>CM068743.1:40369147-40870868 GCA_035084275.1 Hydrolagus colliei
TGTTTCACCTCCATCTCGTCTGTGTCTGATCATAAGCCAATCTCCTCCCGCGATCTTAAGTCAATCCACTTTAATAGTATTACATTAATAAAAATGATCTTTATACTCTATTTGAGATAGCACCACAGTCTAAGTTGAGGCTCCCAACACAACACAGCGCTGTGGTGTGTGTGGCTGTGTGTGAATATGTGTCTATATTATTTATATATATACATTATATATATATATACAGTCAATTCACTTTACAGTATATTCTGTGAAGCGTGTGTCTGTTGTATTATCGGAGACATCCTTTGAATGAGATGTCAAACCTCACTCCCTGTCTGTGCCGTATTCAGGGGGACATTAAAAATCTCCCTTTTGTGACGCTGTTCGAAAAGAGAAGTGAGTTTCTCTCTCTCCCTCTCTCGTTGTGTCCTGGCTGACAATTACCCCCAAATCATTTTTTTAATTGATAAATAATTTGGTCCCTCGATTGTTGGGCTATTTGTGGGGGACGTCGCTGTGCGTAAACTGGCTGCCACGTTTCACCCGCAAAACACACACTCTGTCACTCCACTATTTTTGTTTACATAATAATAATTCCTCAAAAAGAACAATAACAAATTGGGAAATTTCAACCCACGGCTGTTTGTGGGGGACGCTGCTGTGTGCAATTGGCTGACGCATTTCGCCCACAAATATATACAGTCAATTTACTTTACAGTATATTCTGTGAATCGCTTTGAGACGTCTCGATGATGTGATAAGGCACCGTCTCAAATGTAAGAATTATTATTCTTATTCTAGATATAGCTCTAATTATACACCTATATACATGTGATGGGTGGGGTGGTGGGGGGGAGAAAATTAGAATTGCAAGCTCAGATTTTAAGGATCTACCTCTCTCTGTCTCTCTCTCTCTCTATCTCTCTGTAATACTGTACTCTGGCTGATAAAGTTGCTTTGAATTATTCGGGTGCCACATCGTACATGGGAGCGGAGAGATGTTTATATAATATTAATAATATCTAATAATGATAATCCTTGGAATTTGATACTGCGCCTTATCGCCTCTTCTAGACTGTGTCTCAAAGCGCTTCACAAAATATACTGAAAGTGAATTGACTATATATATTCCGAGCTCCTGTAGCTCCTTGGTTAGAGCGCTCGCCTTACAAGCGTGAGACTTGTGTTTGAATCCAGGAAGGACAGGACGAAACCTTGGGCAAGTTTCCTTACTCCGCACACACACACTCGCACACACACGCTCGCGCGTGCACACACACACGAACACACACTCGAACACATATGCACCTAATAATCCTCAAAAAAACACACAATACTAAAACAAATTGGTCATTTCAACTGACGACTGTTTGTGGGGACGCTGCTGTGCTCAATTGGCTGCCGTGTTTCGCCCACAAATATATACAGTCAATTCACTTTACAGTATATTCTGCAAAGCGCTTTGAGACATTGATAAGATGTGAAAAGCATTACATCTAATGCAAGGATTATTATTATTATATTTGTGAGTGAATTGCGAAATGATGAATAATATATACTAGGATAGGAAGGGGGAGAGGGAGGGAGGAAAGAAGGAAGGGAGGTGGGGAGAGAGAGAAGAGGGGAAGAGAGAAGAGAAAGAGGGAGAGAGAAAAAATGCATTTAAATCTAGACAAGTCTCATATGATCAGAAGGATCCAATCAGCAATGCTGTGTGCAAAGCCCCTCCTATGTTAATTCCCCCCCCCCACCCCCTTCCTATCCCTTCTCTCTCTCTCTGTCTGTCTCTCTCTCTGTCTGTCTCCCTCCCCATTTTCCTGTGTGAAGATGGCGTTGAGTGTAATGAACAGAGAGAATTGACTGAGAGACTGACTGTGATTTGAGCTATACATCTCTGCCTCGTATGGAGAGCTCAACTTTTCTTGACGTCTTTTGGTTGCAAAAAAAAGTGCATGAAACAGGAGGAGGAGAGGAGGAGAGAGAGGGAGAGAGGAGGAGGAGAGGGAGAGAGGAGAGGAGGAGAGAGAGAGGAGGTGCTTTTGTGCTGCAGTTTGTGTCTCCCACTGGGGTATAACCCTGCATCAAAATGGTATTTCATCTTCCACATCCCAACCTCACCCCCCCCTCTATCCCTGCTCTAGCTACTCACACACACACATGTGTGTGTGTGTATATATGTATAGACAGATTTATATATGTGTGTGTATGTGTGTGTGTATGTGTGTGGGTATATATATGTGTGTATCTATCATATCTGTATAGAGATTTTCTCTCTGTCTCTTCCCTCCTCGCCTTCCTTATCCCCAAATTATTCTGTACATCTCTTGTGTGTTTAAATGTGTACACAAAAGTTCCTTTTTGGTGGGGAGGGTGAGTGTGTGTATGTATGTATATATATATACATACATAGGGATGTTAGGGATGGTAAATTTAATTATTTTAAATAAAAAGCTTGTTAGATGTTTAGGGCAGTGACTGCAGAATGTCAGGACTGAAATGGTTACAGGATCAAATATAATGTGATTTTATTTATTTAAAAGAAGGGGAATCCCCCCAACCCTATACTTGCAGGTGCTTTTGTGTGTGTGTATGTTGTGTGTGTGTGTACACGGTGTGTATGTTGTGTGTGCATGTGGTATGTGTATGGTGTCTGGGTGTTGTGTGCGCATGGGTTGTGTGTGTTGTGTGTGCATGTGTATGTTGTGTGTGTGTGTCTATACGTATTTTGGGGAGAGATTTATAATTGCAATGTGCACATCCCATGGTATGTATTATGGAGAGGCTGGTGACACTGTGTGTGTGTATGTATATGAGTGCGTGTGTATATATGTATTTAAGTGTGTATGTATATGTGTGTGCGTGCGTGTATATAGAGACAGACATGTTATATGTGTGTGTATATATATGTGTATATATATACATATGTGTGTGTATCTATATATCTATAGAGAGAGACAGACAGATTGTATATATGTATGTGTGTGTGTGTGTGCATATACCTATAGACAGATTGTATATACAGTATATGTGTGTGTGTGTATATCTACAGACAGATTGTACCCTAACAACAATAGAGCCTGGTTGGTAACAAAAGAGTTAAAATTCCTGAGGATTTCAGATCCTGAGGATTGTCAGAGTATGGCTGTCTGGCCTTGATTTCCAACACAGTTTGATATATCTTTTGTTATACTGTATATATAATATATAATCTATTTATCTCATATGTTATACAGTATATATATATATGCATTCATGACATTTTTTGGTGTGAACATCTGAGTAGCCAATTTATTGAAATTGACCAGATTGCAATCTGACTGCCAGACAGTTACTGTGTAATATGGATATTTATGTTGTATATATGTGTGTATATAACATAGAGAGAGTGGGGGAGAGGTGAGAGGTATGGAGAGAGAGAAAGAGAGGGAGGTTAGATGAAGAAAGGGAGAGAGCGAGAGAGATTGTGATTTAAATGCAATATTGTAGTCAGTTCTTCTCCTCCCTTTCTCCCCCCTATTCCCCTCCCTCTCTCCCTCCCTCTCTCCCTCCCTGTTGTTTGGGTAAATGGAAGTGCACATTAATGGGTATTTTGAGGAGACCTCTCCGCCCCCCCTCCCTCTCTCTCCCCCCCCCCCCCCCTCTCTCCCCCCATCTCTCTCCCCCCATCTCTCCGCCCCCCCCCGCTCTCCCCCCCTCTCTCTTCTCCCCCCCCCCCCCCCCTCTCCCACTCCCCCCCCCCCCCCCTCTCCCACTCCCCCCCCCCCCCCCCTCTCCTCTCCCACTCCCCCCCCCCCCCTCTCCTCTCCCACTCCCCCCCCCCCCCCCCCCCTCTCCCTGTTTGCCAGGTTACAGTCGAGGAGTTCTGTCTGATATTTGACTTATTTTTGTCTGTTCAATTTCTCTCTCTCTCCCTCTCTCTCTCACATGCACACAACTGGATCCGCGTGTCTCACTCTCTTTCTGTATTGAAACTCTCTGATTTGTATGTGTTCACCATGTGTGTGTCTGTATTGGAAATATGTGTGTGAGTCTCTCTGTCTGTATTGGAGCCGTGTGTGTGTGTGTGTATTGGAGCTCTGTGTGTGTGTTAGAGCTGTGTTTGTGTGTGTATTATAGCTGTGTGTGTGTGTTAGAGCTGTGTTTATGTGTGTGTGTGTGTTAGAGCTGTGTGTGTGTGCTGGAGCTGTCTCTGTGCATTGCTGCGGATTAATGTTTAGCTGAGCTAACGCCATTTCAGTGGCCTTGTCTCCCTTCCCCCCCAAACCCTTTGATTGACTGGAGAGGAATGGAAACGGTTAAAGAAACAACCGTGTTTCCCCTTGGTCGGCCTTGGGATGTGTTTAAAAACAGCCTGGTGTTCCCTGTTATGCAGTATTTACAGTATTTATGTGTGTGTGTAAGAGAGCGAGTATGTGTATACACATACAGCAGTAATACAGGCCTGAATGTTAAAACCACTTTAATGCTGTAGTGTTCTGCCCCTGACCTAATTCCGTGCTCTGTCTCTGTCTCTTTCCAATCCTTATCTTTATGATTTGTTTGGGTGATGTTACTTTGATTTGTTGCCGCAAAACGCCCGAATGGCCTCCTTCTGTGGTGTGATATACAGTACCCTGATTTGACACTGTGTGACTGTGTGTGTCTGTGTATGCGTGCAAGGGAGTGTGTGTGTACAGGCTGTTAGATGCAATGGTATCTGATGCCTTTAAGATGCAGAGTACTATACTGCAGTTGGTGTTTTGTGTTCTTGGCTTGACAATCTGGTCTCCAGGGCAGAATGGTTTGACGGGAGGGAGGGAAGGAGGGAGGGAGCGATGGTGGGAGGGAGGGAGGGAAGGAGGGCTGTAGGGTTTGGCTGAGTTTTGGGGGACATTGAGGTCACTCTCAGTCTAGGCTGCTTTTTCGTGTCTTACACATGAGAAAGAGAGAGGGGGAGAGAGGGGAAGAGAGTGGGGGAGGGGGAGAGGGTGGGGGGGAGAGAGAGAGAGGGGGAGAGAGAGAATGGGGGAGAGAGAGAGCTGTATTGTCAGACATGCCGTCCTAATAATATTCCTTGAGTTTGATGCAGATCCTTATTATGTCGTTGAGATGTCTCAAACAGCTTCACGATTTATATACATACTGTAAAGTGTAGTGACTGTGTTTTGCGGGCGAAACGTGGCAGCCAGTTTGCGCGCAGCAGCAACCCCACAAAAAGTCGTGTAACGAGCGACTAATTTTATTTGGTGGGGGTGGGGGGATGGTTGGCCAGGACACCAGGCGAGAGAGAGATAGAGAGAGAGAGAGAAACTCGCTTCTCTTTTTGAACTGCGTTGCGGGATCTTTAGCTTGCACCTGAACAGGGCACAGTCAGGGTTTAATGAGATTTTTAACGTCTTATCCAAAGGGACTGTGTCTCGGACAATTCAAACCCCACCCCTCCCAGTGCTGTACTGGAGCCTCAGCTCACACTGTGTGTGTGATACAGATACCTGATCTGGGGCATGAACACATGACCCTCAATATAACATTAAACCGACATTGAGACATTAAAAACCAACGGCTATTCAGATGATAATAATAATCCTTGCATCTGATATAGCTCTCAGTCTGTATTCACATCTTATCGATGTCTCAAACCTCTTCACAGAATATACTATAAAGTTAATCGACTGTACATATTTATGGGCGAATCAATATTCCTGACATCAGACCGTTCTCAAACAGTTTTTAGCAGGTTTGCTGGGAGGTGTTGTGAGTGTGTATTTTGTGGGTGGATGTGGCAGCCAATTTGGGTCCGGAGAAACAGCTGTGAAGATAACGACCGATTTAGTGTGCCAGACTGTGGTCCAACAAGTGATACAACAATCTCATATTTTGTGTCAGTCAGAAGGTTATGGGTTATAGCTCACACATCTGAGTGTGTGTGTGAAAATATATGATAATAATAATCCTTGCATTTGATATAGCGCTTTTCACATCTTCTAGACTGTGTCTCAAAGCGCTTCACAGAATATACTGTAAAATGAATTGACTGTATATATTTGTGAGTGAAACGCAGCAGCCAATCGCGCACAGCAGCGTCCCCTACAAACAGTCGTGGGTTGAAATGACCAATTTTTATTATTGTGTTTTTTTTGGAGGGATTATTATTTGTGGCATTGTAACTATAATGGCATTTTATTACAATCCCTTTAAAATTAATCCAGAGGAGGTAGGTTTATTCATTTAAGTTCCATATATCATGGGTCCTCTAAAAACCAAGTCCCTTTGTTTTTCTCCCGATGTTTTGCTGGGTTTGTGTGTCACGGCCCATCATTAAAACTTTTGTGTGTATTTTTCTCGTGAGTGTGTGTTTTCTCATGTGTGTGCGTATGTTTTTCTTGTGTGTGTGTGTGTTTCTCCTGTGTGTGTGTGTTTTTCTTATGTGTGTTTTTCTCGTGTGTGTGTGTGTGTGTGTGTGTGTGTTTAATGTTGGAGAGATCGAGCGCTGTGTGGTTAGCCCATCTGTAAAGTCTTTTGGGGAATGTGTTGCCTGTCCGCCAAAGATCCTGGCTGACAAACAGATTTGGGTGGATGGGCAGATCGAGGACATCCAAACATCTTACAGCGTTTCACGAGTAATTAATGCCAGATTTTCGCAAGCGCGACAGCTAAGGGAGAGGTTTGGGAGTGGGGTAGAGAGGGGAGGATGTGGGTGAGGTAAATAAAAAGCCCCAATGATTGTGACAGTAATAATAATAATTATAATACTTAATAATTATCCTGAAATTTTATATAATGTCATTGAGACATCTCAAAGTGTTCCACAGGGTGTACCATAGAGAGGGTTGTACTGTATATATGTGTGGGCCAAGATTTTATATGGAGTTAAATTTCTTGATCGAGACACAGGAGAAAGGAGGAAACAAAACTTTCCCAAATTTGGAGCAGGTGAATGAGCTTTCAGTCACCTTACAAGCATGAGACCTGTGTTCGAATCCAGGCAGATCAGGGCGAAACCCTGGGCAAGTTTCTTTACTTCACACTCACACACATACAGACACACAATACACATGTGCCTAATAATAATCCATCAAAAAAAAACACAATAAAAATTGGTCATTTCAATCCACGACTGTTTGTGGAGATGCTGCTGTGCGTGATTGGCTGCTGCGTCTCGCCCACGAATATGTACAGTCAATTCACCTTACAGTATATTCTGTGAAGCGCTTTGAGACGTCGATAAGATGTGAAAAGTGCTATGTCAGATGCAAGGATTATTGGTTATATCAGCCCACGACTGTTGGGGACGTGGGGACGCTGTTGTGGGGGACACTGCTGTGCGTAATTGGCTGCCGCGTTTCAGCCACAAAATATATACAGTCAATTCACTTTACAGTCTATTCTGTGAAACGCTTTGAGACACAGTCTAGAAGACATGAAAAGCCGCTATATCAAATGCAAGGATTATTATTATTACTTTGAATTCTGCTGCCCACATGAAATATTGCTAAATGCTGAGTGCGGGGAGAAGAGAAGAGTTTGCTTTAGTGACAAAGGCTGAATCCGCTGCATTGTTTGTACTGAGACGCTGACATAACTCAGCAGCTCTACACTACCCCAGGGCTCTCTCTCTCTCTGCTGATGGCAACACAGCCCCAGACCCTGGCTCATCAACAGGACCTGGAAGGGCAGCCCAATCACTGGGGGCAGAGAATCCTCCAACTACAGCTCCTGTTAACCCTGCAGGCAAAGCACTAACTAACTCTAACTAACTAACTAACTAACTGGTAGGTTGGTCACAGCTGGACAACCAGTGGGAAAGCTTTGCCAGACAGTAATAATAATAATCCTTGCATTTGATTATTATATTTGATTATCACAGCTACACAATGTCTTAAAGCGCTTCACGGAATATAGTGTAAAAGCATTCACGGGATATTCACGAGGTTTATGCCAACATTCCCTGTGTGTGATATGTGAGCCTGCTGATGATGTGGTCAAGACGTCTAAAAGCGCCTCACAAAATATAATTCTATAATGGAGTGACTGTGTGTTTTGTGGGCAAAATGTCTTCAATGAGTTGGCTTATTTCAACTCCCAACAACAACAACAAATTGCAATTGAGCTGGGCAGTCAGGGGTTTGGATCTGAGCTGAGGGTTGGGATCAGGAGGGTGGGGTGGGGAGGGAGGGTATAGGGGGTAGGAGGGTGACTGAAGTGGAAAATGTGGAGAAATGCTTTGAAGGAGGTGAGGGAGGGACAGTGGGAGGGTGGGCTGTGTGGAGTGGAGCTCCAGTGAGGGGATGGTGGAGTGGCTGAAAGTCTGGCCACCAATGGGTAGGGATATGGAGCAGAGCGGACGATGTCTTGCGTGGAGTGTAGAAGGTCACGGGGGTAGGGAAAGAGCAAGGCTCATGGATGGGTGTTGGAGTTGAGAGCAGTATTGGCGTTCCCTCACTGTGTTGGCTCACGCTGGGCTGCACCTGGATCAGGTGAGTGAGGTGTAGAACACACTACATGCCCAACTGTACACATGTGGATCTCTCTCTGGTTGTGTTTGGAGTCTGTTGAGGATTGTTTCTAACGGTGTCAGTCAGCAAAATATATAGCTATTGATCCTGTCAGGTTAGATGATCCGTCGCATATTGGTTAGCGCATTTACCTCGAGGCGAGAGGACCTGTGTTTCATTCCTGGGCAAGGAGATACCTTAGGCAAGTTTCCTTACTCCACACTCACACATACACACAATAATAATCCTTGCATTTGTTATAGCACTTTTCGCGTCTTCTAGACTGTGTCTCAAAGTGCTTCACAGAATATACTGTAAAGTGAATTGACTGTATATTTGTGGGCGAAAAGCGGCAGCCAATTGCACACAGCAGCGTCCCCACAAACAGTCGTGGATTGAAGTGACCATTTTATTATTTATTTTCTTGAGGAACTATTATCAGGCGTGTGTGTGTTTCGACCTCACTGGAATCGAACATAAGTCTCTCGCTTGTAAAGTGAGTGCTCTAACTAGTGAGCTACAGGACTGCACATGCCTGTTTTCCTAGCAAGTTAGTAGGATCACGTTTTATTGAAGGGTAATAATCCCTCAACATAATAATAATAATTTGGTCAGTCAATCCACACCTATTTGTGGGACACTGCTCTGCAAAATAGGATCTTATTCTATGAGACAACTGTTACTTTTGGGGAAAAAAATTGTGTTTTCTTAATGCTATCAAGCTTTCTAATTTCATCAGCTTCTTTGTGCCGGAAAGGCTGTCTGTCAGTTACAGCTGGAAGTATAATAGTAAGTATTTGCCTCTTTTGAGCTAGGGGGTGAGGGCGGGCAGGTGGGTGGGCAGAAGGTAATATTTGCCTTGGGAGGATGTTCCAAGGCACTTCACAGGTTATATACTGTAACTTGTGGTGACTGTATTTGGTAGGCAATTGCAGCAGTCAAGTCTAGCAAACAGTCATGAAGTGAGTTAGCAATGTCAGCCAGTCTCCCGACAGTAAACCAGGGTAGGATCCTGGGATCTATAATGTCCACCTGCACAGGCAGATAGATGTTTTAACTGCTGGGCATTCTGACAATTCAGTGCTCCCTCCACAGTGCCATAAAGCGTCAGCTTAGCCCTCTAGCTCAGTGGTTAGAGCACTTGTCTTACAAGTGTGAGACCCGTGTTCGAATCCAGCCAGGTCAGGGCAAAACCGTGGGCAAGTTTCCTTACTCCACACTGCTAATAATAATCTCTCAAACCCCCCCACCCCCACAAAATTGCTCATTTAAATCCACGACTGTTTGTGGGGACACTGCTGTGCGCAGTTGGCTGCCGCATTGGCTACCCACAAATATATACAGTCAATTCACTTTACAGTATATTCTGTGAAGTGCTTTGAGACACAGTCTAGAAGATGTGAAAAGCGCTAAATCAAATTCAAGGATTATTATATATTGTAAAATGGATTGGCTATGTAATTTTGTGGCAGCCAATTTCACACAGAAGCGTCCCACAGCCAGTCGTAAATTGAGTGACCAAATGCTCTTTATTTTGCAGGGATTAGTAAAAATCGAATTAACTAACTGCTGACTTCCTACTTAAAGGCACTTCCAACTCTCCGGTAAACAGAAATGTGTGGAGTACGGAAACTTGCCTAAGGTTTCACCCTGACCCGCTCGGGAAATCGAACCCTGGTCCTCTCACTTGTGAGGCAAGCACTCTAACTACTGAGCTAGGGATACCTACTTAAAAAGTTGGACAAGTCTTCTCTAAACTGTTTGAAATGGCAGCCTGGAAGGGGTGGATTCCAAATCAATACTTGTGTGAATAATGGTGTAACGTATTAAGTAGAAAAGTCAAATCCGTCTCCTGGGAATTCTCAGTAACAGCTTTAGGAAAGCATTCCATCCTGAACTGAAAACAATTGTCGAGCAAGGGGACTTGGAGGGTTGGTTTGCAACACATTGGGGAAAATTTGCATCCGCCTGGCTCAATCACCTGCTGACAACCACACTTTATGGAGCTCCTGTAAGCTCAGTGGTTAAAGCACTCGCCTTACAAGTGAGAGACCTGGGTTCAATTCCAGACAGGTCAGGTCAGGGCGCAACCTTTGGTCAAGTTTCCTTACAAACAAAGTGGGTTCATGCATTCGTGAGTGAGAAGGCGGATTCCTGAGGCGTAGTTGTTGAGCACGCTCGCCTCGCCAAGCGAGAGGAACTGGGTTCGATTCCCAAGTGGGACAAAACCTTAGGCGAGTTTCCTCACTCGACACATATGCCTCTGGTTACATTGCAGTAAGCAGGTGATTGTTAGTCAATTGGCGGATCGCTTCCAGGTTAATAATCCATCAACCAAAACAATATCGATCACAACAATCCATGAATGTTTGTGGGACACTACTGTGTGCAATTGGCTCCTCGTTTCTCCCAGAAACATACAGTCAATTCACGCGATATCAAATGAATGCAAGGATAATAATTATTCATTAAAGTTCCTTATCAAAGCGCTTCACAGGAATATACTGTATTGTGAAGTGACTGTGCCTTTTGTGGACGAAACGCAGCAGCCAATTGCATACATAATGGGTGCCTCTGTCTGGATAAGATATTAAATTTCTCCCACAAATATACAGTTAACTCACTTTACAGTATATTCTGTGAAACGCTTTGAGACACAATCTAGAAGACATGAAAAGCCGCTATATCAAATGCAAGGATTATTATTATTAGTATTAAACTGAGCTCTGATTTATGTCTGGAACTCCATCCCACATTCCCTTCACCTCCCTCCTTTACCTCCTTCCCTCCTTCACCTCCCTTCACCTCCCCCCTCCCACTCTCTCTCCCAACCAACCTCCCTCCCTCCCTTTGTTTCAAGGCACATCTCAAGACCCTCCTCTTCGATGGCCCAGACTTGGTTACCCCAACCCTCCCTGCACTCTCCCTTGTACCCAATCCCTACCCCCCCCCCCCCCTTCGAGGTCCAAATTCCTCCAACAATTTCCTCCGCTTTCCCCCTCCCCCATCCCTTTAACTAAAATTGGTCATTCATTTCATGGCTATTTTTGTCAGCCTTTATTGTGCGCATTTGTCTACAAATACACAGTTTGGTACTGTTGGAGTCATTGCCCGGTGAAGGCGTTTGGAGAGGCTAATATTCGATGGCGCTTTGTGGATGGCGACTGACAAGCCTGTCTTGCTGTTCTGATTAATACAGCGTCACTAAATATTTGCCAGTGATTTTCTGCGGAAGATGATGATGTGGATGCGGGGAGGACCAGTCAAGCACATTACGTGAACAGCATTTCAATACCTCCTTCTTCTCATTCAGCCAGAAAAACCAGGAGCTTTTTTTATATAAAAAAAAACCCAGTGACTGAGCCAATTTCTCGTGCTCTCCAATGCGCTCAGATTAAACCTGCGATTTACTGTTGCCACGTAACTCACTCTTGCAGCCCAGCGCAATCTCTTTGTATCCTGACTCTCTCGCTTTCTCTCTGGCTCTCTCTCTCACTCACTCTGGCTCTCTCTCTCTCACTCACTCTGGCTCTCTCTCTCTCACTCACTCTGGCTCTCTCTCTTTCATTCTTTTTAAGACAAACCAAATGTAATATTTAAATTATTTCCAGCTCTGGTTGGAAGTGTCTGCAGTTGAAGTAGGTGAATGAAGTGTCCGCGATGATTTAGCCTGACACACTCTCTCCCCATCTCTCTCTCTCTCTCTCCCCGCTTGCCCCCAAACCCCCCTCCTTATACACACACACACTCCCCCACCTCCCAGTGTGGGGGGTGGGGGAATGTTGCCGAACAGTAGATTGTGTTGTCAATGCACATTGTCAGGCTGATGACTGAAACAGACAGCAGTCTGACAATGTGCATTGACAACACAATTTGCTGACACCATTGGTTACATAACAAAACCGTACATCTCCTAAGAAACTTCGAAGTTATCCAATCCCTCAAAACCTCCCACCTTGCACTATCCCTTGCCTGCTGCAAAAACCCGCCTTGAGACCCTCCTCTTCGACTGTCCTTCCATCCCTTGGCTCCACCTCGCCCTCTGCCTCCCCATCTCCCCGCTCTCCACCCTCCCCGATCCCTACCCACAGCTTGGGTCTGGAATTCCGTCTGTCCAGCGCCTTGGGACGGACGTCCTCTCGACGTAAAAGCCGCTATACAAATATAATTTTCTTGTTTTGTTTTCGGAAGGCTGGTGGCATTTCACAGATTGTGTGTGATTTTTTCTAAAGGAGTGCAGTGTTTTTTTGGGGGGGAGGGAAATGTTTTTTTGAGGGGAGAGTGAGCTGTGTGTTTTGAGGGAGGCTGTCTTTTGGGAGGAGGGGTGTGGGTTGTATTTAGTGTGTGGGAGTGGAAGAGCTAGTAGTTTTGTGAGTGTGTGTGTGCGCTGGAGAGGTGGGGCGGTTCTGTTCTGCTTGTATATGGTGGCTGTGAGACTGTGGTATATCTGTGTGTGTTTTAGGGAGGTGGGTGTGTTTGTGAGTGTTGGGTGGGCAGGTGTGGATTGTACACAGCAATAATCGTACATTTTGTGTGTCAGGAAGCAGGGTTGGGAGGGGGTGATAGGGGGGCGGAGGAGAGCTCTATGCAATGGAAATCAAGCTGATAACTCCAGTGGGTGAGCTAGTAACTTGATTCACATCATCATAATAATAATAATAATCCTTGCATTTGATATAGCAGCTTATCATGTCTTTGAGATGTCTCGAAGCTCTTCACAGACCTAATGATTTTTTTTCCGGGCTGTAAATGTTCTACATGGAAGTTTAACAGCAATTCATGTTGAATGAAAGTCACTGTGTAAATTATGTCCTTTTTTCCCTAAGACACTCATCTGTGGACATCAAAGTCTTTCCCTCTGCTTGACTAAATCCATCCCTAGTTTCAGATTGGCACTTCTAGAAGACTACCAAGACGTGAAATGCCATCAAGTGTTTGCCTGTTGACCAATTTGTAATAATAATAATAATTATAATAATAATCACGCTTCCATTTGACATTGACATTTCACGTTTGGATGACATCTCATGGGATTCACAACAACGTCAACAAATTACATTCCACATCAGGAGGATATCCCAAGGCGCTGGAGGCTTTACAGTGAAGAGTTGTAACTGTGTGTTATGCAGATTCAGTAGCCAATTTTGCCTGCACAAATGTCCCATAAACAGCCACAACAGTAAATGATCCATTTAATTTGGTGGGATCATTGGCTAGGACACTGAAAGAGAGAGAAACTCCCCTTTTTTTGGACAAACACCCATCTGTGTGAGTACAAAGGCTGAACATGGGGCTTGACCACATAATAACAATAATTGCCAATTGTTCATAGTTTGGTTGTCCCACAAACAGCCATGGATTAAGTCATGGATTAGGTGAATAACTGACAAAATTATGTATTTTTAAGGTTTATTTCCCCCAGAAAAGCTATCTGCCAATCCACCCTCAAAAAAAGGATTGCTTCGAGGTCAACATAGGCGTGTGAAGTAAGGAAACTTTGCCCAAAGTTTCACCCTGACCTGAAATCGAACCCAGGTTATTTCGCTTGTGAGGAGAGTGCTCTGACCACTAAGTTGCAGGATGCCACATTAACCCTCTGATTGAGAGGCCAAGCTGGCACACATTTGCAGCAGTGTCTCACAAACAGTCGTGGATTGAAATGACCCATATTATTATTGTTCTCTAGTGCTGACTAGTGCTGTAGCCACTGAGCTACAGGACTCCCAAAATGTGCACTAAAGTTATGTGTACTAATCCTTAAATGAGTACTAAGTTCTGGAAGCCATGCCCGAAATCTTGCTCCTTGTGATTAACTGGGGTAAAGTGGTTCAGTGGTATAATAATAATCGCAATTGATCTAGCACTTTATCACTTTGTTGGAGACATCTCAAAGCACTTAACTGAAAACACTGTGAAAAGCAGATTGATTGACTGTGTATTTTTTGGTGGGCAAAACGCTATTTTGTTTGTTATGGGTGGCTTTTAAGTGGCGGCTAAGTCTGTCTTACGGTTAACAACAACAAAATTACACTTGTATAGCGTGTTTCATGTCAGGACATTCCCAAGGAGGAGTCACTATTCAGACCTGAGCTGGGGATTGGGGGTGGGGGGGCGAAGGAAGGGGGCATTAGGAGTTGCCAATGGGGCCATCGAAGAAGAAGGTCTTGAGATGGGACTTGAAGAAAGCCAGGGGCCGAGCGGGGCAGAGGGACTGTGGGATGGAGTTCCAGAGGTTGGGGGCAGAGTGGCTGAAGGCTCGCCCTTCAGCCAATGGTGGTGTGAGTGGGTCGGGGGTACGTGGAGCAGGCCAGAGCCTGCTGAGCAGAGGGATGGGGCGGGCAGGTTAGTAAGGAGGTCACGGATGTAGGATGGGGGCGAGGTTGTGGAGGGCTTTGAAGGTGAGGACCAGGATCTTGAATTGGATCCTCTGGATGATGGGGAGCCAGTGGAGTCGGGCGATGATGGGGGAGATGGGGTCACGGAGTTTGGAAAGGTAGAGGACACGGGCCGCAGAGTTCTGGAGTCTGTGGAGGGAGGAATTCCATAGCTCCCCCCACCCCCAGCCTGTAATTACATGAGTAGAAAGTGTCTGCAGGGTCATTGCCAGGTGGGTGTGCATGCGTGCGTGGTTGCTTGTGTGTGTGTGTAGTAGTTTGGGGGGGACGGGGGGGGGTCCCCCTAATCCTCAAATGCTGAACCCCCTCCCAGTAATTGGGGGGGATTCCCCCTAATCCCCAATGTCTGAACCCCCTCCCAGCGGTTGGGGGGCGGGGTTCCCTAATTGCTGTCCGCCCCTACTCTCTCGGTAGCCCCGCCCCCAGGCTTGTGATTGACATGCTGGACACCAACAGTTGCATGGTTTCGTAGGTGGGGGGGGGGGGGGGGGTTAGCGCTCGAACTGGAGTCTACGCGCTGTCCTGTCCTGTCCTGACTGACTGACTGGCTGACAGCCCCAGTGCGCGAGCGGGCGGGCGGGCGGGCGGGCGGGCGGGAAGGCCGGCCAGGCTGTCCGTCAGTCAGTCAGAGCTGAGGTATGCGGGTAAGTTACATGGGCTTTTCTCCCACCCTCTTTCTCCACCTCCCTCTCCCTATTTGCCTAAATCCCCCCCCCCCCCCCCCCCCCCCCCCCCCCCCACTCATCTCCCTCCTCCCCTCTCCCCCTCCTACCCCTTGCCCTATTTCCCCCCCCCCCCTGTTCCCTCCCTCTTCTCTCCCTCCTTCTTTCCCTCCATCCGAATAGCGGCTGAGGCCCACTCCCCTCCCCCTCAGCCTCCGCCCCTCCGCGGGCTCTCGGCCACCTCCCCCCCCCCCGCCCACCAGTCGACGCTGGAATAAATACCCACCGGGGCCTAGGCTGAGAGAGAGAGAGAGAGAGAGAGGAAAAGTCTCCGTGTGTAAACCTTCACCTGACACCCCCCCCCAATCACTCACCCCGCTCCCCTCATACCCCCCTCCCTCCTTCACCCGTTTATTCCACCCCCGTCACTCCCCGCCCACCCGCCCACTCCCGAGCTCAAGTGGGAACTGGCAGTCAGTCAGTCAGTCAGTCGGGAAGATGGAATGGGGGAGAGGAGCTGCTGTTGAGGTGCGATGATTTAGATGTATTTCTCCCCCTCCCCCCCCTTTATTTTCTTCCCTCTTCTCCTCCCTCCCTCTCCCTCCCTCTCTCCTGAGCCGGCTGGCGAGAGAGAGAGAGAGAGAGAGAGGCCCAAGGACTGAGAGATGGATGTGTATCTGTGTCCTGACTGACTGGCTGCCTGCAAAGGGAAGGTCTCTGTGTATGTGTATGTGTTTGTATCACTGCAACACTGACTTGTTGCTCAAAAGGGTTTTAACTCCTGGAATGTTGCATTTATTTCTCTCTCTCTCATTCCCTGTTTGACAAAAGCTGATTTATTCACATTGGTGATCAATGTTTTTTTTAAAAAATAATAATAAGTTGAAGTGGAAAAAAAAAAGTATACATTGAGTGGATTTGCGCAAATCTTGAGATTCTCAATCTCTTTTAAATTTAGGATTACTCTCTGGTCCTTAATAGGTAATTTTTAGTTTGGTTCATAAATTGAATGTCTCTAGTCCTGTTGTGAAATCTTTCTTTCTCTCATTTCTCTCACTCTCTCTCACTCATTCTCAAGTCTCCATATAAAAATAGACAGGCAGAGAAACAAACATGCTTTAAATGTGCATAAATGTGTGTATTCTACATGTGATTCATGTTTTTAAGTTTTGTGAGGACATTTCCTTTTTTATATATGAAGCTCCTCATCTCTCCTCCCCCCCCCCCCCCCCTTCCCCTCACTGTCTTAAAACGACTTATTGTAAATTTAACTGTTTCCCTCCCTCTGTTCTATATATTTCTCTTCCAGTTTTATTAAAAAAATTATGGATATGTATGGGGCCTTTTTTAATACATGTGCCTGCTGGGTGTTGATTTGCCAGATGTGCGCTTGGTTTGGAAAGTGTATTGAAATCTCTTGCATGTTTGTTGATGTAAAAATAATCGATGCATTTGATATAGCGCCTTACCGCGTTTTCCACACGTCTCAGAGCACTTCACATAATATGCTGTAAAGTGAATTGAGTGGGTGAAATAAAGAAAAATGACAAATGGGGAAATTTTCCAGGAGATACTGATGAATGTTAGTACTCATGAATGATCTACCTGTCGGCTGCTTATTAAATATGAATCTTGTTGGAAGAGACCTGTTGCTGATGACTTAAGTTTAACAATTTGAGCATCTTTTTAATGTTGGTTATTTAATCCCTGTTTGGAAAAGCTGATTGTTTACATTGGTGACAATTTTAAAAAAATGCTTTTTAAAAAAAGTATACGTTGAGCAGGTTTATGCAAATTTTGAGTTTCTCAATATCTTAAAATTTAAAGTTTCTCAGTGGTCCTTAATGAGTAATTTTAGTTTTTGTTTATAAAGTAAATGTTTCTAGTTCGGCTGTGAAATCTTTCTTTCCCCATTCTCCCTCTGCCCAGGAACAAGAAACATGAGCATTTGTACAAAGACTACAGTTGTCTCTGTGGCTCTTTTTAGAGAAACTTTATATTCATTCCGTTTTGGCTGCTGTTTCCATCAAGTTTTTGAGTCTGTTCCCAAAAAATGCTCTTCTTGCTTCATAGCTTGCAGTAACCTGTGCCACTCCTTATGGCTGGCCTCCAATTTTTTTTAAAAAAATGCCTGCTGCTGTTTTATTTTTAGGAGAGAAATGCCTCAGGCAAAAAAAGCTTAAACTACCCAAGCACCGCTGTCCAGTTCCTTTAGAGAGAGAGAGACACTTTTCTAGAGCAGCTAAACCTTTCATGTTTTCAATTTTGTGTCGTTATTAGGTACAAAAATTGGTACTTGAGGTAAATGTGCTTGAGTGACTTACTATAAATCCTAGCCTCCATGAATAAACCAGAGTGTGATGCAATGAGCACAGCAAACAACTGAAGGTTGCAAATAATGTTTTTAACTATTTAGTCGATTTTTGAACTTGTAAGTATACTGAGAGTGGGAAGTTGTGCTTTTACTGTATGTAATAGTACAAAGTATGAAAGGCAATTTGTGGGGCATGTTCACAGTAAGTATGTGTTTGCTGGTGTGCTGTCTCGCTCTCTGATGTGTTTCTCTCCTCCTTCCCTGGAGAGTTCTATGTAAATTCCTGTGCATACAATACTGTATAACCTTTCTGGCATAGGCCTGTGCAGCCTGAAATGGATTATTCTGCAGACATTTCCTGATAGTTTTTTTTCAAAGTCAGTTTTGTCTTCCAAAGAACAAAATGGAACGAATAAGAAAGCCAAACAATTCATTGATTGAAGGATGGATAATTTCTCTCTCTGGTTTTGGTGTCTTCTTGTCTGGAGAGTCCAGGAAGCGTGATTACCTCTCTCTTTCAGAGGAAAGAAGAGACTTGTGGTTGGAAGATTTCAGTAGTACTTTTTTCCACCCTTGCCCTCCCCATTTTCAAGGCATTTATTTAACCATGCTTTTGCTGTGATGTGGAATGGGATGCTTTTTCTTATTTGCATAATTTTAATGTGTGCCAAGTAGGGAACGGCGATGTATCGGTTTTTCGATTAAACCCGATATGATTTTCAGATCGGTATGCCGATATGGTGATTCTAAAAAAAACGTTATATCGAGAGATTCGATTTAAAAAATATACATTGTTATATTTTTAATATCGTTCCTGGCAATATATCAATATTGTTGGTATTATCAGTGTAATGCGATCTTTTCCAGCTTACCTTGTCGCCGGCATTGCAACCTCCTAGACCTAGAGCATGGCATGCGCGTACATTCGGTGCGCGCGCACAATTAACGGGCGCGCACATCCGATGCGCACGCACACTTTACTGTGTATACTCGACGTGAGTCGTGGCGTCTTAACAAAGTCGCATCGCTGAAAATTGTAGTTTGAAAATTTACCTTTCTCATCATGGGGAAAAGAATGGGACTACTTTGAAAACAATGCAGTCAGTAATGGTGTGTATAGATGTACAGTTTGCAAGGTTAAGACATCTGATTCGAGCACGAGCAACCTGCGACAACACATTAAGCAGCACCACCCCGCCCAGCACGCTACCCTCAGAGCGAAATCATTGTCGACAACAGCAGGAAGTCGAACCAGCGCTTCGGAGAAAGCGACAGGTAGTGGGGCCAGTGCAGCTCAAACAATTCCTGCTTTATTTAAGAGGAGAACATTGTACCAGAGAGGGGATAAAAAGTGGCAAAGTATCACGAACGCTGTCACTTTTTGCATAGCAAAGGAGAGCTTGCCAATGGCGAAGGACATTAATTCAGACTTCAGACTACATAAAAATAAGTGGCATTTTGTGGCTGTAAGTGTTATTTTTGTGTGTTTCTATGTGTGTGTCTGACTAGACACACACATAGAAGCAGTGATAATCTGGCTTCTAACTCTTAACAGTCAGACTGTCTGTCTCTCTCTTTTCTATTGTAATAGATCTCATTTACACGTGGACATTACATGCTAGTTTCAAGCAAGAAATGGAGAAGAATAAATCTCTAGATTTTGTTTTTGGTTTGTGTGTGTTCTATTTTGTGTTTAGAGAAGGAGAGGGGGAAAGTTGGGAGAGAAGGAGCGAGGGGAAAGGAGGGAGAGAAGGAGAGAGGGGAGGGGGAAAGTTGGGAGAGAAGGAGAGAGGAAGAGAGAAGAGGGAGGGAGAGGGTGAAAGGAGGGAGAGAAGGAGCGAGGGGAAAGGAGGGAGAGAAGGAGAGAGGAAGAGAGGGAGGGAGAGAAGGAGAGGGGGAAAGGAGGGAGAGAAGGAGAGAGGGGAGGGGGAAAGTTGGGAGAGAAGGAGAGAGGAAGAGAGAAGAGGGAGGGAGAGGGTGAAAGGAGGGAGAGAAGGAGCGAGGGGAAAGGAGGGAGAGAAGGAGAGAGGAAGAGAGAGGGAGGGAGAGAAGGAGAGGGGGAAAGGAGGGAGAGAAGGAGCGAGGGGAAAGGAGGGAGAGAAGGAGAGAGGGGAGAGAAGGAGAGAGGGGAGGGAGGGAGGGAGGGAGTGAGGGAGAGAAGGAGAGAGGGGAGGGAGGGAGAGGAGACAGGGAGGAGGGAGAGGAGAGAGGGAGAGTGGAGGGAGAGAAGGAGAGGGGAAAGGAGGGAGAGAAGGAGAGGGGAGGGAGAGAAGGAGAGGGGGAGGTAGGGAGCAAACAACATCGTATAATTCAACAGACCTTGACACCAACATTACAAACTTTCTGGACCTAGAGCACGCATTTCGAAATGTGCGTGCACCGCGACTGCGCGCGCATCGTCAGTGCGGACGCACCGTCAATGCACGTGCACCGCGACTGAGCGCGCACCATAAATGCGCGCGCGCCATCAATGCACGCGCACTTCGAATGCACGCGCATGCGCAGTATAAAAACTCGATAGATCGGTTTAAGCAGGTATGAGCAAACCGATATATCCATATCCGGAAAAATCCCATATCGCCGTTCCCTAGTGCCAAGTGATTTGTTTGCAGTAATACAGATGCTGGCAATTCTCCCAGATAGGTAAAACTATCAAATTAGCTATTGCTGTTATTGAATGTACCTTTAGAATCTTGCTGGTTGATGGCGATCAAAATGAGATGGAATTTACTTTGGAGCCATGGTTATTTGGCTCTGTTTTCCAGATGCCTCACCTTGTCACCATTTTGCATGCCTGGATTGGTGGCAAGCAAAGAAATAAGACAAAATGTAATATTTTGTGATTCTGTTGAGCAGGATCAGATGACTATTACTGTATTTTGTTTGTGCATTTAGTGGTCTGATAACAGAATCAATAGCCAATTTGTTTCAGAAAACAACCTCAAAAAAGTTTTTGCTTGTTAACATTGTGTGTGTGTTTTGCTTTTTAAAAAGTCTGCTTGTTTAACCTCACACAATGTTCAGTATTAGGATACATAATGAATATCTGTGGGTTGTAATTTGCAGCCTGATGCATCTTAGTGCTTTGTCCAGTATGGTGGGCAATGCTGCAACTGAGGTGTAGATTTTAGGTATATTTTTGTTATAACTCACTTCAAAAGAATTTGAATTCTGAATATTAAACGGAAGCTGATGGGTGTATGTGTGGATTGTGATTAGTTCCCATTCCTGTGGTGTTGCTGTGAAACATGTTCAACCCCAGCTTCTGCTTGTTATTAATTGTGAAAATGAATACTTGAAAATGAGAACAATGGTGTTTGGGTAAGAACAGGCACTAGGGGAATAGCTTCTTCAGAGAGGTAAAACAGGGTTGATCATACCTGTGAGAACACATCCCATCTTAGAAGCACTCCCGAGGATGCTACCTTGCATTACAGGTGCTATATAAATTATTGTTAGCATCTTCCCAAGAGGAAGATTATGGAGAAGTGGTGGGGAGAATTTGGATGAAAACAAAATGCGAAATACATTACTGTACTTTGTGGAGATGTACAAACAAAATACATTATGGGGAATAAGAGAAAAAAGATTAGTATTACAATCAAGTCATAATGAAGGATTGTTGGACTAAATGTGAAGTAAGGATGGTACCTTATAGCCTTGAATTTACTCCCCAGTCTGTTTGCTGTAAATGTACGGCACATAATATTCTAACAGCCTGGAGAAAACACATGCATTAAGTTAGAAGTTGCAGTTATTTGACTGTAGACAAGTTTCCTGCCATTTGGTGTCGAATGAGCGACCAAATTATTATTGGCATTTTTTGAAGGATTATTAGCATTATTATTCAGACTAAGCGCCAAAGTCTTTCGTAACCAATGTGCTGTCAAAAAAGATTGCCGTTGTTAGCCATCTGTACAAAACAGTGAACATACACTCATCTACACCCTCGTCTACAAATTACTTCATTCCTTCACCTCCCTACCTCTCCGACCTACTGACTCCCCACTCCATCTCTTGCTATCTCCACTTGGCTGGCTCTAGCCTTGTGCTTGTCCCTCATTCCCTCCGCTCCACCATTGGTGACTGTGCTTTCAGCCGCTACACTCACAAATGTTGGAAACTCTCCCTCAATCCCTTGGCCTTGCTGCCCTCCGTCCTCATTTTGAGATCACACCTAAAGACCTTCCTCCCCCAACCCCTGCTTGGTGTCACATCAAGCAGACATCTCAGACACTTCACACTGCTGGTTGTTTTTAAAATGATAGTTGAATGCCCTGGGCAGACCTTATTTGGAATGCAGGGTGGAGTTTTTAACACCACACCTTAGGAAGTACTTACTCCTTGGTGGCTGTGCAGTATAGATGAGGCAGAATGATGCCTGATTGAAGGGGGTTAGCTATAGGGATAGAATGGGTAAATTGAAACCGTTCTCTCTTCAACAAGGAAAAAGGTGAGAGGTGATCTGCAATACAAATTTACATTTCATTAGCTTAGTGGTTAGAGCATTGTGAAATTCACTTTGTCGAAGCACTGTTGATTCAGTAAAAGCCCGTTTATCCGTGACCCGATCAACCGTAACTTCCGTTTAACTGGCACTGCAAAAAAAAGGTCCACATTCGATTAACCATAATTTATCCGGAAAAATGCATTTAACCAAAACATTTTTTGTGTGTTTTCGGCCGAATATCCGGCACACGCTTTAACTGACATTGGCCAGGTCCCGAGGGTGCCGGATAAACGGCCTTTTACTGTACTGAGTTGATACTGAGTTGGTGGGAGTTTTTAAGAGGAAAGTGGATAAATTCTTGCCAAGTAGGGACTTTGGGGAGGAGGGGTTTGGAGAAAAAGCAGGCAAACTGTATTGTTACAGTACAGGTAAATCTCTATGTACGATGGGGTTGCGTTCCTGAAAAACTGTATGGATATCGAAACGCAGTTTCCCATGCAGTCCCATTATATAACCAGAGATGCATTCTATTCACAAAATTTTGGGACTTTAAACTCACTAAATAACACACAAAACCACACAACATAATACAAATTAACACACACAGGCAAGAAGGGGTACTTGGGGTAACTGCACAGTATTGTACTTTAATACTGGCAAACTTTAATACAGTACACTACTGGCAAACTTTAATACTGGCAGTGTGACAGTGGCAGTGACACTTGCAGCTTCCCCACTCATCGTGATGTTGTGGAGCCCATAGCGTCTTTTAAACCTTTGAAACCACCCTCCGGTAGCACTGAAAGATGGTGCCATTGAGCCTTCTCCTTCCTGATCATCTAACTCCCTAAACAATGGTTTTGCCTTCTCTTGGATAACCAGGGTGTTGAGTGGTATATTACGCTGGTTCTGATCCTCAATCCAGACACTCAGCATTCTTTCCATGTTTTTCATCACATTACTCCTATGTTTTGCTAATCTGCTTGCACCTGTAGCTGTAACACATCTTGAACTTGCCAGTTTATTGTCCTTATTCTGTTTTATAGTAGCCACTGTCGATCCTAGCTAGCCCTAAAGCCCTCCTGACGTCCGTACCTTTTTCACCAGAATCGATGCACTTTATCACCCCCAATTTGGTATTTAAAATGATGACTTTGCGGGCTTTCTGGCCGCTAGCGGTATTACAGCCGTTTATTTCACTTACTTCTCTCTCTTCCCAACTTGCTATAATCGCGATAGAGGCTGTAAATTGCTCAAAGTTGTTCGGGAATGTTCGGAAATGACTGTAATACTGGCATGGTGTCACTTCAAAATCAGCTGGCTTTTAAACAATGACGTGGCAACATGCTATTGGTCAGTTCAAATGCTTGGATTTACCTGTGAATACACTATGGACTGTGCATATGGACAAAGGATACGCAAAATGCGACTGCGATATTCAAAATATGTACTGTGCATGCGCAAAAAATTTTTGGGTCCTTAAAATGAATCCAAGTGTCGTATATCAATCAAAAGATGTTAAAAAAAATTATAGTCCTTCAATCGAAATGTCCTTAATAGAATCGTCGTAAATCGAGGCTTACCTGTATTGTTATTTGATGGGTCAAATTGCCTATTCCTGTTTCTGTATTCCTAAAACATTTTAGTGGTGAAGGAGGATTAACCGAAACTGCGTGGGTTTATACATACATCGTCCAATGTGAGTTCTTAACAACAATAAAATTACATTTATAGAGCGCCCTTCACATTAGGAGGACGTCTTATTAGTCTGGAAAGTAGTGAGCATTGTGATATTTACTAGTTAATATTAAAGGCATTTTATCACTTAATTGTTGAACATTCACAGAAATTATTCATTGAATTGTATTATCCTTTTGCTATTTAATGTTTAACATTATCCCAACACACACTCTGGGGTGCACAAGCCTTGGCTCTTACCAACCATGCACCTAATACAGTAAAAGCCCATTTATCTGGCACCCTCCGGGTGGGGGGGGGGTTGACTAATTGACCTTGTCAAATAATCGAAAGCCCAACACAAAAAAATTATTTATTTTAAAACAAACGATATTAATAATATACTAAATAGTAACAGAATATTGTATGGATACTTACCAATAAAGATTCCAGCACACTCGGTAAAATTATCGCAATTTTTACTGATCGGTAAAAATCCAGAGTTCGTAAGTTTAATAAGTGCACATGCACAAAGTGAGCATACTCGCGATTGCTGGAATGGGGAATTGCCCTAGGAGCGGGTCGCGCAATCGGTTGATCGGGTCACGGATAAACGGGCTTTTACTGTACCTTGCAGAATTAGATCAGCGGGAAGTGTCCCTCCAGAGAAAGAGTGCACATTCCATTCCAATAATCGATCAGGAATTTCCATGTGTAGGTGGGTGTTAGGCAATTCTTGTTTTAATTTGGATACTCTTAATCATTGTGATGGGTTTCTGCATGAATCAGACATTGACTGACCAATAAAAAAGTAATATTGTTGTTCTATAACAATAGTCCCATCTTTTGTAAATCGTTTGAAGGTATATCTTTATTCCGTGTCTGTTCATTAGTTCTAAGATCATATTCACTGAATCTAAAATTAATTCATCATTGGATACAATGTAATGGTACTTGTTTCATCAAAGTTTATCAGATTGTGTACAACTTCAATTCAACTAAATTGAATAATAATAAGTTTGTTTCTTGCCATGATAATTTTAGATAGGATTCAATCAATGGATCCATCTTCCAAGCAGCCTTTCTATTTTAATGTATTTTAAAATTCATCCTACTGCATTTAATATATCAAGGGCAGTCTCAAATAGGCTAATCTTGCCGGTCTGTATCACTCTCCAGTATTGGGTGGAGATACAGACATGAAAGCAAATGTAGTTCATAGTCGTATTTCCTTATATGAAAACTGTATGATACTGACTCAGTCATATTAGTCATATTCACAATTTTATTTGGGGGGATTGTTGGCCAGGATATGAAGAAGGTGATCAGGTGTTAAGATCAAACTCTGTCCATCTTTGTTTAAGGTTTGGTTTTGTGCCATAAATCAAGCACTGTTGGATGCTACCCTGTATAAAGGCGCTAGATAAATGCAAGATGTTGGATTGAGTTAATTTCATATTTAAATGTCTTTCTCTGGAGAAGAAAACATATTATTTTTAGAGTACTTTTTCACATCACTAAAACTCTGCGGGCTGGAATTGGTGAGAAACCTGCTATTCTCATCAATGCTCTGAAGCTATGAAAACTATGGAGAAGTTTCTGATGTTAAAATGAGCTCTGACCTTCTCCGACTTAGTTCTCAAAGGGTTCTGCTCTGTTAGCAACTGTCAAGTGACCAAAACCATCGCTGTTGAAATCCCACATTTGTTTTCAAAGAGTGAATTCATGAATAGCTAAATAACCAAGGTTTGAAATGTGGTCGTTGGTGTTGTTGGTTGATTCATTGTTGTCTTATTTACTACTCAGCAAACAGAAAAAGCCCCAAACCAAACCCAGATTAAGATGAACGTAGAATGTTTCAAACAACAAATCAAGGCTGGAAATGAGCATTGACTTTCTTTCAAGTATTTTATAACTGCCTCCGTGTAAACTTTACCTGACCTTGAATCCCTGAATTGTGAGATTCCAATTCTATTCTCTGACTATTTTGGTTGACTGATAACTGAAATGGGCAAGTGTGCAGTCTTCCTTGGCTATTCAGCCTAGCTGGTTTCATCATTGGCAGGAATTTATTGGGGATGGAAATCTTCCAGCTCAACTTCTAATAATTTCTCAAGCCAAAGTCCTACTATCTAGATTAGTTGTAGCTTGACAAGCAGACTAAAGTCGCTAGTACCCTGAAAAGGTAGGATGTTTGATTGTAGCTGATTAAACTCTAGGGTTATAACAGATACTTTTGGCTGTTGAGCTCATGTATAGCAAGATCAGTGGAATGATGGTATCAGAGTTCATAATTAGTAGGCGAACATCTCTTGCTTCTCATTTCTTTGGAACTGGAACGCTGACAGTAATGGGCATTCGATTAATTTAAAAAAAAGTTGATTGGAACAGGAGCTTTGAGAGATGATATGGGTTAGTGATCAGTGGGGAAGAGAAGCAGTGAAAGGCAATTGTTTGGTCTTCTAAAATCAGCAGTCTCCTTTTTCGTTTTAACCAAGGAAGGTAATGTTGTTCCCATTACATTTATTTATAGTGAAACCAACTACCCCATAATGTACATAATTCTCAGATATAAATTCTGCAATTCATCTAATTTTATGAATTGCTGTGTGTGACGGTGTGAATTAGTATTTTAAAACATTGCGCACGGAAATTAACAGCCATTACACGCAAAGGCATAGTGTTGCATTTGATGATCGAAAGACTTCACTAGAGAAACATTTAAAAAATGTTTCCAAAATAGGGAGTAAATTGATGTTTGAGGCATAGATCAATCTCGCCAAGATTGATAAAACTTGTTTGTTTGGCAGCATCGCTGTAGCTGTGTGCCAACCACCCTTCCAGCTGCAAGATTGAAGGAATGAATAAAATTGGGAATGCTTTGATGAGAGAAAACTTGGTGCATGTTTCCATAAAATCATATCATAATAAAATGAAGCAGTCATGATACTGAACATAGATGCACAGGAGCAACTACAACCAGGAGCAAGGGTGATTTACAAGTGCGAAATTAATTTGAGGAAGGCTGTGTTCAGGTGGTTTATAGAGGAAAGTAAGCATAATGGGAAGACGAGACTGAAATCTATTTGGGGGCTGATGATTTTATATAGATATATGTGAATGAAATTGAATATGTGAGATGTCTCAACAACGTGATAAGGCGCAATGATTATTATGTGTGTTGGTAGGGAAGGGGAGAGAGAGAAAATTGTGTTAGGGATTGCTTGGGAATCATAACTGGGTGACTTTTAGCAATCTGTGTGATTGTTAAACTGAAAATTTCAGCCTGAATGTCAGGGTAAGAAGTTCTTTTTTTGTGTGACATTTGATTTATTATTACTTGAACCTGAGGACTCCTATATTGTAGAGTACTCGCCTTGCAAGGGAGAGGATCTGGTTAGATTCCTGGGAGGGAGAAACATTAGGCAAGTTTCCTTACTCCACATGCTTCGGTTTACCTAGCAGTAAGTCAAAATCAGGTTGTTAGACGATTGGCAGATTGCTTTTCATGGGGGTTAATAATCCCTTTAAAAATTTTTTAAAAAAAAAATTCAATCCACGATTGCTGTTCGCAATTGACTGTCACATTTCGCCCACAAAATACAGTATGTTCTGTGAAGCACATTGGGACGCCTCGAAGATGTGATCAGGTTCAATTCCAAATTATTATTACTATTATTAATAACTATTATTACTACTGGCTTGTATTCACATTATTGTATCCGTTTTTTGTCTCTTGATCTCTGTCATTTTGGATGGTAGCAATGTTCATACCATGTATTTGTTACACTGAGCAGAATTTGTGGTGCCATGACTGAAATTTCAGCAAAAAAGTCATCCACTCATGATGATGATAATTCTTGCATTTAGTATCGCCTTATCACATCTTCAAGACATCTCAACTCCGACTGTGATCTTGGATTTGTGTAGTTCTCAAGCAGGTACCAGAATTATTTTTAATCACCAAGTACTTTAATCTGCTTGAGGGCCTATGTTTCAACATAAAACTATACTGGAATGTTAATTATAAACCATTAATACATGGAACAAAAGCAAACGTGATTCAGTAATGCCCTGAATTAAAGGAGTCTTGCAATAATGTGTTTGGTCTGCTGAGTTTGTTCCAAGAATAAATAATGGCTTTCATCATGCCTTACTTGCTGCTATCTGGTCCAGTCAGATCAATTTTATTTCTAATAGTCTTGCACTAATGTTGTTGTACTAAAGTTATACAGAGTTAAGATTTGTATAATGGGGGCATGTACTTTCTCACGCTAATTCTTAAGATGTATATCTTGACCCATAAAATTCTTGTCCAGGGCCATGTTTGGTGGTTGTTGGTTCAAGGACTATAAGAATGTACTTCAGTTATACACACACACAAACTGCCATTGCACACACAGACACCCTATTGATGGTTGTCCTTGTTTCCCCCTTTTAATTTCTTAAAATCTGTTTTCTAAAGTGTATTTTGTAGGTGGGTGGGGTGGGGAGGAGTGTTGGAAGAGTATTTATCAAATAAAAGTGCAGGAAGTATAAATAGGGTAAAAATTAAATGAATTAGGATACAATTTAAATTGAATTTTCATTTATATAATGCCTCTAACGTTGTGTCTCAATGTGTGTTACATAGCTGGCTGGGCACTCTCTGTGGGGATGGTGAGAGAGGGTAGGTGAATGTGAGGGGAAAATGACAGTATGTCCAGAGGCAAGTCTCTGGTGAGGTGGGCTTCGAAAATGGAGAGGGATCGGTGGCATTTCCAATTCCCCATATTCAGTGTCTGATTATTATCAGCTGTTGGGGAACCAGGGTACAGCTAATAATCAACTGCAATTGGAGTCCTGTAGCTCAGTGGTTGGAGCCCTCGGCTCGACTGCGAGAGACCTGGGTTCGATTCCTGGCAGGACAGGGCGAGACGTTGAGAATGTTCTCTTACTCCACTCGCCTCCACTCAAATAATCCTTCAAGAAAAATAACAAACAACAATAATTTGGCATTTCAATCCACATCTGTATGTGGAATGTTGCTTTGTGCGTTGCACCCACAAATCTACAGTTGATTAACTTTACAGTATATTCTGTGCACTGCCTTGAGACGTCTAGAAGATGTGAAAAGCGCTATATCAAATCCAAGAATTATTATTATTTTTATTGTTCATCTATTCCCTCCTGTTGCCTGTTTCAGGCCCCGGCCTTGTCCACACCACCGTTGCCAGATGGGCTTTCAGCCTCTTCTACCCAAATCTCTAAAACTCCATCACAGAATCCCTATGCCTTCCCACTTCACTTAATACCTTTCAGGTCCACCATAAAACCTTCCTCATCGATTGGTCATCTTGCGCTCCACAGCCCTCACCTCCTCCCCCTCCCAAATCCAACCTGCAGCTCAGATACAAACCCTGAACTGTCCAGTGACTTGGGACATTGTACTAAAAGCAAAGACGCTGTATACATGCTATTTGTTGTCCTCCGATAATCTGATAATAATGCAAAAAAAACGTATAATAAATTGGTCATTTCAATCCACAACTGTTTGTGGGACACTGCTGTGCGCAATTGGCTGCTATGTTTCACCCACAAATATACAGTCAATTCACTTTATAGTATATTCTATGGAGCGCTAGAAGACATGAAACGTCTAGAAGACGTGAAAAGCTCTATGTCAAATACAAGGATTATTATTATTATCGGTGAGCAGGAGTAAATTCCAAGGAATGAGGACTCAAACACCTACTTATTGGACAACGACAACTAGTGACTATCCTCGTGGGTTGGGTTTGGGTGAGTGAGATTGCATTGAATCTGAATACTGAGTTGCCGTGTTTGGCAGGGGAACTTCAGAATAGAGCCAGCCCTTGAGTCCGGTTCATGAGCCAAATGGGTCCACAGTATTGCAGGGCTCTCACTGGTGACGGCAGCACAGCCCAGTGTGGTTCATTGGTAGGACCTGGAAGGGCAGATCACTTATTGCGGGCAGGAAATCCTCCCACTCAGCTCTTGGTAACCCTGCAAGTCAAAGCCCTAACGAGTAGGGTGGTCTTAGCTTTACAAGCAGTAGGAAAGCTACACAGTGCTACGAATGGCTTAACTCTTACCCTAAAGCAACAAACTTGTAAACTTGCGCCTCATAGTTTCCAGACTATTAGTTGGAGACTCTATCCCTGGAATTATTTCATAGTGTACATTCTAATTCCAATACAGGTAAGCCTCGATTTACGACGCTTCTATTTAGGACATTTCGATTGAAGGACCATAATTTTTTTTAACACTTTTTGATCGATATATGACACTTGGATTCATTTTAAGGACCAAAACATTTTTTGTGCACGCACAGTACATATTTTGAATATCGTGTGTCCTTTTTGTCCATATGCACAGTCCATAGTGTATTTGTGGGTAAATCCAAGCATTTGAACTGGCCAATAGCATGTCGCCACGTCATTGTTTAAAAGCCAGCTGATTTTGAAGCGACACCATGCCAGTATTACAGGCATTTCCGAACATTCCTGAGCGATTTACAGCCTCTACTGCGTGTCTACCAAATCGGGGAAGAAACAGCAGTAAGTGAAATGAGTAGCAGTAATACCGCTAGCGGCCAGAAACCCCGCAAAATCATCACTTTACCAAATTGAAGGTGATAAAGTGCATCGATTCTGGTGAAAAAGGACGTCAGGAGGGCTTTAGGGCTAGCTAGATCGACAGTGGCTACTATAAAACAGAATAAGGACAATATACTGACAAGTTCAAGGTGTGTTACAGCTACAAGCAGATTAGCAAACATAGGAGTGATGTGATGGAAAACATGGAAAGAATGCTGAGTGTCTGGATTGAGGATCAGAACCAGCGTAATATACCAGGTAGTTACCTCGAGTACCCCTTCTTGCCTATGTGTGGTTTTGTGTGTTATTTAGTGGGTTTAAGGTCTGAAAATTTTGTGAAAAGAATGCATCTCTGGTTATATAATAGGACTGCATGGGAAATTGCGTTTCGATTTAGGATGTTTCGATATACATACAGTTTTTCCGGAACGCAACCCTGTCGTAAATAGAGGTTTACCTGTAGTATATCTCTGAGATTTTCATGTATAATTGGGATGCATAGAATTCTCAGTTTGGTTGGATACTCTTAATATTAATAATTATCAATAATCCTTGCAATTGACATAGCACTTTTTATGTCTTCTGGATATCTCTGCTTCACAGAATGTACTGTAAAGTGAATATTTGTGGGTGAAACGCAGCAGTTAATTGCGCATAGCAGTGTCCTATAAACAGTCATAGATTGAAATAACCAATTTATTGGGGGGTTTTCAAGGCATTATTATCAGGCATGTGGAATAAGGAAACTTGCCTACGGTTTTGCACTGCTTGAAATCAAACCTCTTGCTTGCAAGGTGAGTGCTCTAAATGCTGAGCTAAAGGATTCCACAAAATGCCGATGAAAGGAAATATGTACAGCTCGACATGAGCAAGATCTTGAATTTTAGTGATAGAATAGAAAAATGATTATTCTGTGATTTATGCTTTATCTTTTCCACTTACTTAAGCACGGGGATGGGTTTCCGCATGTGTCAGACACACCTGGCTGATCAACAAAAAAATGCAGACCAGTGTTTGCTGAGTGAAAGCTTCTGTCTTAGGTTCATCTCCTCCATGTTTCTCTCTGGTCACTTCGATTTTCCACCCATATGTGCAGACATCAAACAGGGCAATCCAGCTGTTGGTCAGACTTGCATCAACATGGGGCAAAGTCGACCTGCTGTTAAAATTTCCATCGAACATTTTTCCTTCCTCCTAATTAACTTTGACCTTCTTGATGTTGAGTATAGGATTTCATTTGAAATATTCTTCCGGAGACTTGTTTTTTTGGTTTAAATTGTCTAGCTGTGCAAAGTTGAAGATTCTCAACAGAACTTTGGTTTTTCTTTGTAACGTACTATATATAGTATTACTGTGCATGTGCTGCACAGGCTGCCATTGATGCAGGCATTTATTGCAGGGAGAAGATACTCTAGCAATTGCTATAATAGTAATAATCCTTACATTTGATATAACCACTTATCATGTCTTCGATACATCTCAAAGCACTTCACAGCATATACTGCAAAGTTAATTGACTGTATATTTTGTGTGCAAAACACGTCAGCCAATGCATGGCTGGAGAAGTGGTGTAGGAAGGAGGGTTTCTGGTTCCTAGACCATTGGGACCAATTCTGGGGTAGGTGGAACCTGTACAAAATGGATGGGTTACACCTGAACAGGGCTGGAACCAATCTCCTTGCAGGGAGGTTGTCGAGTTTTGTGGGGGGCGCTTTAAACTAATCCTGGGGGATGAGGGTGGGAAACTGAACAGTAGTTCAGATACGGGAGGGGTAACAAAGAGGACAGGGGTAAGGGTAAGACGGGAGAAAAGTGCAGAGGAAGTAATTTGTGCCTTAGAGTGCATGTATGTAAATGCACAAAGTTTGAGAAATATAATTGGTGAGCTGCAGGCTCAGGTTGCTGCGAGGCAATATGATGTTATAGTAGTAACAGAGACTTGGCTCAAGCATGGGCAGGAATGGGAGTTGAACATTCCTGGTTATAATGTATTCAGGAGGGATAGAGAAGGGAGAAAAGGGGGCGGGGTGGCAATTTTAGTTAAGGACTCAGTGACTGCCTTAGAAAGGAACGAGGTGGAAGAAGGACTAAAAACCGAATCTATCTGATTAGAAATGAGGAATAAAAAAGGTGCAGTTACACTGTTAGGGGTATACTATAGACCACCAAATAGTGGGGAGGAGATAGACAAGCAGATCTGCAAGCGTATCACGGAGAAATGCAGAGCTAATAGAGTAGTGATAATGGGTGACTTCAACTATCCCAACATAGACTGGCAGAATAGTAGAGTAAAGGGCAAGGAGGGAGAAGAATTCCTGAAGTGTGTGCAGGACAACTTTCTTGATCAGTATGTTTCCAGTCCAATGAGGAAAGAAGCATTGCTGGATCTAGTTTTGGGAAATGAGGTAGGGCAAGTTCAACAGGTTTCTGTAGGTGAGCATCAAGGGAATAGTGACCACAATATCGTTAGATTCAGAATAATTATGGAAAGGGATAAGGAACGATCACAGGTGAGGACACTCAACTGGAAAAGGGCTAATTTCAATGAGTTGAGGTGGGACCTAGCCAAGGTGGATTGGAAAGAAAAATTGGCAGGTAAGACAACTAACGAGCAGTGGGCAGCGTTCAAAGAGGAGATAGTTCAGGCACAGGTCAAAAGCATCCCCACAAAGGTGAAATGTAAGGCATCCAAACCTCCCTGGATGACTAAGGAAATCGGGGCCAAAATAAAACAAAAAAAAGAGGCTTATGATAAGTGTCAGGCTCAAAATTCAGAAGGGAACCAAGCAGAATATAGGAAGTGTAGGATAGAACTAAAAAAGGAAGTTAGAGGGGCAAAGAGACTGCATGAAAAACAATTAGCGAGTAAGATTAAGGGGAACCCTAAGGTTTTTTACCAACATATTAAGAGTAAAAGGTTGGTCAAGGAGAGGGTGGGGCCAATTAGGGACCTAGGAGGAAATCTCATTGTGGAGGCAGAGGGCATGGCTGATGTACTGAATGAGTACTTTGCCTCTGTCTTCACAAAAGAAAAGGATACAGCCAATGCCATGGTATTAGAGGAGAGGGTAGGAGAAATGGATAGAATAATTATAACCAGAGAGGAAGTTCTAAAAAGGTTGACGTCGCTCAAGGTGGATAAGTCACCTGGTCCGGATGGGATGCACCCTAGGTTACTAAGTGAGGCACGGGAGCAAATAGCAGGGACTCTGGCCACGATCTTTCAATCTTCCTTGGACACAGGGGTCGTGCCAGAGGACTGGAGGATAGCTAATGTTACTCCCTTGTATAAAAAGGGGCAGAAGGACAAGCCTGGTAACTACAGACCAGTCAGTCTAACGTCGGTAGTGGGCAAACTTCTAGAGTCCATAATCAGGGACAAGGTAGATCTTCACTTAGAAAGATATAGGCTAATAAAGGACAGTCAACATGGATTTGTTAAAGGCAAATCTTGCCTTACAAATCTGATAGAATTTTTTGATGAGGTAACGGAATGGGTGGATAATGGTAGCGCAGTTGATGTAGTTGACATGGACTTTCAAAAGGCATTTGACAAAGTGCCACATGAGAGACTTATTATGAAATTAAAGGCCCATGGCGTAAAAGGGACAGTGGCAGCGTGGATCCACAACTGGCTGCGAGACAGAAAGCAGAGAGTTGTAGTGAGCGGCTGTTTTTCAGATTGGAGGGAAGTGAGCAGTGGTGTGCCACAGGGATCAGTTTTGGGACCATTGCTGTTTGTAATCTACATCAATGATCTGGACTTGGGTGTACGGAGTACAGTTTCCAAGTTTGCAGATGACACTAAGTTAGGGAGAATAGTAAATAGTGAGGAGGATAGTAGCCATCTGCCAGAGGATATAGACAAATTGGTAAAGTGGGCAGACACGTGGCAGATGAAGTTTAATGCAGAGAAATGAGAGGTGATGCATTTTGGGAGAAGAAATGAAGGGAGGCAATATAGGCTAGATAGTACAATTTTAAATGGTGTGAAGGAACAGAGAGACCTGGGGATTTGTGTTAGTGACTCGTTGAAGGTGGCAGGACAGGTAGACAAGGCTGTTAAGAAGGCATATGGGATACTAGGCTTTATAAATAGGGGTATAGAGTACAAAAGTCAGGAAGTGCTGACTAACCTCTATAAAACTTTGGTGAGGCCTCAGCTGGAATACTGTGTTCAATTCTGGTCACCACACTACAGAAAGGATGTGAAGGCATTGGAAAGGGTACAACGAAGATTTACTAGGATGGTGCCAGGATTGAGGGACTTCAGCTATGAGGAGAGGCTAGATAGGCTAGGGTTATTCTCTCTGGAGCAGAGAAGATTGAGGGGAGACCTAATAGAGGTTTATAAGATCATGAGGGGTTTCGACAGGGCAAATAGATAAAAACTATTTCCACTCATGGGCGAATCTGTGACTTGTGGTCACAGATTTAAAATAGTTTCAAGGCGAAGTAGAGGGGAGCTGAGGAGAAATTTTTTCACTCAGCGAGTTGTTCGAATCTGGAATGCATTGCCTGAAAAGGTGGTGGAGGCTGATTCGATAACAACTTTTAAAAGGGAATTAGATCTTTATTTAGGGAGAACAGGTCTATTAGGCTATGGGGAGCGGGCAGGGAAGTGGGATTGAATCGCTCTTTTCAAAGAGCCGGCACAGACTAGATGGGCCGAATGGCCTCCTTTTGTGCCATAAAATTCTATGAATCTATGAATCTATGAATTGTACACAGCAGTGTCCTACAAACAGTCAGGGATTGAATCACCACTTTTTTTAAGGGATTATTATCCCCGGAAAAGCAATCCTCCAATCAACTAACAATCAGGATTCCTACTTTGCTGTTAGGTAAACAGAGACATGTGGAGTAAAGGGTACTTCGCTAACATTTCGGTCGGTCCTGGAATTGAACTCGGGTGCTATCACTTGCTAGCTGATTGCTCTAACCACTCACTGAGCTACAGGTCTCCAGAATACTAGAAAGTTATTACTGTGAATCTGGCTTGGTTGGTAGGGTCACTTAAGTTAGAAGTTTAAGTGTTCAAGATTTGTGTTGGGAGTGAAGCTGCTACTCTAGATTGACACTCCAGTGGCTGTCATATTTCCCTCAGTGCTTCATTGCACATCACTGTAAATAGAGTGAAGCACTTTAAAATGTTTAAAAGTTATGAAAATGTAAGTTCTTATTTCTATGGAATGAGTTGTTGCACCAAGTGGGGGAAATAAGTACAACATATGAGGCCATTTAGCTCATCCCTGCTGATGAGAGACTTAGAATGTGTTATAGCACAGAAGGAGGCCATTTAGCCAATCGTGCCTGTGTCAGCACTTTGGAAGAGCTACCCACTCCTCTTTTTCTCCATTCCTATAAAAAGAATTCCTTTTCAAGTACCTATCTAATCCCCTTTTGAAAGTTGTTTGTCCACAGCCCCAAAGATTCTTTCCACTTACGTAGCTCCTGTCTATCCAGTAATCCAAAGCCCCAATGTTTGCAGCTGGACAAGCAGTAGGATGCTTGCCAACAGTGCTCTCAATGGTAAGCTATGCATTATAACTGAGTGAACGGTATCTACTTTGGGATCCCCAATTCTTGTCTCTCACCAATCTGTGATTAATACCTTGTGAAATTGGGTGAGAGGGCTGTGATCATTTCATTCCATTCCAAATACAGGGAAATTTCCAGATATAGGTGTAACACATGTATGAAACTCTGTCTGGTAATGAATTTTTGCATATGTCAAACACCTGGTCACTGCCCTAAAAGTTATCCATTTTGTCCTACCTGTTTTAGACATCTATTTTGCATTACCTATTTCCTTTTTAAGGAACAGAATGAATTCTTCTTCGATCATTGTTTTAAATAATAAAACAAAACAAATCTCCATCTTCTTTCAACTTAGCTTGCCTTCCGCAGAAGAGATTAACAAAAATAGGAGGGGACATGCCAAATCTGCAGCTGAGGTGTGGGGTTCAAATTAGTTTGGAAATGAGCTTCTTTTATTACAGTTTCAGAAAAGAGGGTAGTGCAAGTCTGTTTATCATTGTGCAAAATGGTTTTGAGCCCAATGAGATGAAATAAAACCCATCATTAATCTACACACCCACAATATATATTCCAAATTCTAAAAGTAATATTGGTTTTGCAGTATGCAGTTTGAGGTTAGGCGATGACCTTTACTTCGCAAAGCACAACCGCCTTCTTTATGTTTTTTTTAAAAAAGTGGCTTTTATTTTGCTGGTTACTGTTTTCCCAAGAGTACCGGTAGTTACCTTTGTGCCATTGTCACCACCCACGCAGGACCTCAACTTCACTCGCATTCAAATTCAAGAGACATTTCTAGAAGCCATAATGTTTTTTGTTTTAAATGCTCCTGCTGCAAGAAATGGTGTCACTGAATATCAAGAGATGTTTATTAATTAAATTTCCATGATTACAAGAAATAAGCAATGGGCTTGTTTGATGTCCTGTTTTCAAACACCACAAAGATTGTTACCATTGTCCAATAATAATAATTCTTTATATTTCATTGTTATTTGTGGGATATTACTGTATTCAAATTGGCTGCAGCATTCACTTTTTAAAAAAAAATCAGTCACTACCCCTTATGGAAAAACATCCAAATCTTTTGACATAAGGCAGGTATTCTGATGAAAGCCCCAGTTTGTGGGATGCTGCTGTGTGGAATTGGCAGCTGGTATTCGCCCACAAAATATACAGTCAATTCACTTTACAGTATATTCTGTGAAGAGTTTTGAGACGACTCAATTACGTTGATAAGGGGTTATATCAAATGCAAGGGTTATTATTATGATCTTCAATGCAGTGCACTAAAAATGTGAAATATTCGTATATTCAGTGACTGCCGCATTGAATACATGTAGGACAGTTACTATAATTAAAGAAATACAGTGACTCATTTGCTAAGACCGGGCTTGCTGAGGATTTCGATCTCCTTCAGTTTCAGTCTTTCTTTGCTTCACTTCTCCCCACCCTCTTCTCAGATTATCAGTGGTTTGTGTGGGATGTTTTAAGATGTTTACATCTCTAATGGTATGACCTTTTTGTTTCTCTCGCCAACTCATTTGGTACTCCTTTCTCTCTGATCCAGAGCATGTTATTTATGAGTACATCAACCACAACAAGACCTTGTATAACATAGTAATGATAATAGTCTGATGTAGACCTTTTCACATCGAGATATGGAGCAAGTAAGCATTTTTGTGGGCAAGCATTGTGGAATATTAAAAAGGCAAATTAGTTTTCAGCATTTTGTACTTGGTAATATTCAGCCTAGTTAAATAATAATAACAATTCTTGCATTTAATATAGTGCCTTATCACGAGATAAGCGAGAGGTCCTGGGTTTGATTCCCAGGCATCTTAGGCGATTTGCTTACTCCACACAACTCTGTTTACCTTGTAATAAGTAGGAAACCGGTTGTTAGTCGGTTGGTGGATTGCTTTTCCAAGGGTAATAATCTTTTGAACAAAACAATAATAATTTGGTCATTCAATCCACAAATGAGAATTGCAAGTTGAATTTTGCAGTCATTGAAAACCTAAAAGAGCAATGACACAATATAAATTTGCTCGCCCGATCATAAAATGCGTGTTCGAGGTGAGCAGCTGAAGCCATTTTGAGGAGGGGGTTTATACCTGCAATTGATTCACGTCACTGCAACTTAAATCCAGCAAGAAATAAATTGATTTGACCTCTATTCGAAACTGCCTCCTTAAAAGCTTTATTGCAATCTATTCAGCACAGACGAGCAGAGCTCCGTGCATTCAATTGCGCATGTGTAGAGCTCACTGACCAAAACAATTTCAAACTGGGAAGTATAAATCCGGTTTCCCGCTCCTATCATTTCCAGTTATAGAAGTAGAATAATACTTACTTTGATTTAGTGCCTTTCATGTCAGGTGGAGTCTTAAAGCATTTCACAGGATAGACTATAAAGTATAATGATTCTATTTCATAGGTAAATGTAATACAACAGTACAACAACAAATTCACAATTGTATAGCATCTTTCACATCAGGAGGATGTCCCAAGGTGCTGGACAGTCAATATTTCAAACACTAATGTGAACCAGGCATAAAGTACAATCATCAATACAAATAATGACATCTGCTTTCACTGCAACATTAAAGAGAAAAATCAGGTTTTAATGTTTCTGCATTGGATTACAATAAGCATGTTTAATGAAATAGCATCTGTGAATGTTATTGTAATACTACCCCATCCCTGAATGGAATGGCATCCTGTTGGTCTTATTCTCTATACCGTACTGTTGTCCTTTTTGGATTGCATTTGAATGTTCAAGACCTAAAAAGTCAAATGGGTCAGTCCCTCCGACAATATTAGAGACCTGCCATAATGTATTGAACCAACACAGCATTGATTTCAGCTGGAACTTATTCCAGTTTGCACTAAAGTGTTTTTTTTAAAAGAAGCGTACCTGCCAGTAATTGCAAGAGCATTTAAAGACAAAACAACTTGAGCTTGTATAGAGTAATTCAAGATAACATGTCAGGGGAGTTCTAGCTCAGTGGGTAGAGCACTCACCTCACAAGTGAGAGACCTGGGTTCAATTCCGGGCAAGGCGAATCCTTGGGCAAGTTTCCTTGCTCCACATACCTGATAATAATCCCTCGAAAAATAATGATAAATTGGCCATTTCAATCTGCGACCATTATAAAAAGTACATTTTTAATTTGTGTTTTCACGTTTATGTGGTCTCTTTCCTCTTTTCCCCCATCCCCCCAACACATCTTGGCTATCATTCAGCAGTCAAAGTTATGAACAAATGACCTACCTTTAAGGCGTTGCTGCTACTTGTGTTGAGTGAACTATTTGAAAGGCGCTATACAAATGTAATTTTGTTGTTGTTGTTCTGGGAAATATGCCAGATTGTGCCCTAGTGATTTACAGATTTTGCCACCTACCTCGTGGGAAAGTATGAACTCTTTTCTCTCGTTTTTTCTCCCCCCCTCATCCCCCTACACCTTCCAAAAAATGATGTAGCTAATTTTGGGTGATTGCTCAGCAGACAATTGTACACTGTCAATTCATATTCCAGTTCATATGGAAGTAATGTGAGCTTTCTTATAATACTATCAATTAAAAAATCCTGGGTTATGAAGTAACTGGAAGGACAAAACATTGGGAAAGTTTCCTTACTCCACAAATCTCTGTTCTCCTAGCACTAAGTGGGAAACTGATTGCTAGTTGATTGGCGGATCAATTTTCTGGGGGTAATAATCCTTATTTTTTTTTTAAAGTCATTCAATCTAAGATTTTTGGTGGGACACTGTATGTAATTACTTGCCATATTTAGCCCACAAAATATACAATAAATTCACTTTACAGTATACAGTAAAAGTCTGTTTATCTGGCACCCTCGGTACCAGGCCAATGCTGGTTAAACTGTGTGCCGTATATTCGGGCGGCCAGCTGCCGAAAACCCAACACCAAAAAAATGTACTTACAAAAAATTAAAAATTACATTTTTTAAAACATACCATATTAATAATAGACTAAATAATAACAGAATATTGTATGGATACTTACCAATAAAGCAATAAATATTGATTACAGTCTATAAACACAGCACACAATCAAAGGGGTACTTGTTTTTTCCTTTCTCTCCCTCCTTCCCTCTCTCTTTCACACACACACTCAGTCAGTCTGGCATCGTAATGTCTCCAAACCTAACCTCCCTCCACTCCTCTCATTTTCCATTTAAATTAATCAACTCACTCCCCTCTCTCCCCCTCCTCCCACGCCTCACTCTCCCCCTCCCACTCCTCTCTCTTTCTCCCCACCCCCCCTCTTTCCCTCTCTCCCCCTCCCACCCCCCTCTCTGTCTGCCTCTCTCTCAAACCCGGATGTGCACTTCCGGCAGCATTCAGAGCTAATTGTACTGTACTCTCCTGCGACAGTCAACTCATTAAATGTGCTAAAGCGATTGTGCCGGATAAGATCCGGTTAATCGAACGGGGACCTTTTTTTTGAGGTACCGGTTATATGGAAGTTACGGTTGATCGGGTCACGGATAAACGGGCTTTTACTGTATTTCTGAGAAGCGCTTTGAGACATCTTGAAGAAGTGATATTATTAAATGCAAGGATTATTATTATAACTACAGGATATGATAGGCTCTGGAATAACTCAAAGGTTCTTTATTCTCTGCAGGCTGAAATACACCGTATAAATTATTACCTCCTTATCCTAAGTGTTTTAAGTGAAACAGTAGGTATTTAAATCCAATGGGAGAATTTCTACCTAGCAGAAACACTTCAGAATGTTAAATTCCTGTATCATCAAAAAGGTATGACACCCATGCAATATTGCTGCTAGCTGTTGTAGTTTGCAGAATTTTTAAAAAGAGAGACGAGGTTTATTTTCTGTACATTTATGTGGCTCCAGGGACGGAGGGAGACGAAAAACTTTTTAATGGCTTTGCTTGGTCAACCTATAGTTCTATCATTGCACGAAGCATGTGAGTCTCAAAGCTCTTCACAGCGACTGTGTTAAAAATACCAAGCAGAACAAATGCACATTTTGTCCTTTCAAAAATGTGCATTGAAGTCTATAATGCTGTAATTATGATTATTTTATTAATTATTATTTATTATATTAAAATTATTTAAATTATTTATGATTTTATTACACACTTGATAATAATTCCTCCAAATAAACTATAACATTGGTCACTTCAATCCACGAGTGTTTGTGGGATGCTACTGCGTCCGCATTTTGCACACAAAAATAGTCAATTCACTTTACAATATACTCTGTGAAGCGCTTTGAGTTGTCTAAAAGACGTAAAAAAACGCTATATCAAATGCAAGGATTATTATTATTATGGAAACTATTAGGATCATGATGGAATTCTATTAGCATTATGGATTATGTTTGGGTGGTAGCATTTCTCCAACAAAGTCAAGCTGAGTGACAGAGCAGCAGGTGCATTGGAATATGTAATATCCTTATGTAATATAGGTTTGCCTACAAATTCTGTCACTAAATTGCGCAGAAACTCTGAAGCTTTTTGAAAAATGTCAATATAGTAGAATGTCGATAATGCAGTATTCCGAAAGCCGGCAACTCCTTAAAACTGGCAAGATTTCAAAATAATACATTTAAATTTTCAATTTATTTATTTTTAAGTATTAAAACTTATTTCTTTATATTTTTGCACATTAATTATGTTAAATAACACCTAAAAACTATACGGATAAATATAACAACATTGGTACAGTTACATAATGCTGGCTAGGTTACCGTCAAACTCAGAAATCTGGGAGGTGCTTGATCCCAACCGTGTTGGATTATCGACATTCCACCTCTATTGCATTGGGGGATGGGGGAGTCAGAAACATCTTTTTGGATGAGCTAAAAATGAGCATTAGAATGTCACCCATTTTGTCTCCTTCAACCTCGCCTACTCCAGTTGATTGCTTGAAATGATTCTGGTCTGATGTTGACTTCCATATAGCTTTATTATTCAATTTCACATTTTATCCTAAAGGCTTTAATCATGTACTTCCTGATGTGAAACGCTGTTTCAGAAGAACATCTCAAAACGCTTCACAAGATATACTGTAATCTTTTGCATTTGATATGTTTGGATGATGAAATTTAAAACATTATTTATGTTACTGGAAATGCATTGATAGATTGTTAAAGTTGGTGGTGGGTTCAGTGTCAGAGACAACTGCAGCAAAGCTTGTGGTTTTAGAACCATGGAGCTGAGGAATGACTCAGCCAGCCATAGTACATCAACAACGACTTGCATTTATATAGTGGCCTTCCCGCAGGCAGTGTCTCAAAGCGCTTAACCGTGGCGGACTTTGATGCTGAGCCAGGGAGAGAGGGAAGGTCACCTTTTAATTTGCTTCTACTGCCAATTTGGGAGTTTTCTTCAGCCTTCTCTGCATAATTTCTGAAACTAATCTGAATCTCAGTTCTCTCAGGCAGGGTTTTTTGACATTGGTCCATCTGAAAGTGTTATACTTTGGCCATGTGTCATGTCCCGGGAAGTTCAGCTGTGACCTCAGGGAGTCATTGAAAGCCTTAACCTTGTAAGTGATTTAAGTGCTCACTTCATTTAAACAATATTAGCTAGCAGATACTTTCCCTTTACATGTCTGCGAATATTTTTAACCAACTCAAATCGTAACTCTAAAGCTGTCTAAAGATCAAAACGAGTGCATAATCCATTGTTTTCTTTAAAAATATAGAGTAGCTCAACCTGATTCTGTATTCAAATCAATGCTAAAATTGCAGACCACCACTTCAGGTATTTAAATCTTTAAATCTGGAGTCCTTGAGTCTATTGGTTAGAGCACTCGCCTTGCAAGTTTGTGTTTGATTCCCGGGCCGGGAGAAACCTTAGGCAAGTTTCCTTACTCCACACACCTTGACTAGCAGTAGGTAGGAATTTGGTTGTTAATCGCTTTTCCGGGGGTGATAATCCTTTTTTAAAAAAAAAAGTAATTGGTCACTCAATCCACAACTGCTGTCCGTACATGGCTGCCACATTTCATCCACAAAAATGTACAGTCTACTGGCTGAAGTGGGCGCCCAGGGAGTCATGTAGACGAGTCTGGATGTTATGAATATGTGTCTTAGTGGCCTGCGGTGAGAGACAGTGGCAGAGCCGAGCGATGATACAGAGGTTGGGAAAGGCGGAATGGGTCGTTGCACAGATGTGGGGTTTGAAGGACAGTTGAGGGTCGAACAGAATGCTGAGTTTCCGTATTGGCTACATGGGAGGTAGAGTGCGTCCATGGAATGATATCTCTCCAGTGCTCGAGGTATGAAGGCGGTGACGGAAGCCAAGCAGAAGGTCCTTGATCTTGTTGACATTCAACTGCAGGAAGATGCTAACCTGTAAGAAGCAACTGAATGTTGTGCATAATTACAGTTTTAAAATTTGGGAATTCTTTTCAGGTGGCTGCATTTCATTTGACCCCAAAAGAGCAAAAACCTATTCACAAGTCAATACTTACATAACATATTGTCAAGGTATTTCTGCCATCTCTTTTGAAATCAACAGCACGCAGGAGAATGCAGCTGATGATAGAACTAACACTGAGTAAACTAATTTCTTCAGCAAATGAGGGGAAAAAATGTCCTGAAATTAATTATGAAGGTTAGGAATGTTACTTTGAACTTGGGGTCCTGTAGCTCAGTGGTTAGAGCACTTTCCTTACAACAACAACAAGAAAATTGCAGTTATATAGCGCCTTTCACGTCGGGAGGACGTCCCAAAGCGCTGAACAGTCTGGTCGGGACCCGAGCGGGGGGTTGGGGGGTGGAGGAGGGTCGAAGTAGGGGGAAGGAGAGTGGGAGAGGGGGAAGAGTTATCCGAAGGCGCGGTCAAGGAGGAAGGTCTTGAAACCAGGTCTTGAAGGTCCTGAAGGAGGAAAGGGAGGCAGCCAGGTGGAGGAGCTGCGGGAAGGAGTTCCACAGTGGGAGCAGAGAGGCTGAAAGCCCGGCCGCCGATGGTTGGGCGGTTAAGGCGGTGGACGCGGAGCAGATCTGAGTCTGCTAAGTGGAGGGTGCGGACAGGCTGATAGAGAGACAGTAGGTCAGAGAGATAGGCGGGGGCAAGGCCGTGAATGGCCTTGAAAGTGAGGACAAGGATCTTGAATTCGATCCTCTGGGTGATGGGGAGCCAGTGGAGACGGGCGAGGGTGGGAGTGATGTGGTTGCGAAGACTGATACAGGAGAGTACATGAGCTGCAGAATTCTGAATGATCTGCAGCCTGTGAAGGGAGGAGCTGGGGAGGCCGACGAGGAGAGAGTCCTGGGTTTGATTCCCGACAGGGTGAAATCTTGGGCAAGTTTCCTTACTCCACATGCCTGACAATAATCCTTAAAAAAAAGTAATAAAAATTGGTCATTTCAATCCACGACTGTTTGTGGGACACTGCTGCAAAATTGGCTGCCGTGTTTCTGTGAAGCATTTTGATATGTCTAGAAGACGTGAAAAGTGCCAAATCAAATCCAAGAATTATTATTATTAGTACTTTCCCTGTAATAACAACAACAACTTGGATTTGAGAGCACACCATATCAGAGCACATGTCTCAAATTACTTCCCCCTGATTCCGTCCACTTTCAGTTTTTATTCATTGCTGTGGCCTCGACAAGCCTTGTAAATTGAATCTGAAATTGAGATTTGTGCACATTTCATAATCACACCACTTGGAACAAGAATAGGTTTGATTGTGAAATGAGTATTGAGTTTAGAAGGTTAAGGTGTGATGTAATTGAGGTGTTTAAAATGATAAAGAGATTCAATAGGATTGCACAAAATATAATACTTAGAATAGATATCAAAAATATCCCTGAGATATTCTTTGTGTAGCATGGATATAAAAATGTAATATTTATCTTGGATTTTTCTGCCAAGATTTGAATTTAAATGCATAAAAGTTCAAAGGAATTAAAGATCCAGCAACAGAGAACTGAGCGAGGGATATCTTTCAAGAGTATTGATGTTCCAGTGTCGTCTGGCAGATGTAATTTGTGCTGTCAAAGCTTTAGAATCAAGCAGACTGGTCAAAGTTCAGTTTTGGAGGTATTTATCATACCCTTGTTGGAGGAAGATTTAAACACAAAATACACCCACAATGGGTTATCCACAAAATACAGTCAATCCACTTTACAGTATATTCTGTGAAGTGTATAGAGGTGTTTCAACGATGGTTAAAGGCTTTATATCAAATGCAAGGATTAATATTAAAGGAAAGAATTAGATTTTTTGAGGGATGCGTGCAGAAACCTATCACCAAACTAGAGTTCCATGTAAGCTTGCAACCTACACATTACAATGTAATGCACACTCTCCCCCTGGAGGAATGCAGCATGCTTGCCTGATTCCAGAAAGTATTAGAAACATTGAAACTTAAGAAGGTGCAAGCTACAGGTACAATCATTGCATTTATATCGAGCACTTGAAACGGGATAGCGGCTCAAAAATGTAGGCTTTGGTTGGCAAGTACTAAGACTTAGGGACTACAATTTATGAGTTTCTGTAACTACCTGAGTTAACTAGCAGAACTACCTGCGTTGCCTTTGAGAGCACTGTCTGTTTTGGCTTCCCACTGCTTGTCCAGCTAGTGCCTTCTGTTTGGGCTTCGGCTTTAATAGTAACCTAGTGGGAAGAATCCCTGTTCCCAATAAAATCTCTTGACTCCACTTTACAGTATATTCTGTGAAATGCTTTGAGGTATCTGAAAGATGTGATAAGGCGCAATATCAAATGTAAGTATTATTCTTAACTCTCCAAGTCCTGCCAGCGAGCCATGCTGACTGGCCTGTCATTACTAGAGCCTTGGTGTCCATTTCTTGGTGTCCTTCATTTAGTGGAGTGAACTACAGTGTGGCGTTGTTAAATAAATCCAAGCCACTTGGGTGATTCCAACACACATTGAGAAAAATCATTGTTCAGAATGTTCTTTAAATCGTTTCCAAATGAATCCTTCACTTTTGGCATTTAAAGCCTTTTTTTAATGGCAGATTTCAATGAGGAGAAAATTGCAAATTGAAAACGAGTTCCTAAATTCTTATGTGGAAACGTCAGCACAAGGTTGGCTTCAAGCTGAGATTGCTGGAGACCAAGAGTAATTATGCCCCTTGGAATTTCTTACCAAGACCACAATCCCAAGATAGTGTAAAACGGATGAACTCAGTGCCTTGTGTTTAAATATACCCAGTATCTTTTCATGGCAAAGTGTATTAGAACATTGTTCTTGTAAATATTTCGGGGCGTATCAGTGTGAAAGATGTAAACTTTGAGAACAGAATTTGGCCCAATTTTGAACTTTGTAATACAATACAATTTCCACTTATATAGCATCAGGAGGATGGCTCGAAGCACATCACACTGCTGGCTGAGCACCTAAGCTGTGCGTAGTGGTGAGTGGAAAGATAACCAAAAAGAAGAGGCAATTCTTGATGAGCTTTGAATATAGTTAGGGAGGTAGCGAGGCAGTGTTGCAGAACGGGTCAGAATGGCTGAAAGCTTGCCTGCCAAAGTGGGGTAGATGAGGTGGAGGACATGAAACAGGGTGTGTCCGTTTCCTACAGTTGCTATCTTTAATGCCTCCTGAGTAAAGATATCAGTTCAATGTAAAATTTTATGTTCGGCATCTTTTGTGTTGTGTTATAAGCATGAGGAATTAAGTTGAGAGGGCTGAAACTTACCGTGAGAGCAAACTTTACTCTTGATTGGGATGCTCCATGTTTTTGTTATAATTGGACTCTTTCATTTCAAATCAATTATATTTGAAAGTGCTTTGGCACCTTTATTTTACATAGAATGGATTGTACAATATACCAATACTTGCATTTGATAAAGTGTCTAATAAGTGCTGAAGCATCTCGATTGTGTTGTGTCATGTCTCAAAATACTTTACAGGTAATTTTTGTCAAGTCACATAGAAATGCATTATTTGGTAAAAGTGCTCAAAGTAGGCATAAGAGATATGAAAATAATAATCCTTTTGTTTGGTAGAGTGCCTTATGTTGTTGTGATGTCTCAAAGCGCATCCACAGCGTACACTGTAAAGTGTGCATTTTGTAGTCGAATGTTTTCACATTCTAAACTAGCATATTATCCTACTTATTAAAAAAAAGTATTCCAATTTAATATAGTAAAAGCCTATTATCCGGCACCCTCGGGACCTGGCTAATACCGGTTAAAGCGGTGCTCGATATTTGACCAAGAACACAATTTTTTTAAAAAATGCATTTTTCTGGATATATTCCGGTTAATCAAATGCGGACCTTTTTTTCGAGATACCGGTTATACAGAAGTTACGGTTGATTGGGTCACGGATAAACGGGCTTTTACTGTAGTTATAGTTTTATAAACCAATCAGTAATAAATTCATCGCAAGCTTGTTTTGTAGGATGTAAAGTATTTTCTACTTCACTTTGCTGTCACAATGAATAGACAATGTATTGACTGCCATTTAAAAACAGGCTTTGTTAGAAAAGCTGAAAATGTACCTTGACATTTAAGTGTGTGGGTAACATTGGCAGAGGGCGTGGGTGTGCTGTAGTACTGTAATTTCTCATGTAGCGGGTTAATCCTTTAACGTTTCTCAATCTTTTGAGGTTTCAGTAGAATAGCTGCAAAACCGCACTAGAATCTGTCAGACTGAGTAAAGTACAATGTGCATGTCTTTACAACCTCTCTCAATACTACTTTAGAGCTGCAACTTATGTCATAGTTTGAAGGGAAGTAGGTTAAGTGATGTTCACATGGACCTTCTGATCACAGTTCTTCAATGTAGTTAATATAAAATAGACAGAGACTGGCGGCCAAGAGATTTGGCGGTGGGGGTGTAATGGGGATTGTGGGGGGCAAAGAGAATAGAGTGTGTTAATATGGGGCACACTCTCCTCGTATTGCAATTTTGTTTTGCCTTAGCTTTTGTCTAGGCTTTCACAGGTTGCTGGCTGAGAGAAGCAATCCGATGTAAAGGACTATTCGGTTGGACAGTGCAGGTTGTGGGAATACTGTACAGCTTTGTGGGTGCAGGATGTCTGTGGAAGTGACCAGGGAGGCCAGGGCCTTTTTTCCAGTGATCTGATTTTATTGTGTAACTTCTATGTCTTGTCAATTGCATCAGGAAACAGAGCAGACTTGAGCAGGGGCTTGAGGTCTGAGTGAAGTTATTTAATTGGGGTTATTTGTTTCAGCAAAAGAAGATGAAAATAATATGCAAAATGGAGAGAAGGCAAATGCTGTGCTAAAAAAAACTTCTTTAACTCATTTTAGAATCTTTGGGTGTGTATGGGTGGGAGTTCTGTAGTCCATTGGCGGATCATTTTCCGGATGTAATAATTCCCTCAAAAAAAAGTGATCACTCAATCTATGATTGTTTGTGGGACACTGCTGTGAGTATTTGACTGCTGTGTTTCCCCCATTATTGAATATAGTCAATTCACTATTGACTATTGAATATGTAGAGTCAATTCACTTTAGTGCATATTCTTTGAAGTGCTTTGAGATGTCTTGACAACGTGCTAACAACAAAAACAACAAAATTACATTTGTATAGCGCCTTTCACATCGGGAGGATGTCCCAAGGCGCTGAAGGCTATCCCGAGGTGATAGGGCGCTATATCAACTGCAATGATTATTTTTATTGTTAAACATTTTTGGCTGGGGGTTTTTTGTGTGTGTGAACCATGTTAATACAAGAACTGTGCTATGCAACATCAAAACATTACCCTAGTGAGTTTCTTTATTTCCCCATTATCACCCCCTTCCCTTCTAGGGCCCCCTGGAAAAAACGTGATGCAGAAGGTCTAAATTATAGTTGATAATTTTTCAAGATGTGCATTTTTCTCAACTGCTGCTGGTAGTAAGTGTGCTTTGACTGGTTTGCTTTTGTCATTATTGCTGGTACTGGCCTGCAGGAGTCACTGAGCCTCACCATATGAGTGGGCTCAATTAACATGTACAGTGGAAATGACAGTAATTGGTTAAAATGCCCCAGGTTTTAAAGCTTATCTAGACTTCTGCCAGACTACTGGGTTTAGACACTCCCCAATGCGCTAGTTCTCGTTTTCTCTCAGTAGTGAGGGACCTGGGAAGAGGCGAAAAGGAAATAATCTGAGAAACCCACAGGAAAGGAAATGGGAAATCCTTTTTAATTATTACAGTACTTGTCTTTCAAGCGGAATATTTCAAAATACATCCTGAAAGTGGAGGTGCTCCAAAGATAGTTTAGGACAAGTTATTGCCTGCACCGAATAGGCAGAGACCTATGTCTGCTGTTCTGAACTTAATGTTAGTTTTATTAGTTTCATGTTCTTTCAGATGTAATATCTAAAACATTTGTCCATTGTCAATTTGGTATTTGTGGCGATTGATGAGGAGAACCTCGACTTTAGATAGCGTATGATATACAGGTATCCCTCCTCAACTGCGAGGGATATGTTCCTGTAAACCTTAGTGGTTGGTAAAATCGCAGTTGGAAAATGCAGGGCTCTATGGGAAACATGGAGATACGGGGGAGTAAGTTTGCGTTTAGTAAAACTGAACACAAAAAAACACATACAGTTGTAACATATCTGGGGATAGGGGGAGTAAATTTGGGCGCATTGGCTGCCAGGATCTGCAGCAATCAGACAGTCAGTCTCTCTGACTTACAGAGGGAGAAAGAGAGACAGACGGAGGGTGGGCAGTGGGGGAATAATGCGGAGGGCTGGGGGGAGGGAGGTAACACGGAGGGCTGGGGTGGGTAACACGGAGAGCTGATAGGGGAGATAACACGGAGGGCTGTGGGGGGAGGTAACACGGAGGGCTGGGGGGGTAACGCGGAGTGGTGGCGGGGAGGTAACACGGAGGGCTGGGGGGTGGGAGGTAAGATGGAGGGCTGGGGGGGGTGGGAGGTAACATGGAGGGCTGGGTGGGGTAACACGGAGGGCTGGGGGGGGGAAGGTGACGCGGAGGACTGGGGGTGGGGGGAGGTAACATGGAGGGCGGGGAGGATAACACGGAGGGCTGGGGGGAGGGGGTAACACAGAGGGCTAGGTGGGGAGGTAACATGAAGGGCTGTGGGGGGGAACACGGAGGGCTGTGTGGGGGAACACGGATGGCTGTGTGGGGCAGGTAACATGGAGCGCTGTGGGGTGGGTGGCACGGAGGGTGGGGGGGGAAAGCAATGGAGATTTACCTTAATCCTAAAAGAAAAGCGACATCTCGCTGATTGATTGCGACATACCAACTGGGTCCTAGTGCTCTACGCTATGCTAAACTTGAAAATTTAAAACCATAGATTTAAATCGCGGATGCACAAAACACGGTTTGCGAGGGTTGTCGCATTTAGCAAACCATGGATACATGAGTTTCGTGTTTGGTGAGGCCGCGTTTGGGGAGGGATACGTGTATTGAGTATTGCATTTTGCAGCAGTGTAGATTTAGTATTCGGAACAACAACAACAAAATTACATTTATAGAGCACCTTTCACGTTGAGAGATTGTCACAAGGCGCTGAACAGTTAGGTCGGTACCCGAGCGGGGTAGGGGGAAGGAGAGTAGAAGAGGCGGGAGAGTTACGAGGGGAGCAGAAGGCACGGTTGAAGACCGGCCTTGAAGGAGGAAAGGGAGGAAGCAAGGCGAAGGGATTGTGGGATGGAATTCCATAGTATGGGGGCAGAGAAGCTGAAAGCCCAGCCACCGATGGTAGGGCGGTTTGGGCGGAGGACATGGAGCAGGCCAGAGCCCACTGAACAGAGGTGACGGGCAGGATGATAGGGAGACAGCAGGTTAGAGAGATAGGTGGGGGCAAGGTTGTGAATGGCCTTGAAAGTGAGCACGAGGATCTTGAATTTGACCCTCTGGGGGATGGGCGAGTGTGGGAGTGATGTGGTCCCGGAGCCTAGTGCGCGAGAGTACATGAGCTGCAGAATTCTGAATAATCTGCAGCTTGTGAAGGGAGGAGCTGGGAAGGCCGATGAGGAGAGAGTTCCCGTAGTCGAGCCTAGATGTAATGAATGCGTGGATGAGTGTTTCGCACCACTGGGGGGGGGGAGGTACAACAACAACAACAACAACAAAATTACACCTGTATAGCGCCTTTCACGTCGGGAAGACGTCCCAAGGCGCTGAACAGTTAGTTTGGGACCCGAGCAGCTGGGGGCGGGTCGCAGTAGGGGGAAGGGGAAGGAGAGTAGACAATGGGGAATAGTTAGGAGGAGAGCCGAAGGCGTGGTCAAAGGTAGTGGTCAGTGGAAGTGGCGGAGTCTGGCAATGTTGCAGAGCTGGTGGAAGGCTGTACCGGTTAGGGCGCAGATTTAGGGAAGGAAGGACAGTGTGGCAGTTTGGGATCGAACATGACGCCCATCAATGGTTGTTCAGTGCTCTCTGCAATGTTTGCAAACAGTTGCTTCCATCACTTTTTATCGAATGCAGTGCTTGGGGAACGCTGCTCTCGTGAAGGTATCATCTTTCAATGAGATCTTAACCTAATTCCCGTCTGTCTGTTCAGAAAAGTTAAAGGAGTTTCTCCTGGTATGATAACAATAATCCTTGCATTTGATACAGCTCATAATCACATCTCCACTTTGGAAGCCTATATTGGAATGAAATGATGTGAGGATGAATGGCATTGTATTGTGTATAATCAATAAATAGTAGCATTGTTCAAGTAATCTTTCTATTGTTGTTGTTTCAGATTATGAGGGTGAGATGATCTTGAAATAGAAGAAAAGTCTGCCAGGGACTTTTCTTTTTAATTAGTGGGAGGCTGTGGTTAAAACGTAGACAATTTAATGAGCATATTTGCATAGTGTGGTTTATTTTAAAAAAAACATAGTACTGTATGTGGTTTGCTAAGTAAATAGCCATGCTCCATTGGGATTTTGTTGACATCTTAAAGACTTTCCATGGTAGATTTTGAAATGTTTGTGTATTTGTTTTCTTTTTATTCCTCTCTCCTCATCTGCCGAACAGCATTTAAATGGGGTACTGAACTTGCATAGAAGCCACCCTAAGACATCATTTAAAATATCTTCTTTCAAATAAATATTATTTCAAGGGAAAAAGATTTTACACCAAATGATACCTTCTGCAACATTACCAGGATTAGTCCTAAGAAAATGTCGATCACTAGGTTCATCGGGGCTTTTATATTTCAAATGTTTCAATATTTTGATTGCATTACGTTTATTTAAACAGAGAGGTTGTGTGACATGAATCCACACAATCCTTGGGAGTAATGGAGCCCTTCATATGCCAATGGCTATTGAGATTCTGGGTTTTGCATATGGGGGTGTTAAGTATAAAATAAAGGAAGTGATATTTATGCAAGATGTTAGTTATGATGGAGTTGGACTATTCCATGTAGTTCTGGTTGCCCCACTAAGGACACCAAAGCTATGAAAATGATGTAGTTAGGTTCTGCTTAGGTTTGCAATGATACTGGGAATGAGGTGAGTTTTTAAAAAAAGTTTGTTTTCAGGGGATTTTTAATAGTGGTTCAAGCTTCAGAAAGTTTTTAAAACACAGATAATCTGTTAGGTAATTTGGTATTTTCTAGGGAGATTAACTTCAGAACTGTCGCTGAAGATTGAAGAAGAGGTTTGAAGATGCTTTTACATGTCATTAGAACATGGAATGCTTTACCCAAATGGCTATTGAGGCTTACACTAACAACAGGAATATGGATAAACATCTGAAGAGAGCGAATACAAAAATGTTGCAGGAAAGCATTAGAATTGTTAATTCCTCTGGAGGAACTGGAACTAGCTGAGGCTTGATGGGCCAAATTGCTTCGCCTGCTATCATTTTCATGATCTGGACTTGAATCCCAGGGATCTGGCCTCTGATCTGAAACAGCTGTATTTGTACAAGACACTGAAAGGATTGGAATTAAGGGTGAAAGTATTAATGAAAACATCCTGGGGCATTAACTGGAAAGATGATGGCTTGCCCCACATTTGGCATTTAGCTTCTATGTCCAGGCTTGTGGGGTCGCTAAACATATAGGTTCGAGCAATTACCTCATCAATGAGCAGACCCTTTGATTCCTGGGCAAGGCGAAACCTTAGGCTAATTTCCTTTCTCCACAAGCCTCTGTTTACCTAGCAGTAAGTCGATTCGCAGGTTGCTTTCCAGGGGTAATAATAATAATTTGGTTACTCATTGCAACTGTTTGTTGGACACTGCTCTGTGCAATTGGCTGCTCATTTCGTCCACAACATATAGTCAGTTAACTTTGCAGTACTGTATATTCTATATAGACGCTAAATCAAATACAAGTACTGTATTATTTTTATGTCACTGTCTTCTCTGAAGGTGGCACGCAAAGTATTACCAAGGATGGATGACCCATACCTTTTGAGTTTGATGAGACAAATGTCAATGGGACTTTTGAGGAGACAAGGAAATGAAAAAATACTAATTGACTAGTCAGGTGTTGCTCCGATGGTTGTTTGTTTTTATTTGTATCCACTTGGTTGCTAGTACCCACTGGTTATTTTTACCCACTTGGGACATCCTCCCAACGTGAAAGGCGCTCTATAAATGTAATTTCATTGTTGTTGTTGCTACCAGAATCCCAAGTAAAGAAATTCAATTGAAATGATAGAATCAGATTATTAATAATAATCCCTGTATTTGATATAATGCCTTATCACGATGTCGTGACATCTCAGAGCTCTTCACTGAATATATACAGTATTGTAAAGTGAGTTGATCGGAATTCACAGCCATGTTCCACAAACAGTTGTAGATTGAGTGACCAATTATTATATTTTGAGAAAAATGCCTGACAGATGTGGTATGTGCAGATGAGAGTTTTTCTAAACTGCAGATAATAATTTGCATTAGGCAATTTGGGCCCACAGCCCATTTTATCATTTGGCAATTAAACTTAAACTGAAAGCTAAACAACACTAACATGTGCTTCACAGGAAATTTGTTGACTTATGTAAGGTGTTGCTGTCTTTGTAGTAAAAATTTGGCAAGGATAAATAAATGAAATATTAGGCATTAATAGCTGGATAATTAGCAAGTATTTTGTGGTTGGATCTGCATTTTGTAACCAAATCTGCTGCATCTTTTTAATGAGCAGCATTGGTTTTTTTCATCCAATTTTTGGCTCTTTTACTTAAGACTCCAAAGCATGCCTAATAACAGGTAAGGAGAACAAGCAGGACTTTGTGTGACTTCCACCTGAAAATTCGAAATGCAAGGAGCTGATGAAATCACCCTGAGTGACTGGACAATAAACAGGGACCTGACTCAGGGGTCTTTCGCTGTGATCTGAATTAGTTTCTCAAATGTGCCTAAACCCTAATAAACCATTATTTATGCATGTGAGTGAGCTGATTCGTAATTGTTTTCCTTTCTGCATCCTTCCTCTTTATGTATGTCTCTATAGAAACCTGGCTGAGGGAATTTGCTGTGCGCAGAGCACCAGAGCCTACAAAATTAATGCATATAATAATATATAATAATCCTTCTAATTGATATAACGCTTTGTACGTCTTCCAGATGTCTCAAAGCGCGTCACAGAATATACTGTAAATTAAATTGACTGTGTATATATGGGCAAAACGCCATAGCCAATTGGGCACAGCATTGTCCCACGAACAGTCTTGGATTGAAATGACCAATTTTTTTGGAGGGATTATTATCATGCATGTAGAGTAAGGAACCTTTCTCAGGTTTCACCCTGTCTGGAATTGAACCCAAGTCTCTTGCTTGTAAGGCGAGTCTTCTAACCGTTGAGCTATGATACGGGACTCTATATACAGTAAAAGCCTGTTTATCTGGCACTCGTGGGACCTGCCCAATGCTGGTTAAAGCTCCTGCTGGATATTCGGGCGGCCCGCAGCCGAAAACCCACCACTAAAAAATTAATGTTCTTTTAACACACACCATACACACCAGACTAAATAATAACAGATAATAACAGAATATTGTATTGGTACTTATTGTTAAAACTACTTTCCTGCGCTTCTCACCTTTACTGATTGAGGTTTACAGTCCAGCGATTCTTTTTTAAATGGAGGACGCCAAGCGGGTGAAAAAAACGGCAGCGGAATTTTAAAGTTGCACGACTTTACTCGCGGCAAGCCGATAGCCCTAGACTACTAGCAGCAAACCGAAATACTGCACCTGTGTGACAATGTGGGTTATCGGCTAGTGTTATCGCTTTGCAGTTAGTATGGCTTTAAAGTCGCACTCCATTTTTTTCACCCGCGTGGGGTGCTCCATTTTAACAAGAATCGCTGGACTATAAACCTCAACAACTTTGATTTATATAGCGCCCTCTATGCTGGGCCTGATAATAATCCCTCCAAAAAAATTGGTCATTTCAATCAAAGACCGTTCGTGGGACAATGCTGTGCCCAATTGGCTACGGTGTGTCAGAGTGCTCAACCACAGCATCATGGGTTCAAGTGCAGCATCTACCAGTAAAGGTGAGAAGCACAAGAGAGTACTTTTAACAATAAGTACCAATACAATATTTTGTTATTATGTTATTATTTATGCATTTGCAAATGCTCCACCGTTATTGTTCCGGATAAGTTCTGGTTTATCGAATGGGGACTTTTTTTTTGCGTGCTGGTTATACGGAAGTGCCGGTTCATTGAGTCACGGATAAACTGGCTTTTTCTGTAGTAATAATAATAATAAGCATTTGAGAAAAATTCTGCTGATCATTGAAATTATTCCTCCTGTTTATGTTAGGACTAAAGAGACTAAATAGAATTGTGCCAGGAACACTTGTTTGACTGTAGTCCTACAATGTCACTGACATTGCCCAGTGACAGTCCTGCCTCTTCTGTTGACCAACAACAGATTGCATTTGTACACATGTTGGGAGGACATCTCAAGGCATGTTCAGGATTTGGACCCAGGCTGGAGGTGGGGTGGAGGGCAGGGAGGATGGGGGTAAGAGGGTGACTGAAGAAGCGGCCAAATAGGACTGGAGATGGGCCTTGAAGGAGGCGAGGGATTGTGAGGTGAGACAGGGAGACTGAAGGCCTGTCTCGGTTTGTGGAGGAAGGAAACTTGCCTACTGATTTGCCCTGCACCTCCAAGGTTTTACTAGCTTGAAGAACAAAGAAAGGGAGAGTTCTATGTGATATTATTATTTTATTCTCTGCGTATTTAGAGGATGGTTCACTTTTCTGTTTCTAAAAGCCATTCTCTCAACTAAATAAAACACCTTCCGCCTCCATACGGGTTTGGAACAATCTTTACATATTTTGCAGCATTAACTGACTTAATATTACATTTAGGTACATTTAGAGTATGTAGGTCAGTGTGTTTGTGGGAGATATGCTTCAGTTTAGCATTCAGTTTTAAAGCTTTAGTACAGAAATACTTATCTGTTCATCACAAATGCATACCATTTAGAGCACTTGAGATGTTGGAAAAGCAATCCACTACCATTAGCAACTAAAACGCTACTTATCCAATGTGCATACTGTATCATGTAACCTACCATTACATTGCTACCACTAACTAAATGGTAGTTCTGAATTGTAACAATTTTGGTTTGTTGAGATTGAGATTTTCCACTAAAGGAATAGCTGGAGGTTTTTTCTCTCGCAGAGAAATATTATTTGTGGTGTTTGGCATTAGATTGGTGGTGAGATACAAATAAACTGCTTGATTATGTACACTGAAAACTAATATAGTATTTACCCAATTAACTTTCTGTAGTTGATAAGTTGAGCTCTGTAGTAGTGACCAAAAGTTATATACAGTAAAAGCCCGTTTATACGGCACCCGCGGGCCTGGCCAATGCCGGTTAAAGCGCCTGCTTCATATTCGGGCGGCCCGCGGCTGAAAACCCACCACAAAAAAATTTAAGTTCTTTTACTACACACCAAACTAAATAAAAACAGATAATAACAGAATATTGTATTGGTACTTATTGTTAAAACTACTCTCTTGCGCTTCTCACCTTTACTGGTTGAGGTTTACAGTCCAGTAATTTGTTTTTAAATGGAGGACGCCAAGCGGGTGAAAAAACGGCAGCGCAATTTTATAGTCGCACGACTTTACTAGCGGCAAACCGATAAGCCTAGACTCTACTAGCAGCAAACCGAAATACTGCACCTGCGCGACAATGTAGGTTATTGGCTGGGTTATTGGCTTGCCGCTAGTAAGACTTTAAAGTCGCGCTCTTTTTTTCACCCGCTTGGCGTCCTCCACTTTAAAAAGAATCGCTGGACAAAAAATCGCAACCGCAGCATCTACCAGTAAAGGTGAGAAGCACAAGGGAGTAGTTTTAACAGTAACTACCAATACAATATTCTGTTATTATTTTTGCATTTTAAAATGCTCCACCGCTATTGTTCCGGATAAGTTCCGGTTTATCGAATGGGGACTTTTTTGGGGGAGCGTGCCGGTTATACGGAAGTGCCGGTTCATCGAGTCACGGATGAACGGGCTTCTACTGTATTACAATAAACACACGTAGTGACCCGTTCAAAGTTGATCAAGTTTTAATATTTATATTTTATATTTAAAATTTATAATGATTGAAGCTCACCTGTCTTATCTGTAGAGCATCTGTATTGTTGTCTGTCACCTTACATTTGGCTTCAGACAGCAGTGCTTCTGTATGTTTTTTTTACAATGAAGAACAACCCACATCTAAAGAATAACCTGTTGACAGGAGTTAGGTGAATTTCCGGTTAAACATAGAACAGGCTATGACACTTTATGTATGTCGCTTTGAAGGGAGGTCCATGTATAGATATGCTACTGCATAGCAGATTTTTTGCAAACACTGTACTTTAGAAATGGGAAGATATCAGATTAAAAAGTCTGCCTTAAGTACTTTTGTTCAAATTCTTCTAATTAACAGCTAAGGGAGATTTGTGCTCACATTATAATGTTCATGACAATACCACTAAGTATAACGAGTGAAAGATTGAAGCATTCTTTTTATCTGTGTCAGTGTTGTTGACTAGGTGATATGTTTGTACTATAACTAACTGTTTGAGGTCACGTCCCCCCGATGTGAAAGGCGCTGTATAAATGTAATTTTGTTGTTGTCACACAAAATGACTCAGATTAGTTTAGCAGCACTCCCAACCAACAAATGACTGAATTTGCTTTTTATGCTGAGAAAATCTCATTCTCTCTGAAAGAGTGCACTTCGCATTTTCATTTTGATATATTTGCATTAGCATTTTTATTTTTGCTTAATTATTAAAATCTTATATCTCTTATTTCTGGCCTTTTAAACAACACTTCTGTTTTTCATTCAAGAACTAGATTGTGGGAGTGGGGAAGTAATCCAGTAAAACTGCATATTTTAATTCAGGGCAAATGTTGCTTTTCCTTCACAACAGGTTTTCAGCCAAAGCGGGTAATGTATGTAGTTGGGTGATGGAGAGGAATTTGAATATCATGAATAGATTGAACACTTGGAATTCATGTTGGATCTAACTGCATCTCAGCATCCAATGAACATCTGATATTCCAGTCGGTTGCTATAGAAAGCCTTCACGCTGTACAAACCAAGCCGGTCCTGTCAAATAGAGTTGACACAGTATTTATGTTCTATTTCCAAAATGGTACTATCACATTCAGTAAATATTGTCTTGCTCTGTATTAGGGTCCGTCGATATGGAAAATGTTCCGATTAGATATATCGATGGGCTCATATCGAGATATACCGAAATATCGATATTTTTGGGGTTTTCGTACTGCACATGCGCGCGCGCACTCCATTCGGGGCCTATCTTCTCAGGAGGTAAATATCTTTCTCTCTCTGTGTCTCTCACTCTCTCCATCTCTGTGTTTTTCTGTCTGTGTGTCTCTCTCCCTCTCTCCTCTCTCACATCCCCCCCCCATCTCTATCTATCTGTATATTATCACATCCAACCCGTCTCTCTCCCCCCCCCCACCGCCCCTCTCTCGCACCCCCCACCCCCGTCGTCTCACCCCCCCCCCCCCCCCCCCCCCCGTCTCTTTCTCCCTCCCCCCCCAGCCGTCTCTCTCACACCCCCAGCCGTCTTTCTCCCCCCAGCTGTCTCGCTCCCCCTCCCCCCAGCCGTCTCTCTCACACCCCCTCCCCCCCCCGCCGCCGTCTCTCTCCCCCTCCCCCCAGCTATCTCCCTCCCCCTCTCCTCCCCCCCCCCCAGCCGTCTCTCTCCCCCTTTCCTCCCCCCCCCCAGCCGTCTCTCTCCCCCTCTACCCCCCCAGCCGTCTCTCTCCCCCTCTCCTCCCCCCCCAGCCGTCTCTCTCCCCCTCTCCTCCCCCCCCAGCCGTCTCTCTCCCCCTCACCCCCCCCAGCCGTCTCTCTCCCCCTCACCCCCCCCCCCAGCAGTCTCTCTCCCCCTCACCCCCCCCAGCCGTCTCTGCCCCTCACCCCCCCCCCCCAGCAGTCTCTCTCCCCCTCTCCCCCCCCCCCCCAGCCGTCTCTCTCCCCCTCACCCCCCCCCCAGCCGTCTCTCTCCCCCTCTCCTCCCCCCAGCCGTCTATCTCCCCCTCACCCCAGCCGTCTCTCCCCCTCTCCTCCCCCCCCCAGCCGTCTCTCTCCCCCCCCCCCCAGCCGTCTCTCTCCCGCTCTCCCCCTCCAGCCGTCTCTCTCCCCCTCACGCCCCCCCCCAGCCGTCTCTGCCCCTCACCCCCCCCCCCCCCAGCAGTCCCTCTCCCCCCCCCCCCCCCCCCCCCCCAGCAGTCTCTCTCCCCCTCACCCCCCACAGCCATCTCTCTCCCCCCCACCCCCAGCCGTCTCTCTCACCCCCCAGCCCTTGCATACCTGTATATTGTATTCGAGGACTGTGAATACAATATGGCGGCTTTGTACCTCGGTCTGTGCATTGTGTATAGAGTGTATAGAGATGAGCATTCTGGGTCTTGTAGTTCAGTGTGCTCGCATCCCGATTTTCTACCTCGATATATTGTTTTTTCGATATATCGATATTTTTAAATGTCTATATCGGCATATCGATATGAAAATTATATCGGGTTTTAGCGATATATCGATATATCGCCGGACCCTACTCTGTATGCAAAGCAGGCTGAAAGGCTGAAATATTTCTGAAGTATTGGATTTATAGTTTCAGCCGTTGGTGGATGCTAATTTGAGTTTATCTTTCTTGTCTTTTTTCTCCCCCTCTTCTTACATGATTCTGCTTCAAGGCCTTTCTGAAGACCCTCCTCTTTGACCGCAACTTCGGGCAGGCTCCTACCCCTACCCTCCCTGCCCTTCACCCCTCCTGATCCCTCCCCAGCTCGGGACCAAATCCTTGACTGTCCAGCGATTGGAGACATCCTCCTTACATTCACCACCTTGTAATTTAAGATTGTACAGAATTTGGTAAATTCATTTAATTTGCAAGAACTGCGAACATTTGTTTCAAAAGATGGCATTGAAAGAATTTCAATGCCATCTTTTGCTGTCTTAATTGTAAGACTAAGGTTTTAATAATAATAATCCTTGCATTTGATATAGCACTTTTCACATCTTCTAGATGTCTCAAAGCACTCACAGAATCTACTGGAAAATGAGTTAACTGTATAAGAACATTAGGAGCAGGAGTAGGCCATTTGGCCCCTCGAGCCTGCCTCACCATTTAATAAGATCATGGCTGATCTTCTATCCTAATTCCATTATTTGCCCCATCCCCATATCCCTTAATCCCTTTAGCTTTTCAAAAAAAAAGGCGATCTCAGTCTTTAATATGTTGAATGACAGAACTTCCACAGCCTTCAGGGGTAGAGAATTCCATAAATTCACTACCCTCTGAGTGAAGAAATATTTTCTCAACTCAGTTCTAAAAGGCTGACCTTTGATCCCGAGTCTATGACCCCTAGTTTTACATTCTCCAACAAGGGGAAACAGTCTCACAACATCTACCCTGTCAAGGCCCTTAAGAATCTTATAGGTTTCTGTAAAATCACCTCTAATTCTTCTATATTCTAGAGAATATAGGCCTAGTTTACTCAACCTCTCCTCGTAGGTCAACCCCCTCATCCAAGGAACCAACCTAGTGAATCTCCATTACACCTCTCTAACACAAGTATATCCTTTCTTAGTTAAGGAGACCAAAACTGCACACAAGGCCCTATACATTTGCAGCAAGACTTCCCTACTCTTGTATTCTAACCACTTTGCACTGATTGCTAACATGCTGTTAGCGTTTCTAATTGATTGCTGTATCTGTTCCAGGGAAAAACCTTGGGCAAATTTCCTTACTCTATATGCCTGATAATAATCTCTCAAGAAAACCCCCCAATAATAAATTGGTCATTTCAATCCACGACTGTTTGTAGGACACTGCTGTGCGCAATTAGCTGCTGCTTTTCACCCACAATATACAGTCAATTCACTTTACAGTATGTTCTGCGAAGCGCTTTGTGATGTCGATAAGATGTGAAAAGTCGCTATATCAAATGCAAGGATGATTATTATTATTATTACCTGCATACTAACTTTCTGTGATTGGTATATATGTTGGTGAAACGTGGCAATCAGTTGTGCACAGCATTGTCCCACAAACAGTCATGAATTGAAATGACCAATTTATTATTTTTTTGAGGGATTATTATCAGGAGTGTGGAGTAAGAAATCCATGGTCTCGCCCTGCCTGAAATTGAACCCAGGTCTTTCGCTTGGAAGGCTAGTGCTCTAATCACTGAGCTACAGGACTCCACAAGGCTAGTTGCTAAAAAAAAACAGCTTAATGTAATAATAATAATAAGAAGAAGAAGAATGTAGTTAGCGATGGGTGAACGGGATGGTAGCATGGATGTTCTGTAGCAAGGAGATCAAATGGACCAAAAGGCCTTCTTCATCCAAATCAATCTTGAGATCTTACTACCAAATATATAATGCTTGGACAAGATGATATTTTATACACAGAACCCATAAAGCTGGGTAAGGATAAAAGTGAAAATAGCTCTAGCCTCACCAAGTTGTAACATCTCAAAGCGCTTCACAAAATTTTTACTTTGAAATAATTTTTACTCTGAAATGTACGGCTGTATATTTTTGTAAAGCAGGCAATGTGCATGTAGCATTGCCCCACAAGCTGTACAGTGAATGGCTGGATTGAGTGACTAAATTTTTTTAAAAAAATTTGAACAAATTATTACTGCTGAAAAGCAACTATCAATCGACTAACAACAGGTTTCCTACTTGCTGCTTGGTAAACAGAGGCATGAGGGGTAAGGAAACTTGCCTAATATTTCCTTCTGTCTGGGAATCAAACCCAAGTCCTCATGCTTGCGAGTGCTCTAACCTGCAGGACTCGATTAATTTCTGATTTTGATTTCTCATCTGTTTTGTTTTCCCTTCTAGCTGATAGTTGAAAAGACCACTGACTATCCGTCCACTGAGTATTCTCTCGTGGAGGATGTTGCCCTCCACTTTACTTGTTTGATGGACAGACTGAACGAGCAGCGCCTGTTTCAGCCAGATTTGTGTGATGTAGATGTGGTATTGGTGCGGCAGAAGAACACATTTCCTGCTCACAAAGGAGTCCTTGCAGCGTACAGTCAGTTCTTTCATTCCCTCTTCACGCAGAACAAGCAGCTCCAGCGGGTTGAACTTTCGCTGGAAGCACTAACGTCTCAAGGGTTCCAACAGATCCTTAACTTCATCTACACTTCAAAGCTGCTTGTAAACGCCTGCAATGTGCAGGATGTTCTGAACGCTGCTGCCGTTCTGCAGATGAATGATATAGCTACTTCCTGTCAAGAATTAATAGACAGCCGGTCTTTAAACCTAACCACAGTGAGTAGCGACATGTCGAAGCAGGAGAACCGTGGCAATCCACTTAGTTCTCAGTTTTACCGGGAGATCAAGCAGGAGGTGGATCAGCATCCCAAGATTTACGCTCGTGAGGGTAACAACCCGTACTCGGTCCGTGTGGAGGATAATGTTGTGAAGCAGCACCCACCGGCGCAGCCAAAGCAACAGTATTACAAGGAGGAGAACAGCCGAACGGTGTGCAAGATTGAAGGGGATGCCGAGGAGCTGGACAACTCTGAGAGCAGGAGCTCATATAACAGGGAGCAGATCATTGTGGAGGTGAACCTGAACAATCAGACATTGAATGTTTCCAAAGGGGCCGAGGGTATGTCTTCGCCCTCGGAGACCACTGCTGTACTCGGGAGGTGTCCAGTGGAGGAGGAGGATGAGGAGGAGGATGAGGAGGAGGAGGATGATGATGAGGAAGAGGACGATGAGGAGGAAGATGCTGACGTAGGGGATGAGGAAGACGAGGAGGAAGAGGAAGACGCCAGTGAGGAGGAGGAAGAGGAGGTTGAGGAGAGCGAGGAGGACGAAAACGAGGAGGATAATTCCGACGCGCCGGAAATTAAGACTGAAAGCGGGCAGCCGACTCGCAGAGCAGTGAGGGCTTCGACTGCCTCCAAGGGTTCTGTCACGGCAGCTTCCAGTCGATCGCGGAGGAACACCAAGGTGGAGGCGAGCGCCCGGGGCAGGAAGCGGAAGAAGGATTCTGATGGCTCGAATCAGAAGGTGAAAATCGAAGAGAAGCAGCACTACCCCTGCAAAAAGTGCCCCAGGGTTTTCAACAACCGCTGGTACTTGGAGAAGCACATGAACGTGACTCACAGCCGCATGCAGATCTGTGACAAGTGCGGCAAGAGGTTCGTGTTGGAGAGCGAGCTCTCTCTGCATCATCAGACTGACTGTGAGAAAAGCATTCAGGTAGGCCGTTAATTTGCTTATTCCTCATCTTACATTCATTAAATTGCAGTAAGTTGTCATTACTCGTCAAAAAGTTGCTCACCGTGAGACATCCTCCCAATGTGAAAGGCACTGAATAAATGTATATTTTATTATATACATCATATCAGTCAGGATCATAACATTTCGTTTGAGTTACATGGAGGCCAAGTTGCAGGCAGGTTTGTATATGTTGTTGAAAATCAATCTGATTTAATCAATAATCTATACTGTGCATATGTAATTAAATACGAACGGTCAGTGCTCGTTCGCATGCTTTTGACAGATCAACAGCAACAACTTGCATTTATGCTCCGGATCAAGACTACATTTGCCACATTCAGTGCAGTCAGCCGGTAATTAAGTGCGCATCGATGGGTAGGGCTGCTTTTCCTACAATTCAAGGCTGGTAAGTGCAGGAGCAATGGAGGGTAGAGGAGCGGTGATACAGGTTAGATGTAATTATATGAGCCATGCAAAGAAATGTAAGTGGTTTTGATAGGTAACTGAATAGAACTCGGGTGAATGTACCATTTAGGTGATTGTACAATTTATAATGATAAGACTTGTGCGGGTTTTACTGCATCAACTATTTGATGCATTAATTTGGTTGATTTTGTTGTTTTTTGTTCCGGATATCCTGAATCCTGCTTCAGGCGTGTTGTGGGTGCTTGAGATTTTGTCTTAACCTAAGAGGCAATGTCTTAAAATGTGTGTAGCGTTTTGAGAAAAGATAATTCCACCTCACTTCGGAACAACAGCAAATTACATTCATACAGCGTCTTTCACGTCGGGAGAAAGTCGCAAGGAGCAGGACAGTCAGGGATTTGAACCTGAGCAGAGGGTTGGGATCAGGAGGGGTGACCGAAGGCACGGAGGGTGACCGAAGGCACGGTCGAAAAAGAGGGTCTTGAGACTTGCCTTGAAGGAGGCAAGAGAGGGAGCGAGGCGAATGGACTGTGGGATGGAGTTCCAAAGATTGGGGTAGAGAGGCTGAAGGCCTGACCGCCAATCTTGGGAAGCCTGCGATTCTTCCAAATGTAGACTAAGAATTCCAAAATTGAATTATAAGAAAATTGTCTTAAGGCTGAGAACATGAGGCATTTCAAGGATCTGGTGCTGTACAGTACAAGTGAAGCCAATTCTGTTATACCTTTTTGTATTGTACTTCAAATGCTTCCCACTTCCCTTTTAAATGTTGGGGTCTTAGCTTCACTTGCAGCTAAATATTTCCCATTCCCTGTATCTGAAAATAAATCATCTAACCTCCTCCAGAAGTCTTGCAGTGGCAATCCTGACTTTCAGCCCCCCCCCCCCCCCCCCCCCCACCTTGTTATTGGTTTACCAACCAATGGGAATGAAATGTTCTTTCATTATGTATTCTCAAATATTTAGAAGTGGGTCTTCTGATTTGTACCTTACATGTACAGGCTTTTACCTCTGTAATCCTTTTGTAAGTTCCTTTTACTTTCTTGTTTCGCTATATCTCATCTTTTGTGGTTGGTTAATCATCACCCTCATCTGTACAACATGGTTCGTTTCTACCTACTGAGGATTCTTAGAATATGGATTACCTTACCAAGAACGGCTGCTGTACTTAACAGCATTCAAAAGAAAATTGAGTCAATATTTAAGGGAAAATAATGAAGGGCATTGGAAAAGAATAGGAATGGGATTAAGGTGGAGATCTGTAAGAGCTAGCACTAGCACGGTGAGCCTGTTAACCTCCATATGCACTACAAATGGGTCTAGAAGTCAACAGAGAGTGGTTGGAATGTGGAATACCCTGTCACAAACTGCGACGGCTGTGCTTCAAGCAGAGAATTCCATAATTCCAAATTATTTTAAAAAGGAATTGATTGGATACCTGAGAAAAGAGAAATATTAAAATATACCGGAAGTAAGCCAGGAAGTCACTAGATTAGGTGGCTCCCTTGCCTCTTTCAAGGTCCGGCTCAAGACCCTCCTCTTCGACTGTACCTTCGGTCATCCTCCTACCCTCACACTCCCTGTTCTCCACACCCTCCTGATCCTAACCTGCAGCTCGGGTCCAAATTCCTGACTGTGCATCGCCTTGGGACATTCTCCCAACGTGAATCGTGCTGTACACATATAATTTGTTGTTGTGATGGGCTGAATTACCTATTTTCTGTGTGGCAGAATTTTAAATTCTAGTTTCTTCTGAAGCATGACTATTTGCATGAACATTTCTCCTAAATTGGTTGGGGTACACTGAGGTCAAGCGTTGGATTTTGCTGCAATTAGCACAATGTTGAAACCTAAGAGGCCTAAGATATCTGAATGCACATTGATGCTGGCATTCCAACTGAATTCGGCTCCATGACAGTATTGCTAACTGACCTCTTGTTACAGTTAAGTAGCTTCTGCAGATAAAACTGCTCATTCTCCACACGTTCAGACACAGCTTGGGAATCCTTCACCTGTCTGGGCGTTTTGCTTCCTAGCTCCCATCAGGTATGAAGACATTCAGGTTTCTAATAGCATATGTTCAATTCAGGAATGTGCTGGGCTGTGTGAGCATTCTCCACTCTTCCACCCTAGTTCAGCTTTTGAAATGTCAGAAAACCGTGGGTTCAGGAAGGGAGGTCAGTGGAGTAAACTCGTGGGTTCTGTGTCTCTAATATTTGGGAAGCGAATTGGGAATGCACTGAACAACTATTGGATTAATCACTTCAAGTGTACAGGTAGGCTTCATTACCCCTGGCCTAAAATGCCAAATTGCTTTTATTGAACAAGCCACAGAGCCACCAAAATATAATCAGTTTACTTTACAGTATATTCTGTGAAGCACTTTAAGATGTCTCGAACACGTGATAAGGCACCATATAAAATGCAAGGATTATTATTTTGTTATTATACAAGCTATCTGCTCTAGATAAGGTGGTTTGTGATGGGCTTGTTTTCTGTGCTGTGTAGCAAGCTATTAAGACCGCAGTTAGGTTTATTCAAGCAAAGTAAAAATATTTTATCTATATTGTCAACATTGGCTTACAGGCCCAAAACAACTTCTAAAAAGTTTTTATTGAGGTTTATAACTCAACTTCCTTAATGACTTCCTAGCAGAAGACCCAAGTTTCTTGTGCATGCTACCAGCAATGTGTGTCCGTTTTCTAAAAATACAATAGGGACTTTAACAAAACATTTGGGGAGTTTCTGGTAGAAGTCTTTCAGACATCTGATTGTGTTTAACAGCCCGTGTAAACTAGTGAGGCATTTATAGCGGGTGTATCACATGATTCAATAATTGTTCAAGAGTACAAAGTAATCTGATGCACTTTTGGGTTGTCAGGGAATGGGTTGATCTTGACAACCTAAATAAATTGCAAGCAAGGTATTATACATTGAGCTGCTCAATAATGGCAGCACTGAGTAAAAGAATGCATTAGTTTGGTTAATTTTTTTGTCTTGGCATCCTTGGTGGCTTTTTTACTTTCTCCCCTTCATTCTCCCCGTATTTGATTATGATTGCATACGGGGCGTCCTGTATTCTAAGTGCTCTGGGACACAACCCTGAGTGAGAGGTGCTATATCAACGCATATAAAAGTTGTTGTTGTTACTCTTCATTTAAGCAGTGATAGGAGCAGTCATAGTTCCCTATATTTTTGGCAAGTTATTTTCCTACCTCTTAAGCATCTAGCAGACTTGAGCAGACTTTATCACATGTCATACGTGATGCATGGTGTTGTGAGGATACTTCACACACGCTGGTTTGCATCAAGACCTTGGAGGAAATGGGACATAAGACTAGCGAATCAACTTGCCTGATAATCTGAGATTTATTTTGGATTCCTAACTCTATTTGGCTCCAGGTGGCGATAATTGTGTGCTCCCGAAGGCAAAGGTCATAAACATGATAACCTGCCTATGTGCATAATCTAAACAGATGTTTTATCGGTAATCCAGGAAAACAAGAACCTGATTGTTGGCTCTTCTGGTGGCTACACTTCATAGAAGCGTATGGCATAAAAGGAGGCCATTCGAGTCTGTGCCGGCTCTTTGAAAAGAGCAATTTAATCCCACTCCCCAGCTATCTCCCCATAACCGCGCAAACCCGTCCTCTCCAAATAAATGTCTATCTCTCTTTTAAAAGTTGTTATTGAATCAGCCTCCATCAGCTTTTCAGGCAACGCATTCCAGATTCAAACAATTCGTTGAGTGAAAAAATTTCTCCTCACCTCCCCTCTGCTTCTTTTTGAAACTATTTTAAATCTATGATTACGAGACACTGATAAACCCACCAGTAGAATAGTTTTTCCCTGTTTACTCTGTCGAATTCCCTCATGATCTTGAAAACCTCTATTACATCTCCTCATAACCTTCTCTGCTCCAATGAGAATAAACCTAGCCTCTCTAGCCTTTCCTCATAAATGAAGTCCCTCATTCCTGGTACCATCCTGGTAAATCTCCTCTGCACCCTTTCAATGCCTCAACATCGTTCCTAAAGTGTGGTGACCAGAATAGAACCACAGTACTCTAACTGACGCCTAACCAAAGTTTTATAGAGGTTGGTCAGAACTTTTGTACTCTATGCCCCTATTTACAAAGCCTAGTATTCCGTATGATTTTTGAACAGCCTTGTCTACCTGTTCTGCTACCTTCAAAGAATCACTTACACAAACCACCGGGTTTCTCTGTTCCTTCACACCCCATAAAATGTGCAGTAAGAGCCCGTTTATCCAGCACCCTAGGCAACTGGCCAGTGCCGGTTAAACCGCGTGCTGGATATTCAGGCCAAAAACCGAACACACATTTTTTTACTTTTTTTTAAACATACCATATTAATAATAATAGACTAAATAATAACAGAATATTGTATGGATACTTACCAATAAAGCAATAAATATTGATTACAGTCTATAAACACAGCACACAATCACAAAGCAAACTTCTACAATGGCGGACGGAAGAATTATTTTCTTCTTAAAGGGATACTGTCAGTTTTTCCTCTTTTTTTCTTTCTATCTTTCTCTCCCTCCTTTCCTCTCTCTCTCTTTCACACACAAACACACACACACACACACACACTCACTCAGTCAGCCTGGCATCTCAATGGCTCCAAACTTAACCCCCCCATCCACTCGTTCCCATCCCACCCCCACCAAAACAGTGTATAAACCCACAATACCATCAGGCTATATAGGCAACATATATTATCCGTCAAAGAAAGGGGAAGAGATTGAAAGCGAGAGGTAGAGATAGAGAGGAAGGAAGGAGAGGGAGAGAGAGAAAGAAAAAGAGGGAGAGAGAGATAAAGGAGAGGGAGAGGAAAAACAGTGCCCCTTTAAGAAGAAAAAAACGGAAGTGCCACTACCAGCAGCATTCAGAACTAATCGTACTGTACTCTAGTGCAATAAACAACTCATTAAATGCGCCACCGCGATTGTGTCAGATAAGATCTGGTTAATCGAATAGGGACCTTTTTGTTGAGGTGCCGGTTATATAGAAGTTACGATTGATTGGGTCATGGATAAATGGGCTTTTACTGTACTATCTAGCCTTATTGCCTTATTTCTCCTCCCAAAATGCATCATCTCACATTTTTCTACATAAATTTAATCTGCCATGTATCTGCCCATTTTTCCATTCTTTCTATATCTTCTTGCGGATGGCTACTATCCTCCTCACTATTTATCCTAACTTTGTGTCATCTGCAAGCTTGGAAATGCTACTCCTATACACAAGTCCAGATCATTAATATAAATTAAAAAGAGCAGTGGTTCCAACAACGATCCTTGGAGGACGCCACTGTACACTTACCTCCAGTCAGAAAAACAGCCCTTCACCACAACTCTCTGCTTTCTGTCTCCCAGCCGGTTCTGGATCCACGCTGCCACTGTCCCTTTATTGCCGTGTGCTTCTATTTTCCTTATAAGCCTTTTATGTGGCACTTTGTCAAGTGCCTTTTGAAAGTCCATATAAAACTTACAGCCATTAAGCCTCAAAATTCTGGAATCCCTTCCTCTATCCCTCCTCGATCTATCTGCTGCATTTGACACCGTAGACCATGCAATCCTCCTCCATCGCCTCTTCTCTCATCTTTCCTCCTTCAAGGCTGGTCTCAAGACCTTCCTCTTCGACCGTGTCTTCTGCTCCCCTCCTAACCCTCTCCTATTCTCCTTCCCCCTACCCCGACTCCCCCTCCTGCTCGGGTCCCGACCTAACTGATCAGCGCCTTGGGACGTCCTCCTGACATGAAAGGCACTCTATAAATGTAATTTAGTTGTTGTTGCCTTGCCCCTTCCTTCTACCATTTTCAGGTTGTGCCAGAAAGACCTTCCTCTTCGATCGTACCTACAGTCACCTCCTCCTCCATCCCCCCCAGCTCGGCGTTGTGCTCCATTACTATCAAGTGCTCTGGGATGCTAACCTGCATGAGGGGAGCAGTGTTGTTGTTGTTATCTGTTTCGTCTGGTCACCATTCTCTTTATCATTGCCCAAACCTGAAACAGCCAAACTCAGCTGTTTTGCATTGTAACTGCAAGAAATTATCCAAAAGCTTTCCCAGCCATTTCACAATTGTATTTTGGAGTGAGCTGCCTGCGATTCCAGCTTGGGGAATGTTTTAACTGCAGCCAAGACCAACACAGGAACAAACAAAATGGTGCAGTGTCACATTACAGTCCTCGAAATGTGGTCTGTTTGGCATCAGTTTGCAATAGTCAGACTGGTGAACGTAGACTGATGTTGCTTTATATATTTCTGGACAAGATTTCAATGATGGTCTGTGCTTTATGCACCATGGCTCTCTAGATCACTGAGTGGATTCTTATGTACTGTACTGCTCCATTGATTGATTGAATTCATGTAGCCTTCTGCTCTCCTCGACTATAGCTCAGATAAATTTGCAGTAAACTGGTAATTGCTTTTTTTGTGAATTAACAACAACAAAATACATTTGTATTTGTCGAGAGGACATCCCAAGGCGCTGCATTTACATAGCGCCCCTGGCGCAGAGTAGTGTCCCAGAGCGATTGACAGTGGCGGAGCATGATGCTGGAATGGGGGAGGTGACCGTAGGCACAGTTGAAGAGGAATGTCTTCTTGTGCAACCTGAAGATGGGGAAGGAAAGGGCAAGGCAGAGGGATAGAAGAAGAGTGTTCCAGGGAATCGGGGCGTAGTGGCTGAAAGCGCACCACAATGGTGGAACGGAGGGCACGAGGGACGAGCAGGAGGCTGGAGACAGTCCAGCAGATGCAACAGAGGTAGTAGGTTGGGGAATAAGCAGGTCGGAGAGGTAGAGAAGTGCCGGAGCCTGGCAAGATTTGAAGGCATTCAAATTTGAAGATCTTTACATAAGTATTTTGGTCAATTCACTTTACAGTATATTCTGAAGCGCTTTGAGATGTCTAGAAGATGTGAAAAGCGCTATATAAAAAAGCAAGGATTATTAGTTACTTTAAGAAAATATTCCTGATGGATATGAGTTTTCAGGAAGAGGACCTGTCATGAAAGGTTTGTATGAAACTAATCTTGAAGATACAATGGTATTCCATTGAGATATGAAGCGTAGGGCCTTGTTATGCAGAAATCCATCACCATCCTTTAGAATCTCCAAACCTTTCACATCTCTATCGTTTCCAGTTACCTTGTGCGGCGTGAACAGACTCTTCCTGAACAGGGAGCATTTTAGTTACCAAATCATTATGGAGTCCTGCAGCATATTGGATACAACAACAACAACAAAATTACATTTATAGAGCGCCTTTCACGTCAGGAAGATACAGCACTCGCTTCGCTAGCAAGAAGACCTGGATTTGATACCCGAGCAGGGAGAAACTTTGGGCAAGTTTCCTTACCCCACATGCCTCTGTTTGCCTAGCAGTAGCTTGCCTGGGAACCAGGTTGTTAGTCGATTGGCAGATTGCTTTCTGTGGTAATAATTCCTTCTAAATAAATTTTTAAAACAATTTTGTCATTCAATTCACAACAGTTTGTGGGAAAATTGGCTGCTAAGTTTTGACCACAGAATATGCAGTCAGTTCACTTTACAGTACATTCTGTGAAGCACTTTAAGATGCCTAGAAGACGTGATAAGCCACTATATCAAATACAAGTACTCCAACCGCAGTCTTGACAACCGCGGATTTCAAGTATGCACGGTTTCCTCCCTGCGACAACTTTGGCAACCTTGGCAGTTACTTTTACGTATCCACGGGTTTTAACACTAATACTAGCGTTTGGCGCTAGGACTCAGTCGCATCAACCAGCCATGATGTCGCTTCACGCTAGCATTTGGTGCTAGGGCCCAGTTGCATCAACCAGCCACGATGTCACTTCTCTCTTAGGATTAAGGTAAATAACATGAATTTATTGTTTTTTATATTCTTTTTGATTGTGTTATTTTTGAACATTTATTGTTTTGTTAAGCTATTGTATTTTTTGTGTTTAGTAAAAGAACAAGCAACTTACTACCTCTAACCCCATTTTTCCCATAAAACCTTATATTTGCCAACCGTGGTTTTGCTAACCACGGGGGTTTTCAGGAACGTATCCCTGAAAACGGTTGGGAAGGGATGCCGGTACAAGGATTATTATCATTAGATATATATTTTTTCAAATACTGGTATGGATCTTTAACATTCATCTAAACATGCAAATAAAACCTTGGTTTACCATCTCATCAATAGGATAGAGATTGGCACCTCCGACAATGCAGCCCCACCCCCATCACTGCATTGGCGCGTATGAAAAGGGGGGAGAAACTCGCTTTTCTTTTCGAATAGTACCGTAGAACATCCAACTGTATAGACAGACATATAGTTTAACACATCATCTGATGGCACCTCCGACAATGCAACCACTTCCGCAGATTTGAATCCACAACCTTAACGTGAAAAAATGTCTCTGGATCTTACTTCATGGAGATGATGGCCCCTTGTACATGTCACTGTGAAGCTCGGCAGTTACCAGTGTCAAGGACAATTGCACAATTGGGATAAATATTAATTGAGAGATGTGAAATACGTTATTACCATGCTGTGTGTCAGTTCCAGAACATGAGAGTATGCAGCAAGGAAGAGCACTGCTGTAATGACAACTCGGTTAACACAAGGCTGGAGGTGACGTGATTTCACACACCAGCAGCTGAAAATAGCACAACACTGTACCAGCATCAGTGGGTTTTAATCTCTCGGTTCTGTTATTATTACTGAAAGTGTAAATAATGTTCTGGCTATGTAGGAAACCAACACCAACAGATGGATGAAGTAAATGAGGGGACATGTCATCAGAAGTGGATAGAAATTATTAGATACACTAATGAGGCAGAACGGATACGTTGCACGTTGTGAATTTTCATCGCTGGACGGGATGCACGCTATTTATGTCCTCTGGTTTTAAAATCTGTCCTTTTTAAAAAAATCACAGTGTTTGAGGCCTTATTAAAAAAAACTTCTGCAGAGGAATCAGCCCACAAATTTGAGTTTCTAAACATTCTTAACCAGTCAAGCAGGGTGAAACCTTGGGCAAGCTTCCTTACTCCAGACGTCTGGTAATAATCCCGCAAAAAAAATTATAATTTGGTCACTCAATCAGTGACTGTTTGTGGGACGCTGCTAGATGCATTGCGCTGCCGCTTTTCGCCCACAAATATAGTCAATTCGCCCTGCAGTCTATTCTGTGAAGCACATTGAGACGTGATAAGCGTTATATCAAATTCAAGGATTATTGTTGTTATTATTGTCAAAGCTAAACTCCAATTTATTCAAAACCCTAGTAGCCAGTATTCTCTACCGTACCAGGCTCCATGTCCACTTTACACCTAACCTTGACATGCTCTACTGGCTATCAAGTACCCCAGTGGATCAGCAACCTTTAAAATCTTACCATTTCCTACTTCTTCAACCTCTTCCAGCCCTATTCTGCCCATTCTCCTATTTACAACTGATATTTAATCACTCCAGTATTGGCATATATACACAGGATATACTGTAAAGTGTAGTGACTGTGCATTTTTACATTTTAAAGTGTACTAACTGTGTTGCAACAACAACAACAACAAAATTACATTTATATAGCTCCATTCATGTCAGGAGGATGTCCCAAGGCACTGGACAGTCAGTGTTTTAGTCCCGAACTGGTCGGGATCAGGGAGGGTGGAGGGAAAGGACGGGAGGGGTGGTGACCGATAGGACCATCGAAGAGGAGGTTCTTGAGGCAGGACTTGAAGGAGGCAAGGGAGGGAGCAAGGCGAAGGGATTACTGGGTTGCTTCCAGTGCCTCGAGCAAGCCAGTTCCAGAATGCTAGAATAAGGCACATCAATGCATGGCTGGACAAGTGGTGTAGGAAGGAGGGTTTCTGGTTCCTAGACCATTGGGACCAATTCTGGGGTAGGTGGAACCTGTACAAAATGGATGGGTTACACCTGAACAGGGCTGGAACCAATCTCCTTGCAGGGAGGTTGTCGAGTTTTGTGGGGGGGGGCTTTAAACTAATCCTGGGGGGTGAGGGTGGGAAACTGAACAGTAGTTCAGATACGGGAGGGGTAACAAAGAGGACAGGGGTAAGGGTAAGACGGGAGAAAAGTGCAGAGGAAGTAATTTGTGCCTTAGAGTGCATGTATGTAAATGCACAAAGTTTGAGAAATAAAATTGGTGAGCTGCAGGCTCAGGTTGCTGCGAGGCAATATGATGTTATAGCAGTAACAGAGACTTGGCTCAAGCATGGGCAGGAATGGGAGTTGAACATTCCTGGTTATAATGTATTCAGGAGGGATAGAGAAGGGAGAAAAGGGGGCAGGGTGGCAATTTTAGTTAAGGACTCAGTGACTGCCTTAGAAAGGAACGAGGTGGAAGAAGGACTAAAAACCGAATCTATCTGGTTAGAAATGAGGAATAAAAAAGGTGCAGTTACACTGTTAGGGGTATACTATAGACCACCAAATAGTGGGGAGGAGATAGACAAGCAGATCTGCAAGCGTATCACGGAGAAATGCAGAGCTAATAGAGTAGTGATAATGGGTGACTTCAACTATCCCAACATAGACTGGCAGAATAGTAGAGTAAAGGGCAAGGAGGGAGAAGAATTCCTGAAGTGTGTGCAGGACAACTTTCTTGATCAGTATGTTTCCAGTCCAACGAGGAAAGAAGCATTGCTGGATCTAGTTTTGGGAAATGAGGTAGGGCAAGTTCAACAGGTTTCTGTAGGTGAGCATCAAGGGAATAGTGATCACAATATCGTTAGATTCAGAATAATTATGGAAAGGGATAAGGAACGATCACAGGTGAGGACACTCAACTGGAAAAGGGCTAATTTCAATGAGTTGAGGTGGGACCTAGCCAAGGTGGATTGGAAAGAAAAATTGGCAGGTAAGACAACTAACGAGCAGTGGGCAGCGTTCAAAGAGGAGATAGTTCAGGCACAGGTCAAAAGCATCCCCACAAAGGTGAAATGTAAGGCATCCAAACCTCCCTGGATGACTAAGGAAATCGGGGCCAAAATAAAACAAAAAAAAAGAGGCTTATGATAAGTGTCAGGCTCAAAATTCAGAAGGGAACCAAGCAGAATATAGGAAGTGTAGGATAGAACTAAAAAAGGAAGTTAGAGGGGCAAAGAGACTGCATGAAAAACAATTAGCGAGTAAGATTAAGGGGAACCCTAAGGTTTTTTACCAACATATTAAGAGTAAAAGGTTGGTCAATCAGGGACCTAGGAGGAAATCTCATTGTGGAGGCAGAGGGCATGGCTGATGTACTGAATGAGTACTTCGCCTCTGTCTTCACAAAAGAAAAGGATACAGCCAATGCCATGGTATTGGCTGTATCCTTGGAGAAGGTAGGAGAAATGGATAGAATAATTATAACCAGAGAGGAAGTTCTAAAAAGGTTGACGTCGCTCAAGGTGGATAAGTCACCTGGTCCGGATGGGATGCACCCTAGGTTACTAAGTGAGGCACGGGAGCAAATAGCAGGGACTCTGGCCACGATCTTTCCATCTTCCTTGGACACAGGGGTCGTGCCAGAGAACTGGAGGATAGCTAATGTTACTCCCTTGTATAAAAAGGGGCAGAAGTACAAGCCTGGTAACTACAGACCAGTCAGTCTAACGTCGGTAGTGGGCAAACTTCTAGAGTCCATAATCAGGGACAAGGTAGATCTTCACTTAGAAAGATATAGGCTAATAAAGGACAGTCAACATGGATTTGTTAAAGGCAAATCTTGCCTTATAAATCTGATAGAATTTTTTGATGAGGTAACGGAATGGGTGGATAATGGTAGCGCAGTTGATGTAGCTTACATGGACTTTCAAAAGGCATTTGACAAAGTGCCACATGAGAGACTTATTATGAAATTAAAGGCCCATGGTGTAAAAGGGACAGTGGCAGCGTGGATCCACAACTGGCTGCGAGACAGAAAGCAGAGAGTTGTAGTGAGCGGCTGTTTTTCAGATTGGAGGGAAGTGAGCAGTGGTGTGCCACAGGGATCAGTTTTGGGACCACTGCTGTTTGTAATCTACATAATTGATCTGGACTTGGGTGTACGGAGTACAGTTTCCAAGTTTGCAGATGACACTAAGTTAGGGAGAATAGTAAACAGTGAGGAGGATAGTAGCCATCTTCCAGAGGATATAGACAAATTGGTAAAGTGGGCAGACACATGGCAGATGAAGTTTAATGCAGAGAAGTGTGAGGTGATGCATTTTGGGAGAAGAAATGAAGGGAGGCAATATAGGCTAGATAGTACAATTTTAAATGGTGTGAAGGAACAGAGAGACCTGGGGATTTGTGTTAGTGACTCGTTGAAGGTGGCAGGATAGGTAGACAAGGCTGTTAAGAAGGCATATGGGATACTAGGCTTTATAAATAGGGGTATAGAGTACAAAAGTCAGGAAGTGCTGACTAACCTCTATAAGACTTTGGTGAGGCCTCAGCTGGAATACTGTGTTCAATTCTGGTCACCACACTACAGAAAGGATGTGAAGGCATTGGAAAGGGTACAACGAAGATTTACTAGGATGGTGCCAGGATTGAGGGACTTCAGCTATGAGGAGAGGCTAGATAGGCTAGGGTTATTCTCTCTGGAGCAGAGAAGATTGAGGGGAGACCTAATAGAGGTTTATAAGATCATGAGGGGTTTCGACAGGGCAAATAGAGAAAAACTATTTCCACTCGTGGGCGAATCTGTGACTCGTGGTCACAGGTTTAAAATAGTTTCAAGGCAAAGTTGAGGGGAGCTGAGGAGAATTTTTTTCACTCAGCGAGTTGTTCGAATCTGGAATGCATTGCCTGAAAAGGTGGTGGAGGCTGATTCGATAACAACTTTTAAAAGGGAATTAGATCTTTATTTAGGGAGAACGGGTCTATTAGGCTATGGGGAGCGGGCAGGGCAGTGGGATTGAATCGCTCTTTTCAAAGAGCCGGCACAGACTAGATGGGCTGAATGGCCTCCTTTTGTGCCGTAAACTTCTATGAATCTATGAATAAAACAGAATAGAATTCCAAAGATTGGGGCAGAGTGGCTGAAGGCTCGCCCGCTGATGCTTGGGCGGGTGGGTCAGGGGACATGGAGCAGGCTGGAACCCACTGAGCTGGGAGGACAGGCGGTGTAGAAGGACAGAGTGGTTGACAGTGTTGAAGGCAGCAGAGAGGTCAAGCGATAGCCCTGATTACAGATATTTAAAATGTCATTAAGAGACTGCTGTCAGCAATTGGCTGCTGGATTTTGCCCACAAATGTACAAATTCACTTAGCGATATATTGTGTGAAGCGCATTGAGACGTGAAAAGCACAATATCAAATGAAAGTACAGTATTATTATTTTGTCGGTGATGTACAAGTTTTCTATTGACTAGGTAATAAACTGGATTGGAAATAAAATCCTGTGAATTTGTTTTTTAATTTGAGCAGCTTTTTGATGCGGACAGGATGTTGACAGCCTAATAGGCGAGAGATCGCAAATAGGTCCTCCCACTCTATATGATATCTTTGTAAGAAAAATGACACAATCTGTCATAATTATAGTTTTCAGAGGTGAGAAAAGCTTTCTCACTTTACCCTAAATACAGTACTTTTGTTTTTACTGAAAGCCAATGATATAATCTGAGCTCAGTGACAGAGTGAATCATTGCTGGTATCAAGTTTTGTTGTGAGGGTTGCTTGTTGAGCTCCTGGGCTGGGGGGAGGGGAAGACGTGTTTTTAAAAAAAGATTCGAGTCCATGTTCCTAATCAGTTTTACTGTTGAAAAATGTTGTGTGGACAGGATTGAACTTGGCTATGGAACATGCACCCCACGGTCAAGTAGCCTGGAAATTCTCACCTATCGAGTTTAATTTGGGTGTGAAAAATGGTTATGTGGACAGCTGCCAGCACCTGAGGAATAATCCCCAGTGTATGAAAATAGGTGTCCTAGCCAACAAACAGCCAAATAAAATTGGTGATTCACTTCACGGCTGTTTGCCGTGGCTTTACTGTGCATGAATTTGTTGCTATCTTTGCCCACAAAAATACACAGTCAGTCCACTTCACAGTAAATGAAGCGCTTTGGGATGTCCTCCCGGCATGAAAAGTTATTTACCAAATGAAAGGGTTATTATTAATTAATATTATTAGATAAAGGTTGTTCCTAAACCCATCAACAGTTGAAGAGCTGATTGAATTGCAATTTTCCACAGTTTCTTCTGCAATTTTTCACTGGGTGATAGTTATTGCTCAGATAATTGGGATGGTGAGAGCCGCAATTTTCATGCTGGATTAAACAATGAGTCGTTCAAAAGATAACAACTTGCATTTGCACAACGCCCGTCATACGGGGTAACGTCCCAGAGTATTTGACAGTGGCGGAGTCTGACCTTGAGCCGGTGTGGGGAGTGGGGGGGTCACTTTAAGCACGATCAAAAAGATCGATTAGGCGCGATTTGAAAGTGGGGAGGGAGAGTGCAAGGCAGGGGGATTGAGGGAGAATGAGTTTCGGGGCACAGAGGCTGAAAGTGTAATTAATAATGAAGATAAAGTGCAATTTACAAACTCAGATAACCATGGCACAAGCTCAAAGGGCTGAATGACTTCCTCCTGTGCTGAACATTTCTGTTTCTATGTCAACGACGGACCCATTCAGTGCTCCTCTTACCACATGTTGCTTGCAGGAAACTTGTAACAACAACCATCGAAATAACAAGCTAAATTTGTCTCCATTTGACGTTCTCCTCAGTTTAACTCACCAGCTCCCCATCTTCGTTGCCGGGTATTGCAGGCAGCTTTCAGCAAGATTGAAGGGAGCGCTTTCTGAGATATCGTCGAGGGTAGAAGTTATTAAGTTCTTAATATGGACTAAATATCTGAGGGCTTTAGTTTGAATAATAGAATCTTGTTCAAGTCAGAGATTAGAATCTCTGCCTTTACCTTAAAACTCGGCAGCGTAATCGGGGTGTGCTTCTCATAGTGTTTGAAGTACAATTAGTCAGAAAGTTTCAGAATATATTACTTAAAAGGCTGTCTGAAGTTGTATCCCGGAAAGTGCTTTGTGGGACAGTGCTGTCGAACTATCTGTGCCTCGCTTTGAAATCAGTACCTTGGAACCATAACAGGGCAAAACCTTAAGGAAGTTTCCTTACTCCATATATCTTTGTTTATCTCGCAGCAAGCAGGAACAAGGTTGTTAGTCGATTGATGGATCACTTTCCAGGGTTAATCATCCCTAAAACAAAATTGGATTATTCAATCCACAATGCTTGTGGTACACTGCTGTGCGCTTCACCTACAAAATATACTTTCCAGTGTAAAGTGTTTTGAGACATCTTAATGACATTTTAAGGTGCTATATCATATGCAAGGATTATTATTGACAATTTATGAAATATTTTTTTTTTACGAATGGCTAAATTGGCAATTCTGTTGTGAGCAGTGGTTATAGGAGCCCTTGCCTATTGTGAAAGGTACACTGCAAAGTAAGCTTCCCCTGAGTGAGGTGAGAACTACATGCTGCATTTAAACTTGGCTCAAGTTCAGAGATCATACTTATTTTATGCATCTGCAATTTAATTGACTATGTACCCTCGGAGATTCGGACTCTGTATTTTATGTCCATATATAGTATAATGCTCAGTTGGACTGTGGTTTACTCCATCACACCAGTTCTAGCCAAGCTACACTGGCACCCTATCGCCAATTGGATCAATTTCAAGACCGTCAAGACCGTCATGCCCTGGCACCTCCTTACCTCTCCGAACAGGTCATACCCAAACCTACTAGCTTCTGTCTTCGCTCGACTGGCTCCGGCCGCCTGCATGTTCCCTGTACCCTCCAATACACCATTGGCGGCCGCGCTTTCAGCCACTATGCCCCGAAACTCTGGATCACTTTTCCTCTATACCTCCATCTTTTCCCATCTTTAGATCACGCCTGAAGGCCTTCCTCTGCCACGGTGCCTATGGTCACCACCCCCTGCTCTGTGTCGTGCTCCGCCCCTGTCAAGCTTTCTGGGACGCTGCACTGCATGAGTTGCGCTGCATAAATTGTTGTTGTTGGTGGTGGTTTACGTTGGTCTATCAGCCTCAGCTACCATAAAGCTAGGCTTGCTTTACACAATACCAAAGGTGGAATAATAATGCCGAGAGTTATTTTAATATATTTTTTGCCTTGTTGGTATGTGCGTTGCTCACTGAGCTTTCGATTGGCCTGTTGTGTGATTATAATTACTTGTCTTTTGCGACAAATTACAGCTTGCTCGACAGACAGCTGAAATTCAACTCGATTGCACAGTCACAATATTGCTCCTTAACACAAAGGCGTTAACAGAAAATGAAAGGGTTTGGAGTTAACCAACAGAATGATAATCAGTTGGTACCTGAATTGTCAGTTTGGTCACATTTGCTAAATATAGAGAGACTGTGCTATCTCTGAAATTACAAGAACTAGAGTAGCTGAAACAAGCTATCGGAGATGCATTTCACCTCCTCACTCCATTATATTATGGAGAAGTCACACTGAACATTATCTACCTTGCTTTTTCTTTGCCCAGGGGGCAATTAATGACAGACAGGTTGCCGGGTTGAGCTCAGGACATTGGAGTCATTTTTAAAAACAGCTAAATTCTGTGTTGAGAGCACAGTGGTGGTCGGTGTTCTAGAAGATTAAGATAAAATGTTCTTTTGTGGTGAATAATAATTGTTGCATTTGATGTAGCGCCTTGTCTTGTATTTGAAAAGTCTCAAAGTGCTTCACAGAATATACGGTAAAGTGAATTCACTGTACATTATGTGGGCAAATGTAAATACAGTATAAATTATTGGGTGATAAAGATCCAAATAGCACCATGGTGCTATTTGAAGAATGAGTTTCTCACGGTGTCCGAACCAACAGCCTTCCTCCTAGATGGAAAAAAAAAGATAATTTACTTCAGGCTGCTTGTGGGATATCGCTGCATGCACATTGGCTGCCCTGTTTGTCTACAAATACAGTCACTAATTACACTTTACAAAAACCTCTGTAAAGTGGTCAAGATATACGGCTTCAGGCTTCACTAAGCGCTCAGAGACTCTAACTTGTGTGAAGGGCATTATATAAATGCAAGTTGTTTTATTATTATGCACTGTATATTTTCATCGAAAATTCCAATTGTAAAGACTGCAGAATTTCATATTCTGATTGGTTCTTTGCGATGTGTTGTGCATTTTTTCTTTTCATTTTCCCATGGAACCTCAAAAGTGAAAACGTACCAAATATGGAAATTTAAAGCTCTCCTGGTGCTTTGCGGCACAATAAAACCACTGGTGGCACTCGCTCCATGCCAGGCCATCGCAAACTTACCAGGGTTGATATTTCACCCAAGTCATGCAGTGGAGACGCCACTCACGGTGAATGCTCTTGTCAAACGCTCTCACTAACTAATTAGAATGAGCTGAAATTATGCAGTGGATGAAGTTTGTGGGTTTTCACTTCTGTGATGCCCCGATATTCTTGTGAGTTTACGCTGCATAATTGAACACACCTGTGATCATGACATGAAACAAACCTTGCTATAACACATTCTGCCCCAGAATGTGTTATGGTGAGGAAGAACTGTTTATTATGCAGTGTCAGTAAAAGAATCGTACCATTGCGGAAGCTGTTTTGAAGGTAGTGATATTTTTGAGCTGCTTCTATTATGTGAGCCAACTTTACAATACTATAACACAAATACTGTATATCTCCGCGTATAAGGCGCACGCGTGTATAAGGCGCACTCCCCACTTTTGACTCTTTCTTGGTGAAAATAAACTGAAGCATTTTCAATGATATTGCCGGCAGAAGGGAGGAGAGACAGGAGAGACAGGTAGGTAGGGAGAGAGAGAGGCAGGCCGGCAGCGTGGGAGAGAGAGAGGGAGAGAGGCAGGCCGGCAGCCCGGGAGAGAGAAAGGGAGAGAGGCAGGCCGGCAGCCTGGGAGAGAGAGAGAGAGAGGGAGAGAGGCAGGCCGGCAGCCTGGGAGAGAGAGAGGGAGAGAGGCAGGCCGGCAGCCTGGGAGAGAGAGAGGGAGGCCGGCAGCCCGGGGGAGAGAGAGAGAGAGAGAGGGAGAGAGGCAGGCCGGCAGCCTGGGAGAGAGAGAGGGAGGGAGGCAGGCTGACAGCCAGGGAGAGAGAGAGGGAGAGAGGCAGGCCGGCAGCCTGGGAGAGAGAGGCAGGCCGGTAGCCTGGGGGAGAGAGAGAGGGAGAGAGGCAGGCCGGCAGCCTGGGAGAGAGCGGCAGGCCGGTAGCCTGGGGGAGAGAGAGAGGGAGAGAGGCAGGCCGGCAGCCTGGGAGGGAGAGAGAGAGGGAGAGAGGCAGGCAGGCAGGGAGGGAGGGAGGGAGGGAGAGGCAGGCAGGCAGGGAGAGAGAGCGGCAGGGAGTGAGGCAGGCAGACTGGGTTCGGCAGAAGGTAAGCACAGCACTGAAGTCCGCTGCTGCTGCCGCTGCCCGGGCGGCCGAGGCCGAAGCCCCGTCACCCGCTCCCCCCAACCCCCGCCAGACACTGACCAAACCCCGGCTGACAGCGCGCCGGCCGCCCCTCCTGTTTACTGTATTTCCGAGGCTCAAAATTGCTTGTACCTGCGTATAGGGCGCACCCCCAACTTTCGAGATCTTCCGACCTGAAAAAAAGTGCGCCTTATACGCGGAGATATACGGTAGTCTGTCTGAGGCGCCCTCTATCTCCTGAGGCAACAAATGTTGCAACATGAACAACAACAAGCACTTAAATGTATCTAGCGCATTTCATATCGAGAGGGCATCCTGAGACGATTGTATCATGGAGTTCCCAGTCCAGATCCTTACTTGAGTCTCAAATTGTCCTTTCTGCCCCACATCGATGCTATGACCTGTTCTGCCTTCCCCCACCTCCTCAACATCACCGGGTTCAACCACTGGCCATCCAGGTTTTCCTAAACCCATTAAAGTCCTACATTTACAAAGAAGTTTTAAAGTCATTCTGCAAGCATCATAAGAACGTCAAGACGTAACTGCCATTAGAAGTTTTTTTGGGTGGGTGATTTCCACTAGCCAAATAACAAATGGAATCACAAATGGAGTTGCATCTGTGAGCCTGCAATGCTGTTGGTTGGTTGGTTAGTTAGCTAGCTAGCTGGGCGTCTGAGATCCCTCAAAACTGTTCTTGTGGCAGTTGTAATATGCTCAAGCATTGATGTCAGTGCAATATTTCGCAATGACATTAAGCATTCTGTAGTTATGCACAAACACTGCATTCTGGAAGTCCAACGACTAGCTAATAATAAGTTCCAACTCCTTTTTGGCACAGAATTTTCAGGACTGTCTTTATTTACCATTAAAACAAAATACAAGAATTATTATTAACTCTTCAAACACATCTATCACCTTTCCCTTGCTCAGCATCAAACCTTTTGATTGTAAAGTGCTTCATAGGAACATTAGTAGGCTGTTCAACCCTTCGAGCCTGTTCCGTCATTCTGTTAGATCATGGCTGATAAATTTTACCCTCCTTTGCCCTCCTTTGCTCTGTATTCCTTGATATTTTATCAAAAGCTATCCATTCATTCTTGAAAATCCAGCATCCGTATCACTTTAGGGAGGAGAGTTCCAGATTTCCACGATCAAGATATTGCCCTCTATGTGAAAGGTTTTCTGTAAATATAACATGACTTTTTTGACTCCAGAAGCACAGTTAAAATGTTAGTTAAGAAGTACAGCTCACTCCTGCATTTTGAGGTTATCTGCAACCTTGGCTCCGCTGGAATCCAATAAAGAAAAGCAGCTGGATTTTCAGGCCATAAATTACCTTAATCTGTTCCCTCCTGCTGCCTCCAGATAGAACAGATTTTGTCTCAAGAAAGTGTAAAGTCGATTCTTAACGCAATCTGAGTTGCCACCCAGTGTGGAGGATGCTTTTTAAATGCAAGTTGTTGTTGATTTCAAGATCCTCTCAATCATTTTTAAATCCCTTGATCTCCTTGCACCTCCCTAGTAGGGTCTAGCGATATATCGCTAAAACACGATATAATTTTCATATCGATACGCCGATATAGGCATTTAAAAAATATTGATATATCGATATATCGAAAAATGGGAATGCCGCACACTGAACTACAAGACCCAGAATGCTCATCTCTATACACAATCACAGACCGAGGTGCACAGCCGCCATATTGTATTCATAGTCCTCGAATACAATATACAGGTATGCAAAGGGTGGGGGGTGAGAGAGACAGCTGGTGGGGGGGGGGGGGGGGGGGGGGGGAGAGACGGCTGGGGGTGGGTGAGGGGGAGAGAGACGGCTGGAGGGGGTGAGAGGGAGAGAGACGGCTGGGGGGGGCGGGGGAAGGGGAGAGAGACGGCTGGGGGGGAGGGGGGGAGAGACGGCTGGAGGGGGAGAGAGACGGCTGGGGGTTGGGGGGTGGGAGAGACGGCTGGGGGGGGGGTGAGGCGGAGAGAGGCGGCTGGGGTGTGGGGTTGAGCCGGAGAGAGACGGCTGGGGGGAGGTGAGGGGGAGAGAGACGGATGGGGGGGGGTGAGGGGGAGAGAGACGGCTTGGGGGGGGCGGGGGAGGGGAGAGAGACGGCTGGAGGGGGAGGGGGAGAGAGACGGCTGGAGGGGGAGAGAGACGGCTGGGGGTTGAGGGGGAGGAGAGACGGCTGGGGGGGGGTGAGGGGGAGAGAGACGGCTGGGGGGGAGGTGAGGGGGAGAGAGACGGCTGGGGTGGGGTGAAGGGGAGAGAGATGGATGGGGGGGCGGGGGAGGGGCAGAGAGACAGCTGGGGGGGGAGAGACGGCTGCGGGGTGGGAGGGGAAGAGAGACGCGGGGGGGGGGGGGAGAGAAAGACGGCTGGTGGTGGGGGAGAGAGACAGCTGGGGGGGGGTGGGGGGGAGAAAGACGGCTGGTGGTGGGGGAGAGAGACAGCTGGGGGGGGGGGGGGGGAGAGAGATGGCGGGGGGGGGGGGGGGGGGGGAGAGACGGGGTGGATGTGATAATATACAGATAGAGATGTGGGTGATGTGAGAGAGACACACAGACAGAAAAACACAGAGATGGAGAGAGTGAGAGACACAGAGAAAGATATTTACCTCCTGAGGAGATAGGCCCCGAATGCGCGCGCACCCCTAATGCACGCGCACCCGGAACACGCACGCACTCCAAATGCGCGCGCACTCGGTACGCGCGCATGCGCAGTACGAAAAAACAGAAAATATCGATATTTTGGTATATCTCGATATGAGCCCATCGATTTATCTAAATCGGAAAATTTCCATATCGACGGACCCTACTCCCTAGCTATCCCACTTACCCACCCGCTGGCTGTGCTCAGCTGGCCTTGGCTACGTCCATCGTCCCCTCCTCTCCACCATCAATGTCCGTGCCTTCAGCCACTACGCCCCAAAACTCGAGAACTCTCTTATGGCCACTCTCTGCTTTCTGTCTCCTAGCCAATTCTGGATCCATGTTGCCACAGTCCCTTTAATACAGGGATCTTCTATTTTGTTTATGTTATTATTATTATTAAGCCTCTTATGTGGCACTTTGTCAAATGCCTTTTGAAAATCCAGATAAACTACATCCACTGCATCCACCCTCTCAGTCACTTCATCAAAAAATTCTATTAGGTTTGTCAGACACTTCAAAGATGCCTTTATCAAATCTGCATTGACTGTCCTTTATTCAACCATATTTTTAAGTGAGAATTTATATTGTCCCGAATTATAGTTTCCAGAAATTTTGCAACTACTGATGTTAGGCAGTTACTGATGTTCCTGGGTTTATTCTTCTGCCCATTTTTGCACAGGGGAGTAACATTGCAACCCTCTAGTCCTCTGGCACCACACCACTCCAGTACAAAGAGGATTGAAAGATTGTGGCCAGAGCCTCCGCTATTTCCACCCTTATTTCCCTCAGTAAGATAGGATGCATCCCGTCCAGACCAGGAGACTTATCGGTTGAGCATCGACATTTTTTTTAGTACCTCCTCTCAATTTCTGTTCATACATCTGTGATCCTGTGGCAACGGCTGTATCGTCTTCCTATGTGAAGACAGGTGCAAAGTATTCATTCAGTACATCAGCCATGCCCTCTGCCTCAACAAGATTTCCACTTGGGTCCCTAATTGGATCCATCCTACGTTTTACTCTTCATATGCTTATAAAACACCCTTTTATGTTTCCTGCTAATCTTTTCTCGTACAATCTCATTGCCCCTCTTATTTCCTTTTTCACTTCTCTATACTTCCTAAATTCTATTTGATTATCCTGTGTGTTTTGGACCTGACGTTTGTCATAAGCCTCCTTTTTCTGTTTTATTTTAATCCCAATTTCCTTAGTCATCCAGGGATTTGCCTGCATCTCAGCCTTTGCATAATCACATTAAATGTTATCGTTCCTGACTGATCCTACTTATGTGAATTTTTCTCTTTTATAATAATTGAGGGTGTAATAGGGCCCCAGACACACCTATAGACTTGGTCAGTGACTATTGTTTCAGATGGTTTCAAACAATTTGGTTCCAATTGGGCTTTCCAAAAGGAACATGAAGTGAAACACTTCCCATTACATATTATACCAAATTGTGGAACTGGCTATAGAGGTGATGGTAGTTTGGTTTTTCAGTTCTGAAATCTCCCTTTTCACCCCACTCTGCCTGAGATTCGCCTCAACAAGGTGAGGGGGAGCAGCTAAGCTAGCATGTCTGTGGGGCACTGCTGTGCACAATTAATTGGCTCTGCATCTTGTCCACAAAATACACCGTCAATCCACTTTACAATATATTCTGTGAAGCACTTTGGGACGTCTCACCTACATGATAAGGTGCTGCATCAAATGCAAGGATTATTATTAGTTTCAACCCATGAGCTTCATCATTTCACCTTCTAACTCAGTTGGTTATAGCGTCACGGAGATGGTACATTGTGGGGACATGATTTCCTCTTCCCTAAAACCTTCCCCACTGACACCCGGTTGACCAAAAACCAGGGAGTGGTTAATATTGTCAAAGCCCTTGACAGCTTGATAGTGCTTTTAGCCCTAAGTCTTGTAGAATGGACAGATATGCAGTGAATCATGAAACATTTTTGCAAGTACTGGAGGATGTCGTGTACCTAAGTGATAGAAATAGGTTGTTCTTTGGTCCTAGAATTAAGCGGCGTAAAGTTATATAAAGGTAGTATTAACGTGGGGGAGATCTAGGCGGGTTGCAGTATGGAATCTTTACATTGTTTCCTCAACGCAAGTGTATTTTTTATTGTTTTGTGGAAAGAAAACGTGCCTTAATTCCATGTTGAGGATTTGAAAGGGGTAAGATTTTTGTTGGTTAAATGGGAATTTACTCCATCTAAAGGACGTCTTGAGAACTGTGACTGAGTGGAAGAATGTTCCCTGAGTTGCAGTTTGCATTGTCTTTCTAACGGTTAAAGCAGAACACGTCAATTGCATTGTTTTTGGTCAACCGGGTGTCTGACACATGCAGACTGAATATATTCAGTGCAAAAATAGTCAATTCACTTTACAGTATATTCTGTGAAGCGCTTTGACCCATCTCGTTCATCCGTGACTCGATGCACTGGCACTTCCGTATAATCGGTAAGCAAAAATAAAAGTCCCCATTCGATAAACCGGAACTTATCCGGAACAATAGCAGTGGAGCATTTGTAAATGCATAAATTATAACATAATAACAGAATATTGCATTGGTACATATTGTTAAAACTCCTCTCTTGCGATTTTTACCTTTGCTGGTAGATGCTGCGCTTGAAGCCATGATGCGGTTGAGATTTATAGTCCAGCGATTCTTTTTAAAATGGAGCGGGTGAAAAAGACGGAGCGTATATGTTTTTAAAGTCACGCTAGTGGCAAGCCGATAATGCTAGCTGATAACCCACATTGTTGCGCAGGTGCAGTATTTCAGTATTTCTAGTAGAGTCTAGGGCTTTGGCTTGCAGTAGTAAAGTCGCGCGGCTCCATTTAAAAAAGAATCGCTGGACTGTAAACCTCAATCAGTAAAGGTGAGAAGCGCAAGAGAGTAGTTTTAACAATAAATACCAATATACTATTCTGTTATTATTTGTTATTACTTAGTCTGGTGTGTATGGTGTGTGTTAAAAGAACTTTAAATTTTTTTGTAGTAGGTTTTCGGCCGCGGGCCACCTGAATATCCAGCAGGGCTTCTACTGTACAAGGATTATTATCCTTATTATTGAACTTACTTCAACTTACTGACTGAGTTTAACATTTCCATGCCAACTACACATGGAAATACTCCCATGTCTGAAATGGAATGCGCACTTGGGACTTCCTCCTGATGCTCTATAAATGTAATTTTATTGTTGTTGTTGCTGTCATGCTTGCCTAATTCTGCAGAGTATTAGGTGCAGGATGTTAAAGAGACGAAGCTCGAGGACCCCAGAGTGTATGTCTCTAATATATAGCCCTGTCTGGCAAGCTTCCCACTGGTTAGCAGCAATTAGGAGCAACTTACTTTGGTTTGCAGGGTTATTTGACAGGAGCTGATGGGGAGGAAATTGCGGCCCCTTATGGAGCCTCTTTGCCACTGTTGGTTGATGAACTGCACGAGCAGTAACTGGCAAACTGCCAGAGGATTATCATCATCATCATCATAATAATAATAATCATTGCATTTGATACAGCGCCTCATCATGGTTGAGAAGAAAAAAGACCTCACAATTATGTACAGTGTTATCTAAGCTAATTTCTCAGTTGTGGAATCATACTGATATAATGGTTTGGAAGAGGAGCATTTTATAAATAAAAATGTAGAGGCAAGAAATGTTCCCTCATTATAACAAGTAAACATACAGAACAAGAAAACATTTAGCTTGTCAAGCCCATTCCTTCCTAATGTTTCCCTCCAGCATCTTGAAAAGTCCTCCATGTTAATATATTTGTGGTTGTTGGCCAAAACTCCGCCAAATAAAATTGGTAATTCACTTCATGACTGTTTGTGGAATATTATAGCTGTACGCAAATTGACTGCTGTGTTCGCCAACAAAATACAGAAAATCTTGGGTAGCACTTTTGCGATGTCTTGGCAATGTGGAAATCCTTCAGCTCAGTGGTTTGAGCACTCGCCTTACAAGCGTGAGACCTGTGTTCGAATCCAGGCAGATCAGGGCAAAACCTTGGGCAACTTTCCTTACTCCACATGCCTAATAATAATCCATCAAAAAAAAACACAATAAAAATTGTTGATTTCAACCTATTTGTGGGGACGCTGCTGTGCGCAATTGGCTGCCATGTTTCACCCACAAATATACAGTCAATTCACTTTACAGTATATATTCTATGAAGCGCTTTGAGACATATAAATCCTTACATTTATATAGCACTTTCCACGTCTTATCGACGTCTCAAAGCACTTCACAGAATCCAACAGTGTCCCAAGTTTGCGACCAGAGCAGTGGGGGAGGGAGAAGACAAGAGGGAAGAAAAGAGGGAGAAGAGGTAGGCACCAGAGCAGGGGGGAAGGCGTCGTGCTTGGGGGAAGGAAAGTAAGAAAATTTACTGTATATTTGTGGGAGAAATTATTATTATTATTAAAGGTGAGAGACCTGGGTCCAGGTAGGATGAAACCTTGGGCAAGTTTCCTTGCTGCACATACCTGATAATAATCCCTCAAAAAAAGCAATCATAAATTGGTCATTACAATCCACGACTGTTTGTGGGACACTATTGTGTGCGATTAGCTGCTGCGTTTTTCCCATCTAGAAGATGTGAAAAGTACTATATCAAATGCAAGGATTATTATTAATGTGAGTATCAAATATCAAAAGAATTATTAATAATAATCATCACATCTTCGAGACACCTCAAAGCACTTCACAGGATACACTGTAAAGTAAGTTAAGTGTATATTCGGTGGGCGAAGTGAAACATGGTAACCAATTGGGGGGTGGTGGTGGGTGGGGGATGAAGGAGATGTCTTACGCTTGTTCATCAGCTTTTGACTTTCTTACATTTGAATTCTGCAAAACCCTTGTGTATAACTCCTGCGATAATCAGTCCCTTGTCAGCATTGCTATACCGATCAACTGTTGACATTGACTTCCACCTTGCTTCACAGGAGATCATGAGGCATTTCTGGTGAAGGACCAAGCATTTCAGCCTGTTTGATATTATCCTTCCAGAATGCTATATACAGCATCAAACAATTTTCAAATGTAGTTGGTGGCCTGGCATTGTCATTTCCTGTTTAAGATGTTGCTTATATTTTATATGAGGGAATATTTTCATGTGTTCTGCTAGAAATTGACCCTCTGATTCTGCTTGGGTCTTCTTTTGTCCTGCTACCTTGGAGTAACAAAATATTTAGCATCTTATTACATCTTCGAGGTGCCTCAAAGCTCTTCACAGAATATACTGTAAAGTGATTTGGCCGTAAATATTTCCTCTCTCTCTCTCTCTCTCTCTCTCTCTCTCTCTCTCTCTCTGTATGTCTCTCTTTTGATGTTTCTCTTTCTCGTTCTCCCTCTGTCTCTTGCTCTTTCTCTTGTCTCCATTCATTCAGTTGCCTATCAAAACCACTTACAGTTCTTTGCACTGGTTGTATTTATCACCTACTAACTCGTAATGCCGCTCACTTGCCGACCGTTATTCCCGCACTGACCGACTCGCAATGGGTCGTGGGAAATGTAGTCTGGATCAGTCGATGCAAGGGCAGAGAACTTAATTTCCCTTGATTCCGTGCTCTGCCAGCACTTGCTGGTAAGTGTGCATGCGGCAACTGGTCAAAATCATTGACTTACAGGAAACATAATGTTGACCAGTCACCACTTGTGCACTTACCGGCTGTATTAAATTACACCTGCTCAGTGTAGATCATTGATTAACCTAGATTTTATACAATAGCCCTGCAACTCAGACTTTGCATAAGTCACGTTAAATATTTTGTTTACAACATTTGATGCAGCGCCTTTTCTAGTCTTTGAGTCTTCTGAAAGCGCTTTGCAGAATACACTGCAAATTGTGTATTTTTGTGTTGTGAGTTTTACTGTGTTGCTTGTCAAGTCAATATTATGCATATTCTTTGAAGTGGTTCTCTTGTTCTTCCATTCCAGTGTGTCAATTGCGGCAAAGGTTTTAAGAAGCTCTGGTCACTGCACGAACACAATAAGATTGTCCATGGTTATGCAGAGAAGAAGTTTTCTTGTGAAATTTGTGAGAAGAAATTCTACACAATGGCCCATGTTAGGAAACACATGGTTGGTGAGTCCCATTTTAATCATTGGACAAGAAAATATACAGAGTGTTGTCAAAGATTTGAGAAGTCTCAACGACATGATAAGGCGCCATATCAAATGCCCAGATCATTATTATTATTGTCGCTTTAGTGAGAATCCCACCCAGGTCCTCTCATCTGCGAGGTGAGCGTGCTAACCGCTATGCTACGAGACTCCACATTGTTGAATAATTTCTTGTAAGCAATTTAATGGCTTCTGCTATTCAAGCACTAAAGATAGACCAATGTGTAATACAGTTATTTTATGAGATCAAGGAGCTTTTCCTATTTGCTTTGATCCATTTAAAAATACTTTTCATAGTTTGTCATGTGTGTGCTGAAAAATCTGTTCCTACAAGGAATGAGGGCCTATTATATCCAAGTACAAATGCATGTGTACAAAGGGAATTACAGGCTCCCTGAATATGTAATTAAAAAGCCAATGAAAAGGATTTATTAATTTAGTAATTGGATTGCCACATGATCAGTAGCTTAATTGTATGCAGATTTTGAGAGCAAATTATTTGGATACAACTGGGAATTCAACGCTAAAAAAAATCTTTTTTCAATCAGCCCATTGCAGAATACAATCCTACTTTAGCGAATAATGTCTGGTATTGCAAGATTTTCAGGTTTTCACACACTCTCTGTACCCTCCCACTGCCTGCCCCCTCCTTCACACCTGAAGACCTTACTCTTTGACACTGACTCCGGTCACCTCTCCCGCTCAGCATCGTGCTCCATCACTGTCACTCTTTAGGACCCTTCCCCTTCACGAGGATCTCTATAGAAATGCAAGGTATTATTGTGAGTGTTGTAGAAGGGAGTAATAACAACAAAATAACAAAATTACACTTGTACAGCGCCTTTCACGTCAGGAAGACATCCCAAGGCGCTGGAAAAGACGCTTTGAATCAAAATGTAGTGAAAATTTTCGTTCAGATAAAAGTTAAAGCAGTAGTGGCTGATAACTAGGGAACGGCGATATGGGAATTTTCCGGATATGGATATATCGGTTGGCTTATATCGAGATATACCGAAATACTGATATTTTCAGTTTTTTCGTACTGCGCATTCGCGTGCGCATTGGAGTGCGCGCGCATTCCGGATGCGCCGCATTCCGGGTACGCGCGCATTCGGTGCCTATCTTCTCAGGAGGTAAATATCTTTCTCTCTATGTGTCTCTCACTCTCTCCATCTCTTGTGTTTTTCTGTCTGTGTCTCTCTATGTCTCTCTCCCTCTCTCCTCTCTCTCACATCCCCCCCCATCTCTATCTATCTGTATATTATTACATCCACCCCGTCTCTCCCCCCCTCGCCGTCCATCTCTCGCACCCCCCACCCCCGTCGTCTCTCTCCCCCATCACCCCCCCCAGTCGTCTCTCTCCCCCTCTCCTGCCCCCCCCCCCCTGCGTCTCTCTCCCACTGCCCCCCCAGCCGTCTCTCTCCCCCTCCCCCCAGCCGTCTCTCTCCCCCTCTCCTGCTCTCCCCCCCCCCCACCGTCTCTCTCTCCCTCCCCCCCCAGCCGTCTCTCTCCCCCTCCCCCCAGCCGTCTCTCTCCCCCTCCCCCCAGCCGTCTCTCTCCCCCTCTCCTCCCCCCCCCCCCCCCCCCCCAGCCGTCTCTCTCCTGCTCTCCCCCCCCCCACCGTCTCTCTCTCCCTCCCCCCCCAGCCGTCTCTCTCCCCCTCCCCCCAGCCGTCTCTCTCCCCCTCCCCCCAGCCGTCTCTCTCCCCCTCTCCTCTCCCCACCCCCCCCAGCCGTCTCTCTCCCCCTCCCCCCAGCCGTCTCTCTCCCCCTCTCCTGCTCTCCCCCCCCCGCCGTCTCTCTCTCCCTCCCCCCCCAGCCGTCTCTCTCCCCCTCCCCCCAGCCGTCTCTCTCCCCCTCTTCTCCCCCCCCCCCCCCAGCCGTCTCTCTCTCCCTCTCCCCCACCCAGCCGTCTCTCTCCCCCTCTCCTCCACCCCCCACCCAGCCGTCTCTCTCCCCCTCTCCTCCACCCCCCCCCAGCCGTCTCTCTCCCCCTCTCCCCCTCCCAGCCGTCTATCTCCCCCTCCCCCCAGCCGTCTCTCTCCCCCTCACCCCCCCCCCCAGCCGTCTCTCTCCCCTTCACCCCCCCCCCCCCCCCAGCAGTCTCTCTCCCCCTCACCCCCCCCACCCACAGCCGTCTCTCTCCCCCCACCCCTTGCATACCTGTATATTGTATTCGAGGACTATGAATACAAGATGGCGGCTTTGCACCTCGGTCTGTGCATTGTGTATAGAGATGAGCATTCTGGGTCTTGTAGTTGATTGTGCTCGCATCCCGTTTTTTACCTCGATATACCGTTTTTCGATATATCGGTATTTTTAAAATGTCTATCTCGGCATATCGATATGAAAATCATATCGGGTTTTAGCGATATACCGATATATCGCCGTTCCCTACTGATAACGTTTTTGACGGATGAGGCGCAGATTCCTGATCCAATTTATGAGTTTGCTTAATCAAGCTATCTAGTTATCCATCCACACCTTCAAGAGTGAGGTTGATACATTTTTGGCAGGTCAGGATATTAAGGGACATGGGGGAGAAAGTGGCAAATTGGAATTCAAATGGTTAGTTGAGGTACAGATGAGCCATGGTCTAATTAACTGGCGGAACAGGCTCGAATGGCTGAGTAGCCTACTCCTGTTCCTATATTATACAATGACAACCGGCCTTTCATGCATACGCCATGCCTTGGCCCCTCTCCTGCTGGCCTTTGTTCCTACCCTGGTCTCACGACCCTCGCTGTGAAATATGGAAGTTGTAGTTGAAGCACTGCCTTGTGGGTGTGGTGTGTGTGTGTGAGCGAGAGAGAGAGAGAAGATAATGTTGTGAATTTTTCACCAAAGACCAGTGATTTCTCTTGAACTGCAGAGTGTTTTGACATGACCGTTCTCCTCTCCCTCTTGCAGCCCACACAAAGGACATGCCATTCACCTGCGAGACTTGTGGGAAGTCATTCAAACGAAGCATGTCACTCAAAGTCCATTCGCTGCAACATTCGGGAGAGAAGCCCTTCAAATGTGAGGTAAGCCATGAATTTTATCTCTGAACCAACCTGCTTAATATACTACAATAAAGTGTTTATTTTCCCAAACCTTTCATCCGACATAATAATCCTTTCATTTGACCCAGTGCCTTATCTCTCCTTCAAGACGTCTCAAAGCGCTTCACAGAATATACTGTGAAGTGATTTGGCTGCACCTATATTTTTTTGTAGGCGAAACGCTGGCGATCTAAGAGGGTTGTGTTCAAGGCAATTACTAAGAATTGTTTGCCTCTGGAGAAATAGAGACAGGTTATTTTGTTCCTTCTCACTATCAAGTCATTAAATGAAGTACTGTAATCCTATTTCCAAGTTTTGTGCATTTAGCTGGATCATTGGATCGAGTCCATGAGAGAGCAATTTTGACTATGATTTGTAGCTGGGATTGTTATGTTGATGGTCTCTGGAGTGGATTAAAGTCATTTTCCCCCAAAATCTTGGAATCCAGATGGTCTTTTTTTTACACAAATTATTGGTGTAAAAAAATGTGTACTCTGGCACAAACCATTGTTGAAGCAGTCTGTGTAACAGTAAGTAATCCTCGCATTTGATACAGCCTTTTACGATGTGGAGTCTTGTAGTGTAGCGGTTAGAGCTCTCTCACCTTGCAAGAAATAGGACTCAGGTTCGATTCCCAGGCAGGGCAACCTTCGTCAAGTTTCCTTTTCCATATGCCTCTGTTTACCCCAGCTAAGTAAAAACCCGGTTGTTAATCAATTGACGGATGACTTTACGGCTGTAATAATAATTTGGTCACTTAAACCACGGCTGTTTGTGGGACGCTGCTGCGGGCAATTGGCTGCCGTGTTTCGCCTACAAGTTACAGTGTGTTCTGTGAAACGCTTTGAGACGACTTGAAGACATGGTAAGGCGCTGTATCAAATGCAAGGATTATTATTATTTACATTGTGTGTTTCAATGATCTTCACCAGTAGCTTATTGACTTCATCTTAAGTAGTTAAGTAGTGAGGAGCGAGGGAGCCGGTTTGAGTTGCGGAGCACAGTAATATTTTAGAAGAGGCTGGCATTAATGTTGGCTTCACAGTGTCAAACCTCATTCTAATGCTACAGTTTTTTTTTCCCACTGGTCTTTCTGTTGTGCAGAACTGCAATGAAAGATTCCAGTACAAGTATCAGCTGCGTTCTCATATGAGTATCCACATCGGTCACAAGCAGTTCATGTGCCAATGGTGCGGCAAGGATTTTAACATGAAGCAGTATTTTGATGAACATATGAAGACGCACACCGGTAGGGACCCATTTCCTTTGTTGATTCAAACTGGTTCATGTTGTAAAGTTTGAAGAGATCCTAGATATATTATCCGCCCCACCCCCAGTGACTCGCAATTTCACCCTCGAAGGTGCAAACCTCTTATACCAGTGTCTGGGCAGATTTAGCTGATCTTTGTTCGGGTGGCATGCGAGGTATGAGACAAAGGAAGGAGTGGGGGAATCAGCCGGTGTTAATGATTGACCTGCAGTGCCCCCTGCCACAGATACACAAGTGAACACACGGCAATAATAATAACAATCATAATAATAGGATGGGATTGGACTGGTTCAGAAGTACAGAGAGCAGGCTCTGTGCGGTGAGGATGTTAGGGAGATAGTTTCACTGGACGGTGAATGCCCAAAAGGAAGTCACCCATCCTCATTTCTACACCGCTCACTGCGGACTGGGAATAGCTTTGATTGCCTTCCCAGCCTCTTGGCTCTGGCAAGATGCAAGAATAGTCGAGGGGAGGAATAAAACTGTGTATGATACAGGTCGACCCCGCTTAACTAAGGGGTTAAGGACTTTAAAATCCTTCGTTAAGCGAAAATTTTGTTAACTGTTAGAATTTAATTGTATGACTGTATTAAGCGCTCTGAGACGCCATCCGGCGTGGAGGGTGCTATATAAATCGAAGTTGTTGTTGTTGTATTTGGCCGCAGCCAAAATGTTGTCCCGACCCGAGCCTCCCCACTAACATCAGTTTAGTTCCTAGCGGTTCCTAGCGCTAACATTTTCGGTGTACAGGTTGAACAGCCAAAAGTCTGGAGTTCCAGAATCTGGAATGTGACAAAAATTGCATGAATAAAAACACCAATCCTACCTGCTCCAGGCCAGGTCTTCACAGTCACCACTCTGAAATATCGCAACCTGGGCCCAGGCATTTCTGGACTTGGGACGTGCTTCTTTCTTCCTCCCCCTCCTCTCTTTCCCTCTACCCCCCCACCTCTCTTTCTCTCTACCCCCACCTCCTCTCTTTCTCGCTCCCCCCTGCCCTCCTCTCTATCTCTCTACCCCCCTCCTCTCCATCTCTCTATCCCCTCCCCCCTCCCCTCCCTCTCTACCCGCCCCCCATCTCTCTATCCCCCTCATCTCTCTATATACCCCCCCACTCCCCTATCTTGACTTACTATTATTAAAGCCACAAAGCATCCTAAGGGTTAAGCTCCTCCCATATGGGGAGGCACGCTAAAGACTGAGTGTGCGTTGCAGGGGCAACCAGCGAGACGCTGTGCATGAGAAGCTGCGCAGGAGAAGCCCGCGAGATTTAAAGTGTGTGTAAACATTCGTTATAGCGAAAGCAGCCTTCGTTAAGCGGAGAAGTGGTACAAATAGAAACCCTCGTTATAGTGAAGTTTCGGTAAACGGGCGTTCGGTAAGTGGGGTCTACCTGTACAGTAAAATCTCGATAATCTGACATTCCAAAAGCCGGAAACTCCCTAACATCGCCAAGTTTTTAAAATACGTACAGTATTAGCTGCTGGAGGGTGGTGTACAGGGATCGGAAATATTTGTGGTTGGTAGTGATAATGGAGATTGCGGTTTTGTGGTTTTTCTGCTATTAATGATGTGAAAAAGCAACAGCAACAAAATGACCCTAGGAAAGTGACTTTCACGTCAGGAGGAAGTTCCGAGGCGCTGAAGGGAAGGTCAACGATAGCACTAACACCGGAACAACTGGTTTGTTTGATTGAGTTTGCCTGTGATTTTTCAGTTTTGTTAAAATCAATGTTAACATCAATGTTATCAGCGGTATTGTTATCAGTGTTATTATCAGTGTGCTGCTGTGGGTTTGCAATGGCAATTCAGCAATGGCTTCCTCACTGTGCCTGTTTGCCACCCGTGAGCCCAACCAGGAACAAACTTGCACAGCATCTCAAAGCGCTTGACAGTGCGAAGCACGGTGCCAAGCCTTGGGGGTAGGGGGTACCAAGTTAAGTTAGTTAGTGGGTTGGATAGTAAGCAGGTTGGAGAAATAGGGAGATGCCAGGACATGAAGGGATTTGAAGACGAGTGTGGGGATATTGAAATTGATCCGTTCGGTATTTATGAGCCAGTGGAGCCTGACTAGAAGGTGTGATGGGGGGTGGAGTCTAATGCGGGTGAATATGTGGACTGTGGAGTTTTGAATTAACTGGATTTTGTGGATAGAGTAGCTGGGAAGACCTGCTTGTAAAATAAAACTAATGACTTAAAAATTAAGTCTTGGTGGCCAAATGTGCCGCCTTTTCATTGACCTATTGGCTGACTGTGGTGGGAGGTTATGTGGAATAAATGAATTGCTGCTGTAACCAGCCTCTCACTTAGAGTGGGAGGGAACCGAGAATTAAAATGGCTGGTGTCAAAGCTAAATGATGACTTATCAATTTGAGAAGACGCGATTGATCATATTCTCACTTCAGCACGGAACCAACATTGCAATCAGGGCATTCATGTTCAGGGCGACTGGCTGAAAGGCACTATACAAGAGTCATTTTGTTGTTGTTGTCCACATTATCTAGCTTTGGACACATCACGGATTGGGGGTGTCTGGTGGGGGAGGGAGATATTGGTGGTTAGGCCTTCAGATTTTGTGCCCTCCCCCTTCTGGGACTCCATCTCTAAAACCCTCTGCCTCGCCCCTTCCCTTGCTTCCTTCAAGGCCCATCTCAAGACCTTCCTCTAGGCCTTTGCCCATATTCCCTCCCACCCCCATGTCCTTCCAACGTGAAAGTCACTGTACAAATGTAATTTGTTGTTGTGTGAAGGGCAAACCCTGGGAAATAGTTCTTTGTAGTGGGTAAGGGCAGCTGGAGTGCTTTGAAGTGCTCTGAGACGCTGTCTGACGTGGAGGGCGCGATATAAATTGAACTTGTTGTTGTTGGAGTGGGCTGTGCAGGCCACGGTTACTCTTGTGAAATTGCTCGATATTATAATGAGAAGGTACTTGCCTCCTTTTGAAATTGCCTCACCCACAAATTAGCTATCCCATCTATCCATCTTCCTGTTAAACATTCCAGTCGGTTGCATTAGTGGCCACTCCCCGTTCTGACTAGTGCTCTTTTTGTGCGGGACTTGACCTCCGATGTGTGTGTTTGGCGGGAGTTCAGCTTGTTTCCTTTTGCCCACAGGAGAGAAGCCATACATATGTGAGATCTGCGGTAAGAGTTTCACCAGCCGGCCAAACATGAAGCGTCACCGGCGGACACACACGGGGGAGAAACCGTATCCCTGTGACGTGTGCGGACAGAGATTCCGCTTCTCCAACATGCTCAAGGCCCACAAGGAAAAGTGCTTCCGGGTCACCAACCCCATCATGGCAGACAGCAACCCACTCAGTCTGACTTCCAACACACCTCCCAACTCCAACAGCCCCCTCCTCTCTCACCCCCACCCTCACCCCCATCCCCACCCCCATCCCCACCCTCACCCTCACCCTCACTCCCTGCCACTGCCGCTCCTCCATTCTCTCCCGCCTCCCCCCCACCTGCCCCCACCGCCTCCCCTCTTTCCAGCCGGAAGAATAAACGCTAACAACAATTGAATAGCTGTGGGATTTTTCAAAACAAAACAAAACGGGAAGAGAGAAAAAAGCGAGAGAGGGGGAGAGTGAGAGAAAACAGGAGAGAAGAGAGCGAGAACGACAGAGGGAAGCAACGAGGACGTCATGATCGTTGGACACGATCGCAGGCGCCAAGTCTGGTGCTGAATATATCGTGTGACCCAGAAGGAACATAAATAGGGGGTGCAGAATAGAACATGGAGGACGAGGAAACGAACAGTCGAGCGACCTTGGAATCATGACTGATTTATGTAACGAATGACCTTTTGGTGTTTTTATTTTTACAGTAAGGATGTAGACAAAAGGGTTTTTTTCTTGAAAATGCATATTTCACGACTTAAAACAGCTAGAGGCCACTAGTCCAAACTGTTTTTAAAAAGCATCGGCAGATTCCTTGCATTCACTAAACCCCTCTGTGTTAGGATATTACCCCAAGCCAATCTCTGTAATGTATGCAGCATATATATTATATACTGTATATAAATATATATATATATAAATATATATGTGTGAAGGGTGTGGACATGAAAACTATTTCCCTAAACAATGAGCTTCCCCCTCATATATATGTTCACATATACTGACTGAGGTAAAGCAGGAGTGAGTTGTTGCCCCCTTCCCTCAATCCCCCCCCACTACAATAATGTGCTATTTTTTAATAAGAGATTAGTTAAGTAAAGCAAGCTGTGCTTGTGTGTAGCAAATGTAACCATTTTACTGCAGCGCATCTAACAAACGTGTGTTTTAGCAGCTGATGTAATAATGCCTGTATGTAAGCAGGAACAGTGTTTAGCCTCCATCTGCCCTCTCCTTCCTCTTCCCCCCCCCCCCCCCCATCTCCCACCCCATCCTCCCCCTTACCCCCACCGGTCTGTGCACAGAAGCAACCAAGGGCCAAGTACAGCAATTCGAACCAAGAGGGTTCAGAGCGCAGAAACCAAAGATGGGAGACTGGGAAAGTTAGCTCCAGGAAGCAGGGCTGTCTGTCCTTTCAGTATTTGGATTCGGGAAACTTGACCGACCCATCAAAGCAGACTTTGCTCTCATCCCAATTTCCTTTCCTCCACATTGGCAGATGTCTCGGTTTAACTTGTGGCCAAACAAACATAGCACTTGTTGATCATCGACCTTTAACTTGGAAGGTGGAAAGTCACGCAGAACTAACTAACCTCTCTCTCAGTGGCCACGACTTCAAGTAAGTTCTGTGGAAGGAGGCAAAGTTGGGAGCTTCCTTTCAAGAACCTTGGGCATTGTCCCCACGGGAGAGAGGGACCACCCAAACCGAGCCATCCGACTTGTCGAGGCTTAAAGGTATAGATAGTGGTTGGAGAATTCATAGGAGCGTAGAAATTGCAGTAGCAATGGAGGGAGGCCATTCAGCCCCTTGAGGCTACAGCAGATGTCTTGTGGAGTGGGAGGGAGGTAGGGATATAATGATGCTGCTAAGAGAGGTGGAAGCGCCAGCCTGATGCAGAGTCACTTTTACATGGAAGAGGAGTCCTTGGACTTAAAAATTAGTCCACTCTTTTGTCTCAGTATATTGATAAGCTTGGTGCCAGTTATGCTCCACATTGAAAGACTGTAAGGCAAGTTCGTTGAGGGTTGGTGAAAAGCCTGGAGTTTGACCACCAACAAGCCACAGGAACGTTGGCCTTCTCCAGATATCGAGAGGTTGAATTCTGGGGTTCCATTTTTGATGGATAAAGTTTTTTGATAGCCAAAGTGTGGCCACAAATATGGCCAGGTTTGGATCTGACCCAAAAAAGGTTACTTCGGACAAACCATAAGAAAGTGTACGTGTAGAGATTTAGCAACTACCTAATGATGCCTTTTGTAAGACGTCAAAACTGTCGTAATCATCCTACAACTGCGATTTTCAAAGCAGATCATTATATTTGATGCAATTGCTCATCAGCATAGCGGCAGAAAGTAACAGCTGCCAATCCAGAGAGCGTATACAGACATTTTTCACCGAACGATGTGGAAAGTGTAGCAAGTCGGGCAGCAAAGGGCAGATATGGAAACCGTTTGCAAAATGGGAAAAGTCTTGCAGTTGGTGAAGCTTCAGTTCTGATCACGGAAAAGGAAAAGGGAATTCTTTTATTGACAGTTCCCTTAAAGAGCACAGCAAATTGAGATGTGATGCATACAAGCTGTTGAATAGTAGACCTGGATCCACAGCATGAAGACTGTGGATAGTTTTCTTCCTCTCCACATGACAAGTGTTAGGTCGCCTGAGCACTTCTGAGCCTAGGATTGAGGGTTGACAAACTGTTAACTCTTTGCTTTCAGAGGATGGGGAAATAGCCGAACCGGGGGAGCTGTCCCTAGCCAGTCATTTGCATTGGATCTATTTTGTTTCGCCCGCAGAATTATACAGTCAATTAATTCACTTTACAGTGTATATCCCATGAAGCACTTTGAAACGTCTCGAAGACGTGGTAAGACGCTGTATCAAACGCAAGGAATATTTTTACAGTAAAACCGGTTAATCCGAAGTTCTGAAAACCGGCAACTCCCTAAAACCAGCAAGATTTCAAAATGACAAACATCATTGGATTTTTCCAATGACCGGCAAAACTCCAAAATCCAGAGGTGAGTGGCCCAACCGAGCCAGGGTATCCAGGTTTTACTGTACTGTACTGTACCTACTATTATAGGCACTTGGTGCTGAAATGAGTCTGTCATCTGGTACTCATCCACCTCTACCTCCATCCACACTCCCAAGCCAGGGCATTGTAAGGCGTGACTTGCTTCCCAATAGGAGCCTCGCCAATGTGTTTCCCTTGACCAAACGGTTCTCTTCATTGGAATCAGTTATCCAGTATTATCACTGTGCTGTTTGCCAGGGCAGGGGACTATTGACTTGCATTGCGGTTGGCAAGGAATAGAACCTTTTTAAAATATATATATAATCATGGAGTTTTTAACGTTCAAACCCTTGACTGTGCTGCTGCAGTGGTGGGAGGAAACACACCACCAGGCAGATGGGTAGAAAGTGGAGCATTGCACCTCCTATTCCCCAAATCAAAATTAGGTCCACTTTGGCACACCCCAGTATCCATTTTTCGTGCCCTCAAACATGCGTCTTGTAAGTAACAATTGGCAAAGCAAGTCTAGCACCCAAGTAATTGCTGTGCCAAATTGGCGACCAATAAAATATAGACAATTCACTTTACAGTATATATCCTGTGAGGCATTTTTGAGACGTCTCGACGACGTGATAAGGCGCTGTATCAAATGCAAGGATTATTATTATGATTATTATTATTATCCGTTGGCAGGAGATATGTATTTAATGCAGCTCTTTGCTTGTGCTGGGGCTCTCCCATCCTGTAGACTGTGCTTTTCCTATGGCTGTTGAAGGATCCATTCCCATGTGCTAATAGGGAGGGTACTCTCACATCTTTTATAATAGGGGCATTTGAACACTAATGTAAATTTATTTTAAAGCATTACAAGGAGCATCCTAGATAACTGCGCTTTGACCTTTTGAGGCCTTATTATTTGCAGCTGTGGTTATCCTCTTCTGCATATTGAAACAGACGCACACTACATCTCTGACATAGGTCATTAAGTAAAATGTTATTTAAATCTTCTCCCCTCGGTATTCACGCCAACGTGTACCAAATGATCACAAAGCCCCATGGAAAATGTTCCTTTGAAATATAGGAGCCTGGAAAGGTTTAACTCAATTTTCTCGATCTAGCATAGGAACCAGTTGCTTTAACTTTGTGAGTTTAAAATTCAAACAGTTATTTTAATTTTTCTCTCTCGTCTCCACGATACGTTGTTGTAAGCTGCAGGGTTTAGACTCTTCGCTGGTGGCAAGTTCTCAGAAGTGAAACAAAATGTTTGGGAAACAAAATGTTTGGAAAGCACTCTGGTAGTCACATGGTATGCTTTGTTGCACACTTTCTAATGTGACCAACCCCCTTCCACAGTATTGCTCACTGCAACCAGGAGAGAAACCAGATGCCAATTAAGTGTTGCCGTGTTTTTATGTGCTCTTATCGCATACAGAGATTAAAATACTAAGTGAAATTTAGAAACAATGAAACATTTTAAGAAAACAATAATAAAGCTGGTTATTGTAAGACAAAAACCTATGTTCGTGGGACATTTTTTGTATTAAATGGTGTAATAACATTTGAATTCTGCCTGTTTTACTTGTCAGAAAAACGAATAAAGGAGCAGCGCACCTTTAAGCAATATTAAATCTATGAAGTGGTTGCTCGGATGTTTGATATGAAGTTGAGCATTATGATCAGATTTGTATTTTGCAATTGGGATCCCTGTGGTGATCAGTGAACAGACTTACAAACCTCCACAGCGTTGCTGGTGGGACATTTGCAATTTCTTTGGAATCCACCACATTTCCTTGTCAGTATTGTATAGTTTGCTATGCACAGGAGCTAGGAGGAAAGAGGTTTTGGGCGAATATTTGCACAAATGCCATATTTAAATCATTCTCACTCTCTTCCCCGCCCTCTTACCGCCCACACACCCAGTACAAAATATGCAAAACCTTTCTTTTGTTCAGTATCCCTGTTCGTGCTAACTTACTGACCTGGCTGTTGGTTTGCGAAAGTAGAGAGGGTCGTGTGCTTTGGAACATCCATCTTGGTGGGAATTTTGGTTTCTGGGAGGTTAAATGAACTAAATCAAATATATTACTAAATAGCTAAAGATTAGAACAGTCTGGGGGCCTTCAATCCAGACTCTCTTTTGATCTAAACTTTTTTTCCGACCAAATTATCCTGTTGATAAGGCGAGAAGCACAGTCCAGCCGATATGAAGGCTGAGTGACATTCTCATCTTTCAGTGTTTCTTCGTAGAATCAATGAACGTTTACAGTTCTGAAAAAGACCATTCAGCCCATCATGGCAGCACTGGTGCTTGCTCTACCTTTGAAGCTATTTACTCTAATCCTGTTACCCTCTTTGCCAATGCCCTTTAGTATTAAATTCCCTTCAAGTTTGAATCGAATGTTTTATGGCCTTTGCAGTTCGTTATCCACATCTAGAAAAAAAAAACGTTTTGGTGATACTTTACTGACTCTCTATTAGCCTCCTATTACATTACCCTCGTAACCTCAGCTCCAGTGAAAGCAGTCTCAACTTTGTCTCCACTATCCGCAGCTATGTAGATCTCCATAGCTGTGTGGTCTTTTTCATACGATGCGCCCCAAATCTAACGCAGCCAACCAACCAATGTCTAGACGACAGAGTGGAGGCTACCTCGTCGCTCTTGTATCTGACAGCCCTTAAGAATTCCAATTATTGGAGACAGCACCTGTGGAGAGGGTTAAAACACTTGCTACAATCCATTAAGTTGAGTTCTGATGCCAAGTTTAGCAAATGCTGGGATCCAGCCCGTCTTCCTAACCACTGCACCCTGAGTGGAATATGAGATGTTTGGTGGTCTGTGGCCTTCCAACCTCTATATAGTTTACCTGAGCAAAGGTTTCACCCACAGCTACTTTCACACGGGTTTTACAATTAGATTTTTAAGAAGGAAAAAAATCTGTCGGGAGTTGTGCAAAGGATTGTTGGTTAACGTTAACTTTAACCCTTTGTTCACATCCTTATCTCGCAGTGAATGTGCTACTTTGTTGTATAATGAAATCATGAGTGAATTGATTCATAAAGCTTTGTTTAGGTAAGCTGTTCTTAACTGAATTCTTGCACCTTATCCTTAGTAAATATTCATTCCTTAACCAACCACAGGGTGAGGGGGTGGGGGGAGAAACACTGTTTTCATACTGTAGTTTTATTCCTACTGTCTTGCAATGAGATTTTTTTTTACAAAAAAAACAAGATTGAAACCGATAGCTGCATAGCACTGCCTCTCTCAGGTTGTGCTATACACCTTGTTGGTGAGGAAAAATACTATGGTTGATAATAGGCCAATATTTAGCTTGGCCACATAGTTTTAAAAGAAAAGCATTAGGTTTTAAAGAAAAAATAAATTTGTGCATTGGTCATCAGTATGTTAATTCTATATTTTACTACATAAACACAATGTAATAGTTAACTTGTGTTCATAGCATTAATGTAGAATGTTGTAGTCATGTGGTAAAAGGAAGAATACGTCCATAGGTGCTACAATTACCAAGTCTATATCTCGTCATTTATGTATTGCTTAGTGTATAGTGTAATTCAGGATTTGCTGTCTGTAATTCCTGACAGAATTAAACCCTTTCATTATAATACAACCTACTTTATGGTTTACGGATTTTTTGGGGATGACGGTGGGAATCTGTTGATTGGAGGCTGCTATTCGGTTTGGTTGTGTTGGAGCAAGGTGGAAATGCAGAAACATAAAATGTTTTTAAGAAAATAAATGGGGATTTCACCATTTTATTTAACCCTGATTAACTCTATAGTTGTGTTCTGTATGTGACAGCGTGTGTTTGATTATGTGTGTGCGTGTCAATTTTTGTTCCAAGACCCAAGAAGGATGAGTTTCATACCAACATTCGTATTAGGTACAATTCGGTTCCCAGATCATTACCCCATTCTTTCATTGTTAATTTTTGGTCCTGTCTGCCCTGAGATTCTGGTGGATGTTCTACTGATATTTCTTTCAAAGATATACCTTACATTCTCTTCCCACGTCCTACATTTAGCCCAGTTTGTTGCTCACCTGACTGTTTATGGAACATTCGTAGCATAGATTAGTTGGGTATATCCATTTGATTCAAACCAAAGTAGACAAGTACATGGAGAGGATGGGGAGGACCAGGTAATTGGGATTAGGCTGGATGGCAAAGCAAACAACAAATGGGTTGCCATTGTGCATTAGATTTTTATAGTAACAATCATAATTGTTGCATTTGATATAGTGAGTTATCAGATCATCAAGATGGCTCAAAACACTTCACAGAATATACTGTAAAGTGCATAACTTGTGGCTGGGAGTATTCTAGTTGAGATCAAATGGGATGAAGGTCTTCTTTTGAAACTCTTGTAATCATTAAAAGGGCATTTCCAATGTCCCAGGAATCCAGACAGCAAACTACATGGGGATCTGATCAACTGTGTGATTTCCCTTTGTAAATAACTCTTCACCAGCTGCTGTTCCCTCTTTCATTTAGAATAGAAGCATTATTAAAGATAAGTTATTTCTCTTTTTTTAATAAAACACACAAAAAAATCCACAATACAGAAAGTACAGATAAAAACTCCACTTCGATGTACAATCACAAACACAAGTTGAGAATGTAGTTTCGAGGGCAATTGTTTGGCTGATATGAAACCTTTGCACTGCACACTCGGTACTTAAAATTTGTTCTAAAATAGTTGTGTTCATTTATCGATTGTCTTTTTTTTTTTTTTTAATCTTTCCCTGACCTAGCATTTATCTTTTTATAAAACAATACTGTGAGACCCAAAATGTTTCCTTGCCCTGGCGTGAGAATTTACATCTTTGTCATTCGTAAAATGTTCAAACGTACTGGGAGGAAGGTAGCTGCCGAAGCGTAAGGCAAGTCCCTGAGAATCCCCAACCATTCCTTCTTGTCTGCATCATACCTGAAAACAGAAATCAACCATTAAACTCTGTACCTTAGAAAGAGATTAAATAAAGATTATACTAATCCTTGCACTTGATATAGCCCTTTATAATTGCAGAAACTGTTCAAAGCTCTTTGCTGGACTTATTCGACTGTCGTATGTAGTGACTATTTTGTTTCAGGACTCTTCCCCCCCCCCCAATGTGAAAGGCACGAAACAAATGTAATTTTGTTGTGTTATTGTTGTAGGAAGGCAAACATGGCACTCATTATGTGCACAGCAAGATCGCACAATGATGTCAATGACCAATTTTAGCTGGTTGATTGTTGACCAGAGGAAACTCCCTTCTCTTTTACGAGCAGTGCTGTGGAACCTTTAATGTCCACCTGAACAGGCAGATGGCTTTAATGTCTCATCTGATGAATGGCACCTTTGATGCAAATACAATGTTTTCCTTGCCCCACTACTGCATTAGATGGTCATCTTGCCAATGAGCTTACTCCAAGATGCTACCAACTGATCGTAGTCAGGCTGCACAGAAATTCACCCAAGGCTGCGCTTCAGGACTTACTTCCACACATCGTCAACTTCTTTTGGGGTTAATTCTCCAGACTCAGCCTGCACTAGCGTAAAGCCACCGATCGCATACAGTTCGCCCGTCAGATTGACCAGACTCATAGAACTTCGCACCTGTGGGAATTCTGCCACGTCTTCCCATCTGCAACACAGAACAGAGGAATTAATCAATGGGAAAACCCAAAGAAAGGACAGAGAAAGTAAACCCTGAAGGAGAGTTTTCAGGCACGCCAGGGCAGGAGGACAAGAGGCCACAGGTTCTGCAGTTACAATGGACAAATTCAAGAGATATTTTTACTTAGATGACACAATTTACCAGGAAGGTTAGTTGAGCCAGGACATTGGGATTTACAGCTTGATGCTGTAATTGGAGGGTGATCAGTCAACAACAACTTGGAGTTATGTAGTAACCTTCACATGGGTCGTGTATCGGGAGTATTTAATAGCAGCGGTTTTACACTGAGCTAGGAGAGGGGAAGTGTCCGAAGACACTGTCAAAGAGGAAACAATACGTTAGCAGTCACTTTTGTATCATTTTGTTTCCCTTCTATGGCATTTTAAAAAAAAACTAGTTTACAAATTAGCCTGCTATAATTCAAGTAAAGTGACAATTTGATATTTATTTTGATTGCAGTAGATTTTGCACATATCTCAGCAGGAGAGGTTTTAATATAATAATAATCCTAGCATTTGATATTGCGCCTTATTTCGTAAATGAATGTGCCTGGAAAATAATCTGGGAAATATTGCTGTATTTATGTGTTTCCTTTCCCGGATTTTGTTTTGACTTGAATGACTTCTTGACATCAAACAATGTTTCAAATTTTCCTCGTCTTTTCTCTTTGAATTAACTGATAATTTATTGTATAAATTCCCATAATGTCTGGGTTTATACATACATTAATAATAAGAAAAATCTTTGCAATTGTTGTGGTTTGAATGACAAATCAACTAATATTTCCTTCTTACTGTTAGGTCAACACGTAGAGTAAGAAAACTGGCCTAGAAATTGAGCCCGGGTCCTCTTGCTTACCGAGGCCAGTGTTCCAACCAATAAGACACATTACAAAGCATTGAAACACGGAGAGGTGACTGTCTTACTTGTTTTTATCCACGTCATAAACCTCTATGGTCGCAGTCAATCCACTGTCCGTCACACCTGTGGCCACCCAGATTTTGTCGTCATAAACAGCTGCACCGAACAAGGAACGTCCAGTTTTCATGGGGGTCAGTTCTTTCCACTCAAATTTTTTGGGGTTGTACACACACAATTTCTTCAGACACTTTCTAAAAATATAGAATCGACAGTGTAATACCATGGGATAGTACTCCTCTAGTTCTAATCCTACCTGACCCACCATCTCATCTACCAGTATCTCCTCCCAACTCTTACGTGGCGCCTTGCAGGGTACCTCTGGTCTATCCCCGGCCCCTCCTTTTCCTTGCCTACATGCAGACATGGAGGTTAACATCCAGATATATGTAGAGGACATCCAAGTCTACTGTTTCTCTGCTCCCACCCTGTGGAATTCCATCCCCCAATCCCTCCGTCTCGTTTCTTCCCTTTCCTCTTTCAAGGCCGGTTTGAAGACTTCGACCGTGCCTTTTGTTCCTCCCCGAATTTTTCAACCTCCCCTACGTGTTTCGCCCCTTCCCGAACACTCCCCTCCCAGTTCGGGTCACACGCCTCCTGTGCAGCGCCTTGGGACGTCCTCCCGACGTGAAAGGCGCTTTATAAGTGTAATTTGTTGTTGTTGTTTGCTCTTCTACTTTTGTTACTAGTCCATTGTTCCCTTGTCCGTCATTCTTCAAGGTGTGGTTGATCCACAATTTCTTACAATTCAACATGGATAAAAAGGAATCCATCCTCTTTATATTTAGCCCATATCACGGCCAACACTCAAGGTAAATTGCCCATTCATCTTGCAGATTTTTTCTGGATCTTTGCTGTATGCAAAACCATTGAGCAAAAGTGTTTGGGATTGTATGCGCATCACTTAAGTTCATTTCCATCCAGATATTCCTGGATGGACTTATCCAGGAATATCGCCACTTGTCCTTCCTTTTTCCTCCAATTGCATATACAAGTCCTTGGTGAGACACCACACTGTGGCCATAAACTTCATAGGGAATCGGATCCGATTCACCCCATTTAAACGTGCTGTGTGTGGAGGAGGAGGAAGAGAAAATTAACAAAAAAAAGTCATCAGGTTTGGTTTCAAATAAAAACATTAGTTTCAAGGTAAACAATTGCCCAAATTAAATCCTATGGCAATATTCAAAAACAGAAGGGCCAACAATTCTCCAAATAAAATCCATCTTGACAGCACTATCACCACTGAATTTGTGGGACATTGCTACGTGCAAATTGACCTGCAAAATACTATCAGTAAACTGCACCGTATATTCTGTTGGAACTCTTTTGAGACATGAATGGTGCTAAATCAAGTGAAAAGTCATATACCTTATTTTTTATGAAATCTGAGGAAGTGCTTTAAGACTTACTCCTGATGTGAAAAGCACCACATCAATAGTTATTTTATTGATTTAAATAACTTCTGGGAAGCACTTTATGACATTCTCCTGATGTGGAAGGTCCTACTTCTAATATAAGGATTATTATTGGATGTTAAAGATTCCTTGGCAATATGTGAAAAGAGGGCAGTATCTTCTCGTGACATGGCCAACAATTCTCCAGATAAACTTCATACCTCTTTGTGGGAAAGATGTGCGCAAATTGGCTGCCACAGTCACCTAGAAATTACTCGGTACCCTGAATGCTGTGAAACTCTTTGAGATGTAGAAAGTCCCACAAACAGTCGTGGATTGAAATGACCAATTATAGTTTTTTGGGGGATGGATTATTATCAGGCGCGCGTGTGTGGAGTAAGGAAACTTGCCCAAGATTTTGCCCTGACCTACCTGGATTTGAAACACAGGTCTCACACTTGTTAGGCGAGGCGAGCTCCAGGACTCCAATTTTATCAAATATAATTATTATATTCTATGTCCCTGTTATAAATCCTAGATTTTTAGCTTATTTAAAAAATAGAAACAACTTTCTGAACGCTCTTCCATTGTTTTGTTTTTTTGCATAACAACAAAATTACATTTATAGAGCGCCTTTCACGTCAGGACATCCCACGGCACTGAACAGTTTGGTCGTGATAGGGGGAAGGAGAGGGGGGAGAGTTAGGAGGGCAGCAGAAAGCACGGTCGAAGAGGTAGGTCTTGAGACCAACTTTGAACGAGGAAAGCAAGGCAAAGGGTTGCGGTATGGAGTTCCAGATTGTGGGGGCAGAGAGGCTGAAAGCCCGATCATTGATGGTAGGGCAGTTTGGGTGGGGGACATGGAACAGACCGGAGCCTGCTGAACGGAGGGGACAGGCAGGCTGATAGGGAGACAGCAGGTCAGAGAGATAGGCAGGGGCAAAGGCATGAATGGCCTTGAAAGTGAGAATGAGGATCTTGAATTGGGGGATGGGGAGCCAGTGGAGACGGGCGAGGGTGGGAGTATAGTTAAAAACCTGGCACTAATACAAGGGCCTAACTTCTGCACATGTTGAGAAGAACTTACTTTCTGTCGTAGCACATGACAGAGTCCAGTGTTTGCTCCCCTTCTTTCAGTTCCTTTCCCCCAATAACATAGATGGCGTTGTCAGCTTCGCCCAGGCCAAACAGACAGCGTGGCGTGGGCAGGGGAGGCATGCCCAGCCAGTCACAGTCCAAAGGATCGAACTATTCACGCACAAAATGGCACAGATTTAGTCACACCAGAAGCAAATTCCCCAAAAAGCTAGAGTTAGCCAGGAGTAAGAGCAGCAAGAGGGAACTAGAGTGATTAAGTGTTTCAAAGTGCACATTGGGTATTGGGTGAATTTGAGAGAGAGAGAGAAGGTGGGACGGTTAAGGAGGTCGGAGCCGGAATAAAGAAGCTGATGGTGGGAGCCACAGAAGATGTACATCCATCTACACGGTGCATGTCATTGATGGTTTGGACATACAGTAACACGCCCAATATGGTATATGTCAACAGTGTTAGTTTTGACACTCAGTAACATGGAACACGCCAACACGGTACATGTCAACATTGTTGGTTTGGACACTCAGTAACACGCCAACAATGGGACATGTCAATCAATGTTTTGGGATTAGACACTCAGAGAGAGAAAACAACCTAAACTAAACCACTCGGGTTTAAAGCAAGCATGGCGGGTTCCCCGTTCGGTGACTTGCCGAGGCTTCATAGCCAGAAGATTATTTCCTCAGGGATATGGGAGTTTGGGGGACACGACACGTCAAGCCTCGGCCGGGATGGCGGAAGGCAAACTAGACAAAAGGTCTTCTTGCGCCCGGCAAATCTTGAGGACCTTATGTTCTTTCTTTCTCACCGACCCACCAGCCAGGTATGTTCTTTTGCTCACCTCACCCTGCTCACACCCCCAGCCTTTCACACCCCACCCCCCACCCTCCTCACACCCCACCCTCCTCACACCCCACCCCTCACCCCTACCCTTCACACCCCACACTCACCCCCCTCATCACACTCCCACCCTCACACCTCTCACGTCTACCCTCACACGTCTCACACACCCAGCCCTCACCCTCTCACACTCACCCTCCTCATCACACCTCCACCCCCGCCGCCCCCTCACACCCGTTTACCTGCAGGAAGAAGGAGCTGATCGGTTCCTCCGGGTTGTCCTTGTTGAGGTACAGGCCGCCGGCCACGAAGATCTGGTTGCCGGCGGTGACCAGGCTGCCGTGGTTGCGGGGCACCTGGGTGGAGGCCGAGGCCAGGTAACAGCAGTTTCCCGCGGGGTCATAGGCCACAGTGGCCTCGCTGTTCACGATGAGGATCAGGTCGCTGGTGAACATGCCGAAGCGCAGGGTCCGGTTGGGAAACGGGAGATCGCTCTGACTCTCTCCATCATCACCTCCTGCATCTTTTCCGCTCTCCTTCTCCTCCTCCTCTCTGCCCTCCTTGTCTTCCGCCTCCCTGGCGACCCTGACCAGCCGTATCCTCTTCAGCAGGTCCGGGTACGAAGCCAACAGTGGGTCGGTCTCCACCCGCTCCCTGAGGTACGAGGCCGGCAGCAGCCGGAAACGGACAGCCTCGAGCGCCAGGGCCAACGGCTTTTCCCGCTCAAACTGCTGCTGCTCGCGATCCTCCCCCTGCCGCTGACTGGCGTCTTTCCCGCCCTGGCCTCGCGCCCACTGCATCACCGCCTCGAACACCTCCTGCTCGCGCTCCACGTTCAGCGCGTCGCTGGCCGCCAACGCCCCCAGCTCGCCGGCCGACAACCGCTCGAACTCCCGGTCCCGGCAGACCAGGGCGAAACGTTGGCAGGCGAAGTCGCGGGCGGCCACGGCCAACCGGGGGCAGTCGAGCATCAGGCCCAGCTTGAAGACCGCCAGGCAGTTGCCCAGGCTCAGGCGCTGGTGCAGGTAGGACACGCACAGGGTGAAGGCAGACGGCACCTGCAGCAGGTTGGCCGCCGCGAACACTCCCTGGACGTTGGAGTCGTTGAGCTCCACCTCCGAGGTGTACAGGTAACTCAGGAGGGTGGCCATCACCTCCGGCTCCACCTGCTCCACAGTCACCTCCATCCTCCCGCCCTCGGCCTCCTCCCGCCGAGGCCTCTCCGCCTCGCTCTCCGCCAGGAACAAGGCCCTGAAGTAAGCGCTGCAGGCGGCCAGCACCAGCCGGTGGCAGGGGAAGTCTCTGCCGCCGACCCTCAGCACACAGTCCACAAACTTGTCCTTCTCTAGCAGGTCCCTCAGGCCGTCCTGCAGCAGCGTCTGCTGGTAAATCCGGGGCTCCTCCGAGGGCTCGATTGGAAGTGGCATATTTCAGAGCCGCCCTGAGGGTGGGTGGGGTGTGTGTGTGGGGGGGTTGGTGTGTCTGTGTGAGGGGGGGTTGGTGTGTCTGTGTGTGGGGGGGTTGGTGTGTCTGTGTGTGGGGGGGTTGGTGTGTCTGTGTGTGGGGGGGTTGGTGTGTCTGTGTGTGGGGGTGTTGGTGTGTCTGTGTGAGGGGGGGTTGGTGTGTCTGTGTGTGGGGGGGTTGGTGTGTCTGTGTGTGGGGGGGTTGGTGTGTCTGTGTGTGGGGGGGTTGGTGTGTCTGTGTGTGGGGGGGTTGGTGTGTCTGTGTGTGGGTGAGGAAATGTTGAACGAGGAAAAAGTGAGAGCTTTGCTGTCTGGTTTAGTTCGGTGCTGACTAAGGCTCCTCTCTCTCTCTGCTATAGTGAGTGTGAAGGCATTGGAGCCTCAGCTGTTACCTCCTCTCCCCCTCTCCATGCCTGAGGTTTTTCCAGTTGAGTTTATATATAGAAACACAAGGGGTTGGTTGGGAGGGTGGGGGAATGCAGTGATCCGTGGGAGAAACACAATCCTCCATCCAGTCTGGTTGAACACATCAATCATTCAAGCTCAACAACTGGTGGAGCCCGGGAGAGAGAGACCAACTTCTCCCCAAATAGCACATTATGAGGGAGCGGATCACTTACCTTTTAGGTCACCAACACACAGACTAGAAGCTGTTTTTTGGAGGGGGATTCAGCCGGGTGTCTTGAAGTATGAGGAACCCCCTCACCCTGTTTAACAGTATCCAAACCAAACTGAGATCTAATATTAATAGAAGATTAATAGATTAATATCACTACTAATAGTAATAATACTACTACTAATAATAATGATTTCCATGATTCTCAACTACACAGGGAAATTACAGAGATAGATTATTAGGTTGGAATGCGCTCCCTGGAGGGACAACAACATATTTGTATAACGCCTTTCAAGTCCCAAGGCTTTTGGACATATCCTGTTTACTTAATTCTGGAAACTAGTAGGCCGCAGGTTGGCGAGAGACAACACTTTGGGGGGAGCCCAGAGTGTGAGTTGAGGGTAACTGCTGGAGTCTAACCTTATAGCTTGCCATTGAAATTGTTATCAAGCTTTTATGGATCAGAGGATCAGATACCAACAGACTGGAAGCAAACAAATGTTGTTCCCACATTCAAAGAAGTTTGACAGAAACACAAGGGGTTAGGTCAGTGGGGTGGTGGGGAATGCGGTCAGTGCAGTGATCTGTGGGGACCTGGCAAACATCCACCCAATTAACTTGACATCAATAATTGAAAACATAATGGGAAGGATTAGCCTAAATTCAATAATTGGAAAAATCATGGGAGTGAATCATCAGAAACTAAATGGAAGATTATTAGCATGAAAATGATCTAATACAATCAAGTCCCCATGTGCTCAATTGCCTATTATAATCTGCATGTCATAAAGTAAAATATTAGATTTTTTATATTTAATTTCGTATCCTTGAAAATGTTAATGCCTTCAGAATGATCTGGAAGTGTGTGCAAGTATTTATAAGGGCAGTTCACTTATTTTATAATACAGTACTGTATGCATAGTTATAACTTTTTCCAGACCTACAGAATGTAATGTTAAGCAGACTCGGCCACAAATAACAGCCAACAAGGGTTCAGAAAGGGTTGTCTGATCAACGCATATGCAGTAAAAGCCTGTTTTTCTGGCACCCAATGAACTGTAACTTTTGTTTAACCGGCATCACAAAAAAAGTTTGCATTCAATTAACCGGAATTTATCTGAAAAATGCATTGAATTATTAGTTGGTTTTTTTTGCGTTTTCAGCCGAATATTTGGCACACGCTTTAACCGGCATTGGTCAGGTCCCGATGGTGCCGGATAAACGGGCTTTTACTGTACTTTTTTTTGACAAAGTGAAAGCACGCAATCACTGGTAAGCCATATGATATTTGGCTTCATGTTGTTTGCCCTATTGTTTCATCATACTTCAAGCTGCCAGAGGTGCAAAATAGAAAGCATCAAGCTGAAGAACATCAGGACATACATATCACCAATTTGCAAGGCAAATGTTGATGCCTAGCAGAAACTGGTTTGAAAAAAGGTAAGGTGTCAACTGGATTAACCATAATGAACTGACTTGAACTGGACTTCAGGACACTTTGAGTTCAGGTCAGAAAACAAGTCCTTACTTGGTCAATGAAAGACTCACAAATAAGCAGTGGTGAATGGTAAAAATGGGTTACAAAAGCTGTGTAAACAGGGGCAGGGGAGAGATCATAGCTATGGAAGACGATCTACCTGCCTAAACGAAGAACTACAAGCGATATCAACCAGTAGTCACTCCAGGTTTCCCAGGGTAACAATCTTGATTAAACCGAGCCCTGAATCACCTCACGCAGTCTGATGTGTTAAATCTTTAACTGTTATAACTATTGATTCGGTTAGCAACAAATGATATTGAGTTTATCGTATTTTGTCTCTGTGCCTTGCTTTATAGTCAATAATTGGAAATTGTTGAAGACTAAATACCCTGGCCACAATACCCTATGCATTGACTGATGAGTTTCAAGCCATTCAGCAACAAAAACAACAACAACTAAATTATATTGTATAGCGCCTTTCACATCAGGAGGATGTCCCAAGGCGCTGCATTCTGCCCTCATGCTCTGGAACTCCACCCAGAGGTATTCCAACTTTCTTCTGACTCCTTCAGCCAGCTCTGCATTCAAAACCCACAAGATATACCTTTTTGATCGCATGTGTATGAACAACAATTAGACAAGGTGGAACTGTAAATTCTTGATAGGAGGTGTCTCATAGTGGACCTTTACAGAGCGATATAAGATTTTAAATCCAATTGAAAAGTAAACCCAGAATAATACTTTTGGGTGCACCAAGACAGTAGAAACAAAGGTTTAGCGTCGCATAGGCAATTTCAGGACAGTCACCAGAAAGTTTTTCTTCAGGCAAAGTATGATTAACAAATGGAAATAGGTTGCCAAGGATGGTGATTGAAGTCTGAAAACTGTGGGTGGGTGTGTTATAATGTAGTGGCCAACATAGTTGGTATGAAGACTGATCACTGCTTGTGTTGTATGAGATAACCTGGGTATATTCATAGTGACTACCTCAGTGCTATTTGCAGACTCTGCCAGGGAAGCAACTAAATATAGGACAATCCACAGCTAATAATACTATTCGAGATTCGATATTCCATATGGGAATCAATTGTCTTCCACTAGTTTATTCATGATCCTGTGGAAAATACTGGAAATTGATATTTGGAAAAATACAGTTGCTAAAGTGGGGAGATGTGATTAAGAGATCTGTCATAATCTAATAAACGCTTGAAATAGGCTGAATTGCCTCTTCTGGTTCCTGTATTAGTAATTAATCATAATTAAGGGAATCTGTAGTTCCCCCTTTACATGTGTTTCCCCCTTTTAACGTGGTTTTAGCACAAACTCCAGTGAAAGCCAAATCAGTTCTGATCAGTGTTTACATAGAGGTTTGAAAAAGAATAAACAAGCTCAAAAGAATATTATCAGTGAGCTGAGCAGGATTTCACACAGCGAGCAGAATGCCTGGATGGTTGTGCCTCTATGTAGAGCTGCTGAGTGAAATACTAGGTCAGCCTGAGGTCAGTAGTTACTTGTTCTCTCAAAAAAAACCTCTCACAGGATTGACAAGATTGCTGACACCCAGGAACATTCTAGAAAACTGGTTGTGAATACAAGGGATCATGCAAGCATAAAAGACCAGAGATCCTATTTCAACGTCTATTCCTTTCAAAGACCGAGGAATATAATAATAATCCTTGCATTTGATATAGAGCTTTTCACATTTTCTAGATGTCTCAAAGCACTTCACAGAATATACTATGAAGTGAATTGACTGTATTTGTGGGTGAAACGCGGCAGCCAATTGCACACAGCAGTGTCCCCACAAACAATCTTGGATTGAAATTACCCAATAACGTTTATTATTAGGCGTGTGTGTGGAATAAGGAAATTTGCCTGACGTTTCTCCCTGACCTGCCTCGATTTGAACACAGGACTCATGCTTGTAAGGTGAGTGCTCTAACCACTGAGCTCCAGGACTCCACAAGCACGGGTAAAAGCGGGTTTAAGTCTCCATATCAAGATCTTGAGCTCTCAGTCTAGGTGGACACTCCAGTGCATAGCTGGGGAACAACAAGAACCAAATGACACTTGGCACTTTTCATGACAGAAGGATGTCCCAAGGCACTGACAGTCATTGTTTCTGACTTGAGCTGGTGTTGCGGAGTGTGGATGGAAAGGGGGGGATTTGGGGCGACCAATGGGACCATTGAAGAGGAGGGTCTGAGGCGGGACTTGAAGGAGGCCAGGAGGGGGCAAGGCGGAGGGACTGTGGGATGGAGTTCCAGAGGTTGGGAGCAGAATGGCTGAAGGCTCACCCGGCAGTGATGAGGTCACTGCGTCAGGGGACGTGGAGTAGGCCAGAGCCTGCTGAGCAGAGGGAGCGGGCAGGTTGGTAGGGTGTTAGGAGGTCACAGAGGTAGGGTGGGGTGAGGCCCTGGAGGGCTTTGATTGAGGGCTGTAAAACAACCCAATGATCTGTCAGTTTGTTCTGGTCTGTGGACTTCAAACAGATCATAACACTGTTTAAAAAGCAGAGGAAGTTTATCCCAGTGTACAGGCCAACAATTCCCCCAGATAATTAGTCAATCACTTCATGGCTATTTGTAGATATAATGGCTGCTGGGTTTGCTTACAAATGCTGTTAGTACACTTGAAAGCAATTTATTTATTTGACCTGATATAAAATAATAATATATAACAATCCTTGCATTTGGAAAAGCCCAAACAGGAAGACTGTAACATGTAGTGACTGTAAAGAGTATTTTTCAAAGAGTAAATTGATGGCAGTCAATTTAACATAATAATGTCCCACAGAACACAATGAGGTGAACGACCAATTTTATTTGAGAGGTTGTTAGCCAGGATCTCATGAGAAACTCCTCTTTTCAAGTATAGTATTCCCTCTTGGGTTATTTAATGTTGTTTATTGAGTGTCAGCCTGAACTTGTTAAGGTCCCAAAGTTTGCCTCAAATCCAGAACTTTCTGACTGAGGTGAGAGAGCTGCCTACTGAGCCAAGCTGATACGCACAAAATAGAGCAGTATGAAATGCAAAGATTATTATTCAATCACAATATCTTGCAGTGTTCTGTTTCCCACCCATATTAACACTTTATTCTCTGCTCTGTTGAACTTACAGTAGGAGCTGAGGTCCCCAGTTATTTGGAAGAAAAATATGATCAGTAAAACTGTCCACAGAGGCTGCTTGGAGCAAAATACCTAGGTCTGCTCTTGATTCTATTCTTAGTTGCAGACACTCAGTTGTTGTTGGACCCGATCCAGTGCTCATCTGTCTGATCTCCAATGACTGTAAAAAACATCTGTTCTGTTACCCCCCACCCATGGCTAAAAATGACGGGAGTTATAGTTAGTTAATGTCATTTCAAAGGTTAAAGGAATGAGCTGTTTCTTCACTGCCTTACAAGAATTAACCTGGACTTTAAAGGACAGGAATGTCAGTATTCAACTCTGCCTCTCACGTTGTGACAAACACTGAAGTTTGTTCCGAAGCTGTTCGCTATTGACTCATGAATGCCCACACAGCACTGTTAGATACATTGTTCTATGTGATGTACTTATTATCACTTTTAAAGTTGAAGAAAAAACCTTAAAACATTTTATTATTGCCTGCAACATACTATTTACGGTATAGTGACGACTTTCCTCGGCAAACACAACAGCCATTTTGTGCACAGCAAAATCCCACAAACAATCAAGTGGGTGCATGACTGATTTTACCTAAATGTTATGGTGAGGTCACCGGAAGAAACTAATTTCTGTTATTGAATACTGCTGTGGGTTCTTTAACATCCAACCGGGCAGGCAGACAGGACTCAGAATCATAGAATCTTACAGCACAAAAGGAGGCCATTTGGCCCATCGAGTCTGTGCCGACTCTTTAAAAAGAGCAATTTAATCCCACTCCCCAGCTCTCTCCCCCTAACCTCAGACACAGACAAATCTGTGTCTGAAACTATTCTTTGTAGATTAGCAAAGTAAAATTATTATTATTATAGCAAAGTTAATGTAAAACAAAAACAGAGAGCTGGGAAAACTCAGTGGGTCAGGCAGCATCCATGGAGAAAGGAAAGTGTGTCAACATTTCAGGTCCCCGACCCTTTGTCAGAATGGTCGTGGACCAGAAACATTGACTCGCTGCTTTCTCCATAGATGCTGCCTGACCTGCTGAGTTTTCCCAGTTCTTTGTTTTTGTTTCAGTTTTCCAGTATTTGCAGTATTTTGTGTTTTGTAAACTTAATATAAAGTTCTTTCTGCTCAGAATCAATAATCAAAATGTCCTCACTGAGGTTCCAAAGTCCCAAGTCCCCCAATCTTCTGACTCAGAAACTAAAGAATATCTGACACCTGCAGATATAAGATTCAACACCACACTTAGTGTATCAGCCTGACCCACTTCTCTTTTAAATTGTTTTCCCGCCTCAGATTCAACAGCCATTTGTGGTCAATTACCCACCATCCTGCCACCCTCCCATCGTAGCTTTGTTACAGAAATGCGCTTTCAGGCAATCAGTTTTGTTCCCCCATCATGCCTGAACATGTGTTCTTTTCCTTCTGCTGCCTTGTGTGATCCGCAAGGCCACAAACACATTGGCAAAAATCAAGAAAAAATCAACATTTATTTGTTTATTTTCATGTTTTGCACGAAGCACCATGTAAAATTAAAGACTTTTTAAACAGTGGAGTCTGAGAGATGTGGCTTAGCAGTAAGCCACCTTTCTTCAATACTCATGAGGTACAGACAGTGGAGTTTGACTCTCAAAAGACTTCAATAAATAAATAAAGGTAGATAATGGCCAACTGGATGGATGAGGGTGGTGTGTTGGGAGTCAGTTGTGTGCTACTACTAGTAGTCTTTATCAGTTTCAAAGGAGCTCAGGCACACTAAACCTGGGATAGCCCAAAAAGGCACATTCTAGAAATTTGTCCCAACCACCGATTCTTAGAATCCTTAGATTTGATAACGCGGCTTTTACTCAAGAGGATATCTCAAAGTGCTTCACAAGAATTTACTGCAAAGTTTAGAGACTGTTTTGCAGTTGAATGCCAATGGAGTCTGTGCACAGCTTAAAATACGTGAGGCAAGCCAGGGAGAGAAAAGGAAAAAGGGAGAATGAGTTTAAATTAATACTGTTAGGTTATTCCAAATGATGCATATTAAATAAAATTACTAGTGCTTCCATAAAGGCAGGGGAATTCTCTCTCCCCCAAGGCAATGAGGGTTAACTACCACCACCACCATCCTCTCTTATTTTCGTTGCACTTTGTGACTGATGTATTTGGTAAATGTTCAGAGGAAAGGTCTTGCTACTTTCCACTTCTGACAACTATTGAACCTTCTTTTTCTCGGCGTCCAGAGCCAGGTGACGCTCATGCTCCTTGATGAGTTGCACGCCACAGTAGGTGATGAACAGAACAACCAGCGGGCTCAGGGGGAAGCCTGGGGTGGGGTGGGGGGGAGGAGGAAGAGAGAGGGAGCAGAGCCATCAATCCGGGGCTTAATATAGTCAACAACAAACTGTATAACGCCTTTCAGTGCAAGAAGACAGCAACACTCAGTGTACCTAGTGTTTATGGTCCAGTAATCTGAGGCACCTCATTTCTCAAGAATGGAAGATGGGAAAAAGGAAGCTCATAGTAATTGATGGAATCCACAATCAGGACACAGTAATTGAGTACTTAATAATAATCCTTGCATTTGATATAGCGCCTTATCAGATCTTAGAGATCATGTCTCAAAATTGTTATACTATGAAGTGAATTGACTATTTTTTCAATGAAACACGGCAGCCAATTTGCACACAGCTGTGTCCCACAAACGGTTGTGGATTGAGTGACCAATATTTATTTATTATTAACCCTGGAAACTGATCTGCTAATCGACTACCAACCGTATTTCTTGCTAAGTAAACAGGCATGTGGAGTAAGGAAACTTGAATAAGGTTTCGCCGTGGAATATGCATTGTCTCCCCAGAGGAATGCATCTTGCTTACCTAATTACCTAGAGTGAGCTCTGAAGATGATGCAAAAAGATTGCAACAAGATATAGATAGGCTAGGGAGTGGGCAGGTAGGTGGCAGGTGGAATTGAATGTGTGGAAGTGTGAAATTATTCACCTAGGTAACAAAAATAAAAAAATTGATTATTTGCTAGAGGGGAAGAGGTTAGATAGTGTTAGTATTCAAAGGGATTTGGGTATCCTTGTACACCAGTCTCAAAAAGTTAGTTTGCAGGTGCAGCAAGCAGCTAAGAAGGCGAACAGCATGCTAGCGTTCATTTCAAAAGGTTTAGAGTATAAGAGTAGGAAAGTCTTGCTGCAACTGTATAGGGCTTTGTGAGACCGCACCTAGAGTACTGTGTGCAGTTTTGGTCTCCTTATTTAAAAAAGGACATACTTGCCTTAGAGGGGGTGCAGCATAGATTAATTAGGTTAGTTCCTGGGATGAGGGGTCTGACCTATGAGGATAGATTGAATAAACTAAAGCTATACTCTCTAGAGTACAGAAGAATTAGGGGAGATCATATTGAAACATATAAGATTCTTAAAGGGATGGATAAAGTAGACACTGAGGGACTGTTTCCCTAGGGGTTACAGTCTAAAAATTAAGGGTCAGCCTTTTAGAAAACAGAGTTGAGGAAACATTTCTTCACTCAGAGGGTAGTGAATTCATGGAATTCATGGAATTCACTACCACAGAAGGCTGTGGATGCTCTGTCTCTGAACATTTTCAAGGCTGAGACTAATATTTTTTTTTTAAAAAAATAGAGGGATTAGGGGATATGGGGATAGGGCAGGTAATTAGAGTTAGGTCAGAAGATCAGCCATGATCTTATTGAATGGTGGGGCAGGCTCGATGGGCCAAATGGCCTACTGCTTCTAATTCTTATGGTTTTAATTCTGGAGAGTGTTGGAACACGTTGATAAGAGACCTGGCTTGGGGATCTCAGAGTGTCTGCAACTCTTTCAAAAACCTTTCAATTTTTCTTACTTTCAAATTCTGCCTGGAGATCTCCCTCTTTAACTGCACTTTCAGCCAGCTTATATCCCCGCCTCCCCCATCTTTCTCTCAGCTCAGCATTCTGCTCCAGCCTCTAAAGCATTTTGGGATATTCTTCATAAACAAAAAGCAAGTAAAGGTAAGTGCAAATTGTCTTTGCTGCTGAAAGACAGACTTGAATTGAACGCTGCTGTACTTCACTCTGAAGACACATACCTTCGATGATCAGCCGTCTTGCCACCACTAGAGCAAAGTCAAGACTGTTCAGGGCAAGAATATTATAAAGAATAATGGCCCAGAAGTTTGCAGCCCCAAAGACTCCTCGAATTCTCCGGGACATGGATTCAGACAACTTGTTAGCCTGGAGGTGGGGGGCGGGAAAGGGTGAAAGAGAAACCAATATCACACCACTCTTGGAAATCTCAACTATATGCACTAAATTCTCATCAAGTATCACTTTTTGGGAATGTTTGGGGGAATGTTTCTAAGCAATGTAAATTCAAATTAATATTAATCTTGTCTTAACATTGCACGGAAGTGTAGAGGATGCTCAATTAAATAACTTTTTTTTCCTGCTGAACCTTCAAATGTGGAAATAGATTTACAGATACCACATCGACTACAATCTGGCACATCCATATTCCAAACAGCCTCTGTGAAGAAATGTTTTCTAACCTTCCCTTTCATTATTTCATTACCAATGACATAATTACCGTTTTCTCCAATATAACCCTGAAAAAAATACAATGTCAGCAGGTCACGGTCGGGACTATAAACCCGTTAATTACCAAGTGTCTACCCACTGCTTTTCACACATTGCAATCAATTCTGCCTCTACAATCTAGAGCAGTTCATTCCACAATCTTGGTAGTGTTTTGTGATCGCACTTCAAATAGGTTTAGCTCTAGTTTTAGCAACAACAAGACTGAGTCTCTCGACCAGCTGAAAACTACAAGAGTGATTTTGAAGAGAAAGGGCCTTCAGATCATCTGATCTCAATTCCCACCTCAATCGACCCCCACCACCTCCCAACCCCTATGCCAACATTCCCAGCTCTGTCTCTGAAGAGAACAGTGAGGGTGAAATTTCACCCAGGTCTAGATTTTCTGCTATGACAAATTGTTGAATTATGTTAAGCTTTGAACAGGGTTTTTCAGCAGAGAGGAAAATTGGCTAAAAACTACAGATGTGTTTAAATAATTTGTCAAATGACAGACTCAGAAAGTCTAAGTCTCAATTTGGAAGCTGCTGTGTAAACACGGTGGTTTCCAACTAGGCAGGACTTACCTCAATTGAAGAGAATGGCTCCCGTTCGAAGAATTTTTGAACCCAGAGTTCAAAGTTGAGGCCAAAGCAGTTGCACACAGACCAGATATAGACAATGTTGCAAGGTCCTAGCCAAAGCGTGGTGACCAGAAATGTGCAGACTGTGGCCAATAACTCCTTTGCAATGTTGTCATGATTCTCCCCTAAATAGTCATAAACGTACCTGAAACATCAAACGCAGTGATTGATCTACAAGTCAATCATTTGTTTTTGCACAGATAATCAACAACAATTTGCATTTATATAGCTCACTCCATATCAGCGACATTCCAGAGCGCTTAATCTTCACCACTGCCTTCCAGTTTCTTCCCCCAACCTGGTCCTTAAAGTACTAAGCTATCCTGGGGTAGATAGGAACAGGTGGCAGTATGACAGATATCCTTGCCTAGTACAAGTTAGCAGTCTGGTTTGACTAGATGGGGGGAGCCTAGCCAAGCTTCATCCTGCTTTCATCTGGCATCTAGATCATCTGACGAGTACAGATGAGATGGGATGAATGGTCTTCTGTTTTATGATGTTCTTTGGTTCTATTTTCTTAGTATTTCAGGATTTCCATAATTTACCAGATTATTGAATTCAGTTTTAACTTTGTCGTAAGTTTTTTTTTTCTTCTTTTTAAAAGTACTTGCAGAAAACTAGTTGCCCTCCTCTTCCTCATCTTCGGGTTGCTGATCTTCTTCAGCCATGCCTACAGTCATCTCCCAGCTCAGAGTCGTGCTTCGCCACTATCAAGCGCTCTGGGATGCTACCCTGTGTGAGGTACTGTATATAAACACAAGCTATTGTTGTCAGTTAGGAATTTGTCAAATCACTCTGGAATGTTACACGAGTAAAGTAAATCTAAGTTCTGGTGGAACTATTAACTTAGTGCCTGCTCTGTGAGTAGCATTCGCACCTCAGAGTCAGATTCAAGCTGTGACTTTCTGTTCAGTCTTCAACAATATAACAAATTATATTTGTATAGTGCCTTCCATATGTGGAGGATGTCCCAAGATGTATTTGTTATTGTTGACTGTCTCCCACCCCTGCAAACTTAGTTTTTGTGAGGTACGGTAGCATGTCTGACTGTTAATGTGACTCACTTCCTACATGTCTTATTGTTTAGAATTCTGAATAAATTCTCTCCTATCAGTTGCTTTCTTCAATGAGTCCAAACTTGAATGACTATGATCCAATTCAGCCCAGCTCCAATGCGCTAGGATCCCACGGCACAAAGCAGAGAAAGAGACACCCTCATTACTTACTTGCACAACCAGTCGTTTATCCCTCTGTCAAAGTGCCTGAAAGACAAATGATAGAATAAAACGACAAGCCTTTATCACACTTTGTTTTCCTCTCCCCTCTGTGAGCCTTTCTCCCACCTTATGCAAGACTTTCCTTCCTCACCTAAGCTTACCCTATTCTTCAGATAATAATATTAATCCTTGCATTTGATATAGCACCTAATCACGATCATTAACACATCTCAAAGTGTCTCACAGAGCATATTGTGAAGTGGAATTTCTGTGTATTTGTGGGTGAAATGCACAGCAGTATCCCAGAAACAATTGTGAACTTTTTTTTTGTTGGGAGTTATTTATTAATAAATAAAGTGATCTGCCAATTGACTAACATCTGGGATCGTGGGTTACAGTACACAATAGGATAGGAATCATGGATGATGTGGAACTGGAAAGTCCCTTTCCTTGTTCCACCACGTTCACCCTTGGCCTGAGTATGAGAAGAAAGCAGGTGTCTGAATCCCAGACTTACGTTTCAGCGAAGACATAGAGCATGGTGATGCACTTGGGCGGTTGGGGTGGTTCCAGGTAGTCGAGTCTGGCGACCGTGCCGATGACACCAAACATCACGGCTGCCTTCACCCAATCATATACCAGATTCAAGTAGGCTAGGCAGGCTGGTGACAAGCAAAGGGAGACAGGATTCATTGAGCATGAGAATTCAATACTGCATAGTGTGCGCACTCTGTGTGTGTGTGTGTGTGTGTGTGTGGGGGGTGTACGCATGCACCCTTATGTGTATTATCAGGAGTTGCAAGTGCTCAGCCTGGATCAGTTGTTGGAACGGTTACCTCCAGCTCAGAACATTATGAGTTCAAGCTCCACGTTTCGACTTTGAACTGAACTCGGTCTCGACCGATCCCTGACCCCAGTTTGGGTCTGAAACAATGAAAATTGTACGTCCTCCTGATGTGTGAGGCGTTATACGAGTGTGATTTTGTTGTTGTTGGTGATGCTCCAGCATGGTATTGGGGTGGGAAGGAGGGTGAAAGAGGAGGAGACCCACCTAACGCCCAGTCGGAGAGATTCTGGACGAGTTTCAAATCTGAAGGTATAGCCAGAATGTACAGGTAATGGAAGAAGATGTCCACGAGGAGGATCGCAATCAGATGGACCAGCGCGTACTTCTGAATGTTCCACATTTCATCCCCCTTACGAATGAAGTGTCCCTTGTTGATCTGTAGTAGGGAAGAGGCCAAATTGAAAGAGTTAGTCTTGGCTCAGATACCTTCTTGCACAGCAATAGAAAGACCAGACGCAAAAAATATAGGACTTATAGGAAATATAGATCTTTATTTAGGGAGAACAGGTCTGTCAGGTTAGGTTATGGTGAGAGAGCTGGGCAGCGGGATTGAGTTGCTCTTTTCAAAGAGCCGACACAGACTAGATGGGCTGTATGGCCTCCTTTTGTGCCGTAAAATTCTATGATTCTATGACTTCCAACAAATTTATAAAATAAAATCATCACCAGGGTAGAAACAGGGCAATAGGGAGTTACTCCTGGTGGTCCAAGCCGTTAGTTTAAATTTTTTTTGCTCTGTGTTTGTGCATCTACTGAGGTCGAATGAAACAACAAGAGACAGCCTGGCACTGATCTCCTGCAGCACTCACCTGAGCATAGAACTGATCAAATGTCATCACGGGCCCAAAGAAGAAGAAGGGGAGGTAGAAATTGTACACCAGGAGGTCAAGCAGAGAGTAGTTGCCTTCTTTCCTCTCTGTGTTCTCCAGCGCAAAGCTCATACATCGCATGATTGTGAAGCCACTCCCCCCATAGAAGAGGATATCTTGCAGCTCAAACGTTCCTATCACAAACCCGTTCTGGAACAGGAAAGTGCTTATTATAACCATCTCAGTGTCAAAGCCTATCTCAGTCTCCTCAGTGGCTGCCCTGTCTGAGGGGCGCAAGATAAATGCACGTTGTTGTAATCAGAAGCTTGTGGGTTCAAGTCCAATAGCAGGACTGTGAACTCGTAAATTTAGACTAGTATGACAACAACAACAACACTACACTAGAATAGTACCTTTCACATTGGGGGACGTCCCAAGGTACTGGACAGTCAGTGTTTCAGACCCAAGCTGAGGTGAGGACAGGGAGAGTGGAGGAAATGGAGGAGAAGGGGGTGACCAATGACACTGTTGAAGAGGAGGGTCTTAAAGCAGAACATGAAGGAGGCAAGATGGGGGGGTGAGGTGGAGGGACTGCGGGATGGAATTCCAAAGGTTTCAAGCAGAGTGGCTGAAGGCTTGCCTGCCGTTGGTAGGGTGGGTGAGTCAGGGGAAATGGAGCAGACGAGCCCACTGAGCGGAGGGAGCGGATGAGTTGGTAGGTGTTTAGGAGATTGCAGAGGTTGGGTGGAGCAAGGTTTATGATTTGGAGGAGTAAGGTTGGGCAAAAATGTTGAGGCATTTGAAAGAGGTTCCAGAAATCAATCCACAGCGAGTTAGGCAGCCGGTGGAGCCTGGTAAGGATGGCAGGAACAGTGGGAAAAGAGACAGGCTACAGAGTTCCTGATCAATCTGAAGGTTTGAATATGAATATGAAGGCCTGCACGGAATACATTAGCGAAATCAAGACTGAAGACGAGGTCGGGAGAGTGTTGCTGAGATGGAGGAAAGCGGATTTGCTTGTGATCTGGGTGAAGGTGGTACATACCTGCCAAGAGCTGAAGGGCTCCAGTTTGAATGTTGCTAAGCTGCACAAACCGGCAGCGAAACACAGCCATTTCTGTTTAGCCAGGCCAATGGTGTAAAGCAAGAGACAGTGGGACAGGATCAACATCAGGTAAGACACTCCCATCGTAGACAGGACAGCCAGTATCCCGTAAACCATCATAACCAAGGATCTGTGCTGTGGGAAAGAGAATATTGGCAAATATAGTAGATAGCCACACCAGTAAGTTGGGATATAATAATACTGCTGTACTTGCATTTGCCTATCACATCTTCGAGACGTCTCAAATATACTGTAAATTATACCATAGTTCAGTCATTGGTGGGAGGGGGGGGGCAGGGATTTTCCCCACTCACCTCCTGTTACCCTGCAAGCTAAAGCTCTTACACGTAGATTGGTCCCAGCTGGACAAGGGCAGTAAGCTTTGCTGGAAAGAGGTTTCAATTGCAAATTGATGTTTTAGCTTGTTAACCTCCAAGGGACCCGATGCACATTCTGGAGTCCTCAAGCTTTGTCTCTTTCTAATCTGCTCCTAATCCTGCCCAGAGTGCACACACCCTCCAGACAAGAGTGTGGAAAGTCCCACAATCATTGAGGTCAATACCAATTTAACTGGAGTACTGCTGACTAGGATATTGGGAGAAACTAACTCCCTTCTTTTTTTTGGATCTTCTCTGAACAGGCAGGTATGAAGGACAACACTTCTAATCATGCAAAGCTGGTGCCTCTCTCCCAATACTGCACTTGCCTGTACAGTGAGATCAAGACTGTGTGTAGCTAAAACCTGCATCCAGAGGTAAGGGTGCTGCCAACTGAGCCTGTCTCACCTATTATCTGAGTCCGCTAACTTCTCTGGGTCCAGTGGTGAGCAAGGTGCAGCAATCCCATAAAAGCCAAGCTGGCTGATAGTGCACTTTAGTGAAATCCACAGATTAGTGTATCGTCAGGAGTTAGAGGAGAAGCTGAACAAGTCTGGTCTGAATGCTGCTAACTGGAATAAACCATAAGTAAAACACAGCGATTCCAATTTTACCAGAGACGGGGATTGAGATTGTAGTACATTGCTCCAGCACAGGTAATAGCTTCAGTAATAGATTATGTGCACAGAATGACCGCATCAGGTGCATTAAAAACAGAATCCGTCCAGGATTCAGGCAGTTCTTCCAAATAACTGACAAGACTAGAGTAGCCGTCGGAAATCCAGGAAATCGACACGGCAATAAGACTTTCAGAAGGACATCGTTAGGACAGAAAATACTTCTTTCTATAACCTATAGAACCATAGCAATGTACGACAAGGTAAGAAGAGGCCATTCAGCCCATTATTTCAGTGCTTGTGTGTGCAGCTTGTGTGTTTGCCTTATCACTGCCCTCAGTGGAGGACAGAAGGAGGAACAATTTCAAAATAAGTTGATGACTTTCGGAAAACAGCTGAGACAGAAATAAGGTTATACTTCACAACAGCATCGATTCTCATTGGGGCACAGATTTAATACTCCAGTATTCCAGAATGTTCGAACATACTGTGCCAAGTCTCACACCAAGCCCATCACTGCACTTTGCTGAGATTCATCAACCCATAGGCCATGCTGTGCCAAGCCTCACACTAAACCCTTTACTGCAGTGTGCTGAATCCCACATTGAACCAACCCTTCTCCACGGTGCCAAGCCTGTGATACTAGAAAAAAACACATTCACACACCTGAGGTGCCATCATGGAAGCAACTTTGCCGAAGAGGATATGACCAGATAGAGCAAACAGGATGTAGTTGCAGAACCTGGTGAACCACATCACCCATTCAAAGTCAGCCACATCCTGAGGAAGGAGAGGAAGAAGAGAAACAGATAGAAAATAAAGAGTGAAAATAAAGGGAGAGAAATATAGTAAAGGTACATCATGTAAACAGAGTAGAATTTTACTTTTACAGAGTAAAAGTATGACATTGCAGTGACTTACCAAACACAAAATATGAACTAAATATATCACTAGCACCAGCTATGCTGGACGATGTTGTCACAGCCTGTTCTGAGCCAAACTTTGAACTGCCTTAAAGTAGGACAAGCTTCAGGGCATTAAGGACAACGTGAAGTATTTAACTACTTGGATGATAATCAACAACTCGAATGGGTTATCCAGGAGAGGTGATACAAACTAGGACTCAATTAAGATGTTGTGATGGAAGATAGCTCGATGTTGTGATGGAAGATAGGGAATCATGGAAGGATGAGATCAAATTGATTTATTACTGTGAGCAGTCATCAGCTGAAAACCAATCGCATTACAGTCTTTAACAAAAAGTTATGAGACCACCCCCCACCCCTCCCCATCAACTTACCATTTTCCTACCAATGTACGACCACCCTCGCTTAACATTTGGCCTCAAACCCTGTCTGTTCATATTGTCTGCAAGAGAGAGAGAGGAGAAAAACATCAACAACAACGTGCATTTATATAGCACCCTCCCTCTACGGCAGGCAGCATCCCAGAGGACTTCACAATGGCAGAGCCGAAGGCTGAGCCAGGGGGATGGGGAAGGTGACCATAAGTGAGGTCGAAGGTAAAGGTCTTCAAGCCTAATAATCCTTAATAAAATTGGTCATTTCAATCCACGACTGTTTGTGGGAAATTGCTGTGTGCAATTGGCTGCCATGTTTCGCCTACAAAGATACAGTCAATTCACTTTACAGCCCTGTGAAGGGCTTTGAGACATCTAGAAGGCATGGAAAGCGCTATATCAAATACAAGGATTATTATTATTTATTAATTCCTGGATCAAACCCAATCAAAGATACTGTCAGATTTAATTGAATCGCGCCAAAACCTATATGACTTGCATAAAACATACTGCCTCCATCCCTCCACCTCATGTTCTCTATCTCTTTAAATTTCACCCTAATATCCACCTTTGGCCTATTTTCACCTACTCTTCCTCCCTGGTTCAGCATCCAACCCCACATCCATGAAGCAACCCAAAAGGGTATTATCCTATGCATAGGTTTCATTATAAATGCAAGTTGTATTTAATTTAAGGACTATTCATATCTTGAGAGAGAAAATTAGCATCTTAAACTGGTGCCTAAAGTTCGAGTCAGTAATAATAATAATATTAATCCTTGTATTTGATAGAGCATTATAATATAGCTGAGAAGTCTCACAGAATATACTGTAAAGTGAATTGACTGGACAAAATATGGCAGACAACTGCGCACAACCATTAAATTTAATTAAAAGTAAGTTTAGTAGGCGAGAGATGTGAGGTATTACAAAAAGGCAGGGAATTAGGATTACAAAATCTAATAAACTGGTGGAACGGGCTTGATGAGCTAAATAGTATCCTCCAGTTCCTCTTCTCCAATGTCTCAATGAGATTGAGTAAACAATAATATTCCTTATTGTACAATATGAAATAGTGAGCTAAAGACTTTTCAAAGATCACACAGATGATACCAAAGTAAGTAAATAGATGAAACATGTCAGGGTGAGAGAGGAAAATAGGAGTTGAGTAAATCGTAGGCTTGTGAAAACTTTGGCAATTGCTATCGTGACTGCCCCTCTACCCTGATGATTATCTCCCCAGCGAATGACATTCCAGGAATTCAGGGTGATCAGAGATGGGCGTGGAGATGCAGCTGTCCTGCAAGCAGGTGCTAAATTCCATACCACGCTGTCTACAGCACCAAATTCACCCTCAAAACCCAGCCATGATTAAGTGAACCACATCGGCGGACGTTAGCAATAACTCCATAATGTGCTGCTGTGATAAATATATCAGACTGGCTCAGTCTGTCCCAGTATCACCTCTAAGTCAGGCCCCATGTCAGGACTGTTCAGCCTAGAGTATTACAGTGAGAGGGACCTCGCTGCATTGTTGGAGGTGCCATCGTTTGGATGAGATGCTGAGCCGAGGATGCTCTGCCTGTTCAGGTGGATGTTAATGATAAATAACCATAATAACTAACATTTACGGAGTCCTGTAGCTCAGTGGTTGGAGCAGTTGCCTTCCAAGTGACAGACCTGAGTTCAATTCCAGGCAGGTTAGGGCGAAACCTTGGGCAAGTTTCCTTACTCGACACACGCTTGATAATAATCCCTCAAAAATCCCTCACTCAGTCCACGGCTGTTTGTAGGACGCCGCTGTGCATAATTGGCTGCCATGTTTCTTCCACAAATAAACAGTCAATTCACTTTACAGTATATACATACATGGATATATACATTAACAACTAGCTTTTGAATGCTCTCAAATTACCTTGTGTGTGTGGGTTATGTATGTGAAATTCTAAATCTGATCTGGATACTCTTGGTGATGGGTTACATAAAAGAAAATTCTTGCAGTTTGAAATAGTGCTTTTCACATCTTCAAGACATCTCAAAGCGCTTCACAGAATTTCTGTATTGTAAAGAGAATTGACTGTATATTTGTGGGCAAAACACAGCAGCCAATTGTGCACAGCAGCGTCCCCACAAACAGTTGTGGAAAGAAGTAACAAAAACATTTTTTTTTCTTTCTTGCAGGATTATTATCAGGCATGGAGAGTAAGGAAACTTGCCCAAAGTTTCGTCCTGACCTGCTGGGAATCAAACCAAGATCTCTCATCTGCAAGGCAAGTGCTCCAACCACTTAGTGACAGGATACCACAGGACATCAGATTTACTCATGTATTAAGACACCTAACCACTCGGAAACAACATTAGTAAAGTTTCTTCCTTATTACCTTTGGAGGCTTCAACGATCCAGCTTGCAGCCCACAGAATCCCGATCGACACTGCCAGTGTGTAGAAATACAGCTCTGCCTTGGGTAAGGCTGTTTTGAGACCCATTTTATCAGATTAGTGATTTGAGCAAGGCCGGGAAAAAAGGAGAACTGTCTTCAGAGCTGAGAAGAAAAACAGAATCACCCCATTAGAACAAGATTAAAACAGATTGAGAATCATTCATTATCAACTTCAGGTTAGCCTGTACTAACCTTCAAATACCTTTCCCATTCTCTGCTCCACAAACTCAGGGCTGCTCAGCTATAGATTCATTGATTTGAATCCCAATCTGTACTAGTCTCAGCTGGGGCTATATGGGATCAATTAGTCCTTGTACTCCAGAGAATGCCTCTATAGCTCCGTCTCCTGGTTGTAATAATAATCATCATTATCCTTGCATTTGATACAGTGTCTTATCACTTCATCGAGAAGTCTCAATAAACCACTTCACAAAATATATACAGTAGTAAAGTGTGGTGAATGCCTATTTTGAGGGCAAAATGCACAACCAATTGTGTGCAGCACTGCCCCATAAACAGGTGTGGACTGAGTGACCAAAGCATTTTCTTGAAGGGATTATTACCCTTGGTGAAAGTGATTCACCAATCATCTAACAACCAGATTCCAATTTACTGCTAAGTGAACAACAACAGCAAATTGCATTTGTATAGAGCCTTTGACATTGGGAGGACATCCCAAGGTGCTGGACAGATAGGGATTGGACCTGAGCTGGGATTAGGAGGAGTAGGAGGAGGGTGGCCAAAGTCACGGTCAAAGAGGAGGTTCTTGAGACGTGCCTTGAAGGAGGCAAGGTAGGGAGAAAGGTGAAGGGACTGTGTGATGGTGTTCCAAAGAGACATATGGAGTAAAAAAAACCTGCCTCGCCAATGAATCACAGCATCACCCACCACCAGGACTCTATAAACAGAGCCTAACGTCAGCGAATTACAGCAGTAACCCAATCGAGGGATTCAGGTGATAGTGAGCCATGAGGATAGAGCTCAAATGGTCATGTCTATCAGCTGAACAAATATATTAAGTCACTAATTCAAAAGTGCTGACAGCTCCCCTCTCCGCCTCTCACACACAGAGACACACAAGAATATTAGGGACGTGGGATGCTGCTGTGCATTAGGGAAATAAGCGAAAGCACATTCAAGTGCATTGGGACATCCTATTGACATAAAAATAAAAATAATAATCCTTGCATTTGCATTTCATGTCTTCTAGACGTCTCAAAGTGCTTCACAGAATATACTGTAATGTGAATTGATTGTGTATTTGTGGGTGGAAAAAAAGACATCACCTCCATCCTCACCCGGCTCCACTAGCTCCCCATCCCCCAGAGGTTTGAGTTTAAAATCCTCTAACTTTTAAAGCTCTCCATGGTCTTCTTCCTCACTATGTCTGACCTCTTTCCATAATACCAACCTGTCCGCTCCTCCCGTTCAGCGAGCACTGGCCTTCTCAATGTCCCACATATGGCCGCCCCATCTTTTCAGGCCCCACAATCTTAAACTCCATCCCCAATCCCTTCACCTCACCCTTGCCTATCTCTTTGATTGTGCCTTTGACCACACTTCCATTCCCCCAACCCTACACCTTGTTTAATTCCAACCCTCAGCTCTGGTGCAAGCAATCCAGTGTCTAGGCACATCCTTCCAAGGTGAAAGATAAATGTAAATTGTTGTTAAATTGAATTGTATAATATCCCCTGAGGAAGGATAATAATCCATACATTTGATATAGCGCTTTTCACGTCTTCTGGACTTCTCGAAGCGCTTCACAGAATATACTGTAACGTGAATTGACTGTACATTTGTGGGTGAAATGTGGCATCTAATTGCACACAGCAGTGTCCCCACAGTCATGGATTGAAATGACCAATTTTAACCACTGAGCCACAGGATGAGATCTTAAAGTCTTAAAGTTGAGGTCTTAAATGTGGTCTCCCAGGTGGATCTGGCTGCAAGGTGAGGTACTTGGCTGCGGAACATCAGAATTGAGTCAATCCTCTGTAGCGGTCTCAGCAGTACGGTTCCCGAGGGCAGTTCTCCACTGAGCACTGCCAATGACAGAGTAGTTTGCCTGTGATGTCTGACAAACAGCCAGGAGAACAACTATTCAAAACGAGAAGCGGGTTTTCTTTCAAGTGTTCTGACCAACAATCCTCCGCGATAAAATTGGCCATTGACTTCCTATCTGTTTGTGGAACCATGACAACACATTTGCATTTAAACTCTTTCACATATACTGTGCATGAATTGCCCGTCACGTTTCATCTACAATAAAATCCGTGCAGGTACTACAATTTACAGTAAATCACGTGAAGCATTTTGTTGGCTACGACCACCGGGAGAAATTATAAATTCACTACACTTCACAGGCACATTGTCAACCACTTTTTGTGACATTCTGCACATTCTGTTTCAAAGACAAAGGATAATTATTACAATAATAATCCTTGCATTTTTATAGCATCAAATCACATCATTTAGACATCTCAGGAAAGCGTTCCAAGGAATTTACTGTCAAGTGTAGCATTGCTGTGTTTTGTAGGTGAACACGGAGCCAATTTGCACAGCGATATCTCACAAAAAGCTGTGAAGTGAAAGATCAGTTTTATCTGAAGGATGGTTGGCCAGGACACCGGGAGAGACAGCATTGGGCAGTAACCACAGGTTCCTGCAGGAGATGGGCAAGAGGAATCCTGTAGCCTATTGGTTGAAGCCCCACACCATCCCACTCCACCCACAGGCGAGAGGACCCGGGTTCGATTCTGGGGTAGGGCAAAACCTTAGACAAATTGCCTTACTCCACATCCCTCTCTCTATTTGCCCAGCAGTAAGTAGGAACTCTGTTGTTAGTCGGTTGGTGGATCGCTTCTCCGGGGGTAATCATCCCTTTTTAAAAAAAATACAAATAACTAGCTCTACCCCTGTGTAACATACGCGGCCTAGTGTTTTTGAACACGTTTATTCATATATTTTGAAACTTTTTTAAAATAATGTATTTGTTATTTACAACAACAACAACAATTTAAACTTATAAAGCGCCTTTCACGTCAGGAGGACGTCCCAAGGCGCTGCACAGGAGGCGTGTGACCCGAGCTGGGAGGGGAGTGTTCGGGAAGGGGTGAAACACGTAGGGCAGGTGAAAAAATTCGGGGGGGAACAAAAGGCACGGTCGAAGAGGAAAGTCTTCAAACCGGCCTTGAAAGAGGAAAGGGAAGAAACAAGGCGGAGGGATTAGGGGATGGAATTCCATGGGGTGGGAGCGGAAAAACTGAAAGCCCGGCCTCCGATGGTGGGGCGGTTCGGGCGGGGGGCTTGGAGCCGGCCAAGTCCTGCTGAACGGAGGGTCCGGGTGGGCTTATAGGGGGAGAGTAAATCGGTTAAATAGGGCGGGGCAAGGGCGTGTAAGGCCTTGTAGGTGAGGACGAGGATCTTGAACTCGATCCTCTGGAGGATGGGGAGCCAGTGGAGACGGGCGAGGGTGGGGGTTATGTGGTCACGGAGGCGGGTGCGGGATAGTACACGGGCTGCAGAGTTTTGGATGACCTGCAGCCTGTGAATGGAGGAGCTGGGGAGGCCGACGAGGAGAGAGTTTCCGTAGTCCAGCCGTGAGGTGATGTACGCGTGCACGAGTGTTTCGGCAGCGTGGGGGGTAAGATAGTTGCGGAGCCTGGCAATGCTGCGTAGGTGGAAATAAGCGGTGCCGGTCAAGGCACGGATGTGGGGGAGGAGAGTTTTTGGTTGAACGTGATGCCGAGGTTCCTGATTGGCTTTGTGAGGTGGAGAGTGCAGCCTTGGATGTTGAGGCTGGCAGCGCCCGATGTGCGGAGGCGCTGGCTTGAGCCAATCAGGAGGGCCTCGGTCTTACTCACGTTCAATTGCAAGAAGTTGTCCCTTGTCCAGGACTCAATATCAGACAGACATGCTGTCAGAACATCGATGGTCTGGGGGTTGAGGGATGAGGCAGAAAGGTACAGCTAGGTGTCGTCCGCATACATGTGGAAATGTACCCATGTTTGCGGATGACATCGCCCAGAGGAAGCGTGTAAAGGGTGAGCTTTAATCACTGGGTTGTTTTTCTTTGTTGTTTTTTTAAGCTCTATTGGTTTTTGTTTTCCTTTTAGAAGTTCATTGTTACAATTGCGGAAATATACCTAAGGCTTTTATATATTTATAGATAACTTGGTCACTCAATGTTTGTGGAATGCTATTGTGCGTTTCTCCCACAAAATTCAGTCAACTCGCTTTGCGGTATATTCTGTGAAGCGCTTTGAGACGCCTCGATGACGTGATCAGGTGCTATATCAAGCCCAAGTTCCATTATTATTCACAGTATATTCTGTGAAGCGCTTCGGGATGGTCTCCTGACGTGAAGGGTGCTTTATAAAAGTTATTTCCTTGTTGTTGAAGCGTTTTGAGATGTCTTGAAGATGTGATAAAGCACTTATATCAAAAACAAAGATTATTATTGTAGCTTAATGGTTAGAGCACTCGCCTTACAAACGTGAGGCCTGTGTTCGAATCCAGGCAGATCAGGGCGAAACCTTAGGCAAATTTCCTTACTCCACATAAACACACGCGCCCAGTAATAATCTGTCCCCAAAAAAACACAATAATAAAATTGGTCATTTCAATCCACGACTGTTTGTGGGGGACCCTACTGAGTGCAATTGGCTGCTGCGTTGACTATATACAGTCAATTCACTACTTACCACGTTTGAGACGTAAGTAGTGATAAAGTGATAAGATGTGATAAAGTGCTTATATCAAATGCAAAGATTGTTATTGTATTAGTCTGAGGGAATATTGTTTTTTTTCAGCACTGAATTCCTGTTTCCAAAAAAATTGTCTTGCTACTGTAAATGGAGCAGGTCTGTTAATTGCTTAGGAACCCTAGCTGGAAAAGCTATATCAGCGCAACCCATCGACTATTTTAAGATGCAGAGAGACTGTCAGCTGCAATGATACTCGATAGCTATAAGTAGAAAATGCAGCATTCTCTCTCTCTCTCTGCATCTCCCCCCATAGAATATGATTAAACCACACACTTCCATGCAGTGGATTAAAATGCTTATACAAGGCATTTAATTCCTGCACAACCATACTGATCCGATTCAAAACTGAACACAATCTAATTGAAAAAAAAATAAAAGGCTTTTTTTTGCGCAAACATTTAACCAAAGGACAAATGTAAGAGTGGGGTGGGAGGGGTGTAGGGGGCTGTAAAGGGATTCCCCCATCATAGTAGAAATGTTCTTAACAAATCCAGCTCACACATAGCACATAGCAAGCTTTAAGTCTCCTCCCTTGAACAATTCCAATGCAATAACAATGCAATCTATCACTGTTTCAGCATTTTAACTATAACACACAGTTGATGAGACTGACCTTGAAATCCAGCTTGTCACTTAACACACAGTGCTGGCAGGGTAAGCACACCCTGGCTGAGGGTTTGTGGTTTTAATGCAAGATTATTTTCTTTTTTTATGGCGTGGGATTGAAGTACTGACAGTTAGCTTCCAATATTTACTGATGGCACCAGTGGATCAAACCTGGGTTGGGTGGAAATGAGCAAAGGATTTTTTACACACACACACACACACTGGCAAAGCTGGCTGGTCTTAGCAAGTGTCCATCAAAGGGAGAGTTACAAGGCTCGGTTCTTTTTTTGGACAGTAATTGCCAGGCTTCACAAACCAATAAAAGCTCAAGTAGTTAATCCTCTCTCCGTTCCTTCCATCCCGATCCCCCCCCACCCCTCCTCTCCTCGTCCTCCCCCTTTAATGAGAATGTGAAACCCATCACACATGCCAGGGGCTTCAGATCAATCTGAAATGATTTATGTGGAGCCCTGTAGGGCATTGGGTAGAGCGCACAATCACAACAACAAGGGAATCTTCCACTTAGCTCCTTGTAACAACTTGCACTTATATAATTCTCTCCACGTTTGGTAGTGGCTTAGAGGGCTTAACAGTGGCGGAGTCTGAATGAGCCAGCTGTGGAGGGAGCCAAATAGTAAGTCAAAGAGTAAGGTTTTCAGGCGGGTCTTGAAAAGGGGAGAGAGGGGGCAGGAGGCGGAGGGGGGGAGAGTGTTCCAGAGTTTTTGGGGAGGAGTTGGTTGAAGGCGTGACCTCTGCTGGTGGGGGGGAGGGCGCGAGGTGACAGAACATTGGGGGAATTCGGGTCCTCCCTTCACAGAGAGACAGTGAATTCCAACACAGATGTGGAGTACAGTACGTCAGTGGATAGGCTGGTTTAGCACAACATAATCAGACCAAGTGATTTGCTGGATACATTTACAACTCGTGTGAAGAAATCCAAGTGGCTTTGGATGGCGATATGAATGGGACTCGGCTGCATTGATTTAGGCAACTTTACAATTTGTAAAGATAAGACTTAGGAGAGTTTCACTGTGTAGCAGCGGGGATTTAGAATGCTGATGCGGAGTATAAAGTTGGTATAAATTGTTTGTGTTCACACTACCATGGTCTATCTAATTCTGTGTAAAGAGGTGATTTCTTGACATGTGTTTATTTATTATTTTTTGTCCTCGATATGTGACTTCTCTTTCTCTCTCTGTAACACAAACACACACATACACACACACGGGAAAGAGATAGCGTACATACTCAGCCGAGATACAAACATACAGGACAGAATGCCAGGGAGATCCCAATCAGCTGATGCAGAATTGTGATTGTTATCATATAAATAACCAGGACACAGAGCTGGTCAGCACAAGCTGCTGGCAAATTTCACAACACTCTTCGGGCTGTGCCTGCCTCGCCTACACATGTCTACACATCTAAGCCAGCCCGCAGGCTTGTCATACATAAGCAAGAGAAGGTCTGGGTTCCATTCCTGCCAGGGTCAAACCTAAGGTAAGTTTCCTTACTCCACACACCTTCAGCTAAGCTAGTTGGAATCTGGTCGTTAGTCGATTTGTGGATCGTTTTCCTGCTGGTAAAAATTCCTTATAAAAAAATAATAAATTTGGTAACTCGATCTGTGACTGTTTGTATAGGACACTATACATGCTATCATGTTTCGCCCACAAAATACAGTCAATTCACGTTGTAGGGTCCGTCAATATGGAAATTTTCTGATATCGATATATCGGTGGGCTGGGGTATATTTCTGGGGGGTTTTATACTGCGCATGTGTGCGCATTTGGGGGTGCGCACGCATTCGGTACGCGCGCATTTGGAGGTGCGCGCACATTCCGGTATATTCCGTGCTCTAGGCCCAGGAGGTTTGCAATGCCAGCGACAAGGTAAGCTGGAAAAGATCGCATTCTACCGATATATCGCCGGAAATGATATACTGATATTTACAATATACCAATATATTTTTTCATATCGAATTTTTTGATATATCAATATATTTTAAACTCCAATATCGGCATATCAATATGAAAAATTATATCTATATTGCCGGACCCTACGTCATAGTATATTCTGTGAAATGCTTTGAGACATCACAAAGCTGTGATAAAGGAGACTATATCAAATGCATGGATTATTATAATTATAATAATTATTATTATTATTGGTGAACCATTCAGTACAGTGTGGAGTCCTGTAGCTCAGTGGTTAGAGCATTCCCTTCACAAGCAAGTGATCTGGGTTCGTTACCCGGCAAGTCAGGGCAAAATCTTGGGAAAGTTTCCTCACTCCACATGCCTGATAATAATCACTCCAAAATAATAATAATTTGGTCACTCAATTCACAACTGTTTGTGGGGACGCTGCTGTGTGCATTTGGCTACCGCGTTTGGCCACAAATATACAGTCGATTCACTTTATATTACATTCTGTGAAGAGCTTTGAGACTTCTAGAAGACATGAAAAGTGTTATATCAAATGCAAGGAATATTAGGTCAATGAAAATACAGTTTGCCCTTCTGACCTGCTGCATGGAACTGTGTGGAACTTGCTACCTCAAGCTCACGATGTGAAGTGAAGGGTGAATAGAATGATACTTGCCTTTAAATCTCCCATCTTTTTAAATCTCCCAGCGAGGGCAGGTTGTGATTCCTGGCACGCAGTGAGTAGCAAAGTCCACACAATGAGAGCCACGAAAAGAGCAAAATCAATTAGCTGTCAGTGTGGATGCCAACTAGAGGCAGAGGGAAAAAGGGGGGTGGGGGGGGGGAGGGGTGGCTGGGTGGGGGGGAAAGCACGGTGGAAGTTGCAGATTATTATTCATTATTGTGTCTGCAGGATGCAATCCTGGAGTGAGATTCCCATTTCTCTCACACTCCCTACCCTTTTCTGGGACCTGGGACTCGGCCAATAATACAAGCCACACTGTGGCCGCAGATGGGATCGTCATTTGGGCAACAAGACTGCATCTAAACCAAAACACACAACGCTGCAGATGCTGGAAGCCTGAAAGTAAAACAAAAATCACTGGGAACACTCAGCTGGTCATTGCTGGAGAAAGGAAAGCAAGTCAAGGTTTCAGGTCCACGAGCCTTCGTCAGGCAGGATCCAACTCTCTCTGATTCACTGACACTCTCAGTGAAATCCCGACCTTCAGTCCCTAACGAGTCCCTGTAGCTCAGTGGTTAGAACGCTCGCCTTACAAATGTGAGACCTGTGTTTCGAATCCAGGCAGGTCAGGGCGAAACCTTGGGCAAGTTTCCTTACTCCACACACACACACATACTATAAATAGGTCATTTCAACCCACGACTGTTTGTGGGGGACACTGCTGTGCGCAATTGGCTGCCACGTTTCACCCACAAATATATATACAGTCAATTCACTTTACATTATATTCTGTGAAGCGCTTTGAGACAGTCTGGAAGATGTGAAAAAGCGCCGTCTGAAATGCAAGGATTACTATTATTAAAGTTGCCATATCAAATGCAAATATTATTAGTCCCTGTATTACAATATTATAATAATCCTTGCAGCTGATATAGCATCTTATCATGCCGTTGAGGTGTTCAAAGTGCTTCACACCATATGTGTCAATTGTGCGCACTTGTTTCCCACAGTCACGGATTGAGTGAGCACATTTATTTTTTAAGGGATTATCATCCCTGAAATCACTCCGCCAATCATCTAACAGCGGGTTCCCACTTACTGCTAGGAAAACAGGAAGTGTGGAGTAAGGAAACCTGCCTAAGGCTTCGCTCTGCCCGGGAATCGAACTCGGGGTCCTCTCACTTGCAAGTCGAGAGCTCTAACCACACGCCTGATAATAATCCCTAAAAAAAAACTATAAATTGGTCATTTTCAGTCCACGACTGTTTGTGGGGACGCTGCTGTGCGCAATTGGCTGCCACATTTCGCCCACAAATATATAGTCAATTCACTTCATGGCATATTCTGTGAAGCGCTTTGAGACGTCTAGAAGACATGAAAAGCGCTACATCAAATGCAAGGATTATTATTGTTGTTATACAGGACTTCACTATTATTATTGCATTTGCTGGGACACATTTGCTGGGACCTGCCTTGGTTTGGTCTCCAACAGCTCAATAGACCACAAAGTGTTAATTCTCCTCCAGTGCCATTAGAGTGAGGTAGTTTGTTCCCGCGGTGACTGGCAGTGTGACATCAAGGTCCAGTGGAGATGACGGGAAATGGATTTTAACCCAGCGCAGATGGCTGAGGCAGAGGTTGGCCTAACCACTGAGGCTGTTAATAAACTCACGCCATGAAGCCTCGCTTAAAAGATTTGTCACCCACCAAACCTCTGCTCTTCCTACGTCTCTGATCCTGATTCTGGTTCGATTTTCATTGACTGGTTTGAATATAAACCCAGGAATTGATTTAGAGTTTGTATTCTTAGGAAAGTGAGTGCTTTTGACCCAGTGAAAGGGAAGCAGCTTAGGTTTCCAACGATAAAAAGATACTAGTGGAGTGTGAAGCGTAATGACTATTATTTCATAGGCAAATGCAGCAGCGAACTTGCACATTCAATGTCTCACACACCTGATCATGTAGAAACTCATCCCTACACTTTCCAAATCCTAACCTAGTTTCAAAGAGTTTTAGACGCAGGTTGGCGAGAGCCAAGGCTTGGGGGTGGAAGGGGTGGGGGGAGCCCAGAGTGTGTGTTGGGGGTAACTGCTGGAGTCTAACCAGCTAAATCCACACAATAGCTTGGCCATTGAGAGAGAGAGAGCGCTGTGAAGTGAATTGACTGTAATATATATTTGTGGGTGAAACACGGCAGCCAATTGCGCACAGCAGTGTGACTACAAACAGTTGTGGATTCAAATTACCAATTTTTATTATTGTGTTTTTTGGGATTATTAGGCGTGTGTGTGGAGTAAGAAAACTTGCCCAAGGTTTCACCCTGACCTGCCTGGATACGATCACAGGTCTCACAGGACTCCGCGAATGGCAAATGGCTTGAAAACAATTTAATTACTATATTGGTGTAAATTCAACCTAACACGATATGGAGATTTACCAAGGGTTTGTTTGGATGTGGGGTTAGCGTCACTGTTAGAAATCAGGATTAGTGGATCGCTGGAGCTACAAGATGGCAATTAGGATCACAGGAGAGATTGAGAACCAGCACAGTCCATGCTCAGTCGATCTGGCCACATCTCAAAATAAAACAAAACACAATTGAAAATCATCCTACTCTAGCGTTGTTCTATTTTTCGTACTAAATTAAATTATTCGCTGTCTAACAATAATAATCCTTGCATATGATACAGCGCCTTATCACATTGTGGAGACGTCTCAAAGCGCTTCACGGGATGCACTGTACAGTGAATTGACTGTATATTTTGTGGGCAAAACGCAACAGCCGATTGCGGAGAGCAGTGTTCCTACAAACAGTGGTGGATTTAAGCGCTCTGAGACGCCATCTGGCATGGAGGGCTCTATATAAATCAAAGTTGTTGTTGGATTAAGCAACCCAATTTTTTTTTACACACTTGCTAGCAAGGCGAGTGACGCGGCACACAATACGAAATTAACTGTAAAAGCTGATCCACGCGATCTTCCATTTGTGCAGTAAACTAACCTCACCCTCACTAATTTGATTGAGAAACACACAACAGTTTACACATATTCTCAGACTGGGGAAACCAACTTTCACCTCCACACATTCAATCCTCTCTTCTGGATCCTGGTAAAACTTGTTATATCGGGCAAAGTGCCACTTTATGGTTTAAATTGGGAGTCCTGCAGAGCACTTGCCTCGCAATTGGGAGACCTGGGTTCTAACCTTACTCCACGCACCTGATGATAATCCCTCAAGAAATTAATCAATAAATTGGTCACTTGAATCCACGACTGTTTGTGGGGATGCAGCTGTGTGCAATTGGCTGCCGTATTTCGCCCACAAAATATAGAATCAATTCACTTTACAGTATATTTTGTGAAGCGCATAGAGACACAGTCTCCATGTCTCTAGAAGGCAGTCTCTAGAAGGCGTGTTAAGGCGCTATATCAAATGCCAGGATTATTATTATTTTATTATAATACTATGTAGTATTTATACTGACTAATTCCAGATTTCCTCAGAACAAGACTCTGCCGTATACAAATGTAAATTGCTGTATATCTGCATGTTCGGAATGAATGTGTCCCAACGATTCCCTGCCCCCAGTGAGTGGATGACCCAAAGTCCGAAGCAATAGACGTCCAGTTAAAAAAATACTTTTTGATTTAATTTAGAAATGAATCCTACGCTGAGAACAAGCAAACGGTGGGAAAGATTGTCATTCATTTCACAAAACAATATGGAGAGGGAACATGGAGGTTACAGGTAAACAAGACCTTTCTCTGTCAGTCTGTGATGGTGCGGGGACTGTTCTGAGCAGAGCTGTCAATGTCTGGCCGCTAAACCCCAAACAGCCAAACCTTGCCCCAGTCGGACTTAACATTATTTTAATTTGAATTTCATTGATTTATAATTATTTGTAATAATAACAATTAAAACTGATTTATTTATTACAATATGAAGCTGGTCCTGTTGACGGCTTGGGCAGAAAATTAATAATGTTTCTCTCCCTCAACCCTCCACCTCACCACATCCCCCTCAGCTTCCAGGTGCAGTCAGTCACAAGTCAAACAGAGTGACAAAATGCTATTTGTCAATAACATATGTGGGCACAATAGCTTGGGTCACGTTGTACAGAATCTCTGTGAGCGTGGACTACAGAGAGACGTGATCCAGGCCATTCTGACCAAGTGTGGTTCTCTACCACTTGTTGAGTATTAGAATGCTGGGGCTGGGGTGGGTTGGGGCTGGGTTGGGTCTGGGGGTTAGCTTACAAGACAGGACAGCTCAATGTTTGTCTTTGTGCTGTCGAATGGCCTGGAGGAAGACCTGTTTGATCTGGCTGATCATGTCCTGGTACAGAGTGAGGTCCTCCTGTTTGGCTTTCAAGGTGCTTTGCAAAGCCACCTTCAGGGCTGCATTTTCATCCATCTGTATGGTGAGCCTGCAAATACACAGATTTACACACAGATGCACAGTTTCTGGGTCGGTCGGACGGTCAGTTAGTCAAAACGTACATTTATATAGCACCTTTCACGTCGTGAGGACGGCCCAAGGCGCTGTACAGTCAGGTAGGGACACGACGGGGTGGAGGGTCGGGACAGGATGAAAAAGAGCTGGAGAATTGACTGTATATTTGTGGGCGAAATGCGGCAGCCGAATTGCGCACAGCAGTGTTTCAATGTTATTAAACAGTTGTTAGTTACCGTGTGTTAAGTTCCTCTTGTTGTGTATCCGAGGACATGGGGATCGCTGGAGCCACATCTCTGCCGCTCAACGGATTCAAGCCCTGACGCCCACCACTGGAGGACAGATCTTCATTTACAAACAGAACAGAGAAGCGTCAGATGATGGGAAAGCCACCGTCTTCTGTACTTCAGTCATCCAGTTTGGGAGACACAAAGGAATGTTCACCACAGTTTAAATACACAAACAATATCAGCGGCCGCTTCGGGAATGACACAAAACACGTCCCGGCCTCACTGTGGCTTTGAGTCACTACATCTGACAGGAGAGAGACATGTAGAATGTGAGTCAGCAATTGCCCAAGAAAGAAAGATGGCCGAGTCCCGTAGCGCAGTCGCCTCGCAAGAGAAAGGACCTGGGTTTGATTCCCAGGATGAAACCTTTGGTTAAGTTCCTTTACTTCACATGCCTCTGTTTACCCAGCAGTCTGTAGGCACCTGGTTGTTAGACAATTGATGGATTGCTTTCTTGGGTGTAATAATCCCTTCAAAGTCAAAATATGATCTGGTCACCCGGTCCATGATTTGATTGTGGGGTACTGTCGTGCACAACTGGCTACTGCATTTCACACACACTGAATTAACTCATTTTACGTTATTAATCTATGAAGCGCTTTGAGATGTCTTATTATAAGTGTTATTATAAACACAGCCTGTTGTTGTGTGGTCAACAGCACTGAATTGTGACTATATAAATGGTTTGGAATTCCTACAGAGCAATTTGCTTTTAACCTTTACTTAAGTACCCGGTTCTAATACAACCAACCAGCCAACAACAACAACAACATTACAGTTTTAGAGCGTCTCTCACGTCAGGAGGATGTCTCAAGGCCCTGAACAGCTGTAGGTGAGCCCTCCCTGACCGTGTACTCACTGGGTTTGTTCTTGTTGTTATGTTTGTTGGCCTGTAGCTTGGCTTTCCCGAGCTGCTGCTCCAATATGGCAGATCGTCGTCGCATCTCCTGAATCTTCTGCTCAGCTTCCAAAAGCTTCTCGCTGCCTCCCTCCAACCTAAACCAAGGCAACAACAGCTCGTACTGACACTGCCCCTCACACAGGGCAGCCCCCCAGAGCGCTGGACAGTGGGTAGCACCACACCGAGCGAGCCAGGGGCAGGGAGGGGGCATGGTTGAAGAAAAAGGTCTTCAGGCACCAGCTGAAGACGGGGAAGGAAGGGGGCGAGGCTGAGGCATAGAGGAAGAGCATGCCAGAGTTTGGGGAGTCAAGTGGCTGAAAGCCCGGCCACCAATAGTGGAACAAAGTAGGCAGAGTTAGCATCAGTGACATTAACTGGAAACATTCAGCAAGTCAACAAACGCTTGTGCTTATACTGTCCCGGCCAACAACCCTCCAAATGTCCATGTCTGTCTGTGGCTGCCACGCTGGCCTACAAATACACAATAATAATAATCCTGGCATTTGATATAGCGCTTTTCACTTCTTCTAGACTGTGTCTCAAAGCGCTTCACAGAATATACTATAAAGTGAATTGACTGTATATTTGTGGGCAAAATGCAGTAGCCAATTGCGCGCAGTAGTGGATTGAGTAAAGTATTTTTTAAATGATTATTTATTATTATTATTGGTCTGATTCCTACCTCTTCTGCAGGACACTGACCAGCTCCAGCAGTTTGTCCCTCTCCACCTCCACAGCTTGGTAAAGTGATTTATATTGTGTACATTGCAGCTGGAGAGTGTTGATGTCAATCCCATTCACACTGAGACAGATGAAAGGCAAGTTGTTAGGGGATGTTTTAATGACAATTAATAATAATTCTTGCGTTTAGATATAGCGGCTTTTTCACATCTTATCGACGTCTCAAAGCGCTTCACAGGATATACTGTAAAGTGAATTGACTGTATATATTTGTGGGTGAAATGTGGCAGCCAATTGCACACAGCGGAGTCCCCACAAACAATTACAAGGTTCACTCAGCTCCCTCCACAAAGGACAGCGTCTCAGAGCGCTTAACAACAGCAGCCCTTAACAACACTGAACAATGCCAAAGTGGCAATGTTTCCCTCATTCTGGGAAAGAAAGATGGGAATTCCAACTCCTTCCGGTGTCTAACAAAAGGAACAGGATTTACTTGGGGATTTTCTTGCAGCTTTTACATTCCTGAAGCAAACAGTAATAATAATCCTTGCATTTTGATATAGCACTTTTCACGTCTTCTAGACTGTGTCTCAAAGCGCTTCACAGAATATACTGTAAAGTGAATTGACTGTATATATTTGTGAGCAAAACGCTGCAGCCAATTGTGCACAGCAGCGTCCCCCACAAACACTCGTAGAATGAAATGATCAATTCATGATTTTTTTTTTGACGGATTATTATTAGGTCTGTGTGTGTGTCTGGAGTAATGAAACTTGCCCAAGGTTTCTCCCTGAACCTGCCTGCATTTGAACGCAAGTCTCACGCTTGTAAGGGGACTTCTCTAACCACTGAGCTACAGGAGCTCCACAAGGAACAAGCAAGGAAACGTACCTGGAGATTGTTCCTGTAGCGGCGATGGACTGAAACTGAGCAGCAGGAGGTTCGATCAGAGTGTGTCCCATTGCAGACACCGAACTGAGGGGGAATCAAGATGATATTGAGAAAAACAAACAAAAACCATTAAATTCACAGTTCAGTTCTCTTCTGTCACTCGCTCACTTGCCAGGGGTTTCTGATGTTGCCTCAATACAAATACAATCCTTGCATTTGACGGATTGACTTTTGACGTTGTTCAGACACCTCAAAGCGCTGTACAGAATAGACTACTAAACAAATTGACTGTATTTTGTGTGTGAAACTAATGTTTGTGGGGATGCTGCTGCACAAAATTGGCTGCCGTGTTTCACCTCCAAAATGTAAAGTGATTTCACTGTATAGTATATTCTGTGAAGTGCCTTGAGACTCTCCAAGATGTGATAAAGCGCTGTGTGAAATGCAAAGATTATTATTATTCTCCTAAATTCTCATCTGGCCGCATTACAAAATGCAGTTTTGCCCTGACGGAAAACCAGGGTTTAATTCACTTTACAGTTTATTCGGTGAAGAGTTTTGAGATGTCTGGGAAAAGCGCTGTACCAAATGCAAGCCTTATTATTATTAATTTTATTATCTGTCGCTCACCGAGCAGAGAGGAACCTCCCGGCTGTCTGGTCCTCTCCTGTTGCAGTGCGGTGGAGTGAATATTCACCAAAGCTGTCCATATGAGGCGGGCTGGAGGGATACTGAGCCTCTGCATCCAGCACTTTTTGCTGCTGCTGTTACGGATCATATTAACAGGAGCCTGATCAGAACCCACACTTGCTTAGTCAACAGGTACACATTTGCACAGGATTTACTGTCGTGGGAAAGGCATGTGGAAAATTCTCCATCAATGTAGCCAGAGGGCATAAAGACAACAGGTGCTTTCCAAAGATATGAAGTCCTGTAGCTCAGTAGTGAGCACACTAGACTCACTAGTGAGAGAAGCTTGGTTTCACGGCAGGGCGAAACGTCGGCTGGTTTTGTACTCCACATCCACACGCCTGTACCCAGCAGTAAGCAGGAACCCAGTTGTTAGCTGATTGGCAGATAGCTTTTTCAGGGTCAATAATCCCTCCGAAAAAAAATAATAATAATAATTTGGCCATTTTCAATCCATGACTGTTTGTGGGGACGCTGCTGTGCGCAATTGGCTGCTGTGTTTCACCGCAAAACTATACAGTCAATTCACTTTACAGTGTATTCTGTGAAGCGCTTTGAAACGCCTCAAAGACACAATGAGGCACTTTATCAAAGGCAAAGATTATTATTTTATTATTACTGTATTAGTATAAGTATAAATTGTATTGTAGTTTTACTTAAAAATTAAATTCTTCACGATCCTAGCCTCAAGATCATTGCAATAAAACAATTTCAAATTTTGGAAAATGATTAAATCCAGTCAATTTGGCACAGATCTTTGGCCGAATTAACAATCAGTTTTAAGAAATTTCCCAATCATTAATAATTGATTCACGTAAAATCCACAAGAACTTTTAAGCCTCTTTATGTATATGTTACATTAACATATAAAAACCTATCTCTCAATATCCCATTGAGTTAGATGTGAAGCTTTATTGCTGCTTTCCCCTATGTGGAGCAAGTTTATTAAATCAAGTAATTTTAGTTATCAAGTGAAAGTTGATTAAATTAAGTAAGTTTATTAATTTAAAGGTACAGTAAAAGCCCGTTTATCCAGCACCCTCAGGACCTGGCCAATGCCGGTTAAAGCGCCTGCCGGATATTCGGCCGAAAATGCAAACATTTAATTTTTAAAAAAAAAATTCAATGCATTTTTCCAGATAAATTCCGGTTAATCGAATGCAAACTTACTTTTTGTGATACCAGTTATACAGAAGTTTCGGTTGATCGGGTGCCGGATAAACGGGGTTTTACTGTATTAAGGTTGGCGAGTGAGTGTGTGTGAGACCCTGGGACCATTGCTTACTTTGTGCACCAGTTGTTTGACCTCGTCCTCCAGCTCCTTCACTTTGGCTTCCCGCTCGCTCACCATCTGCCGGAGTTGGCCGATCAGCGAGGTGTGAGCCTGGGTTTCGGTGCTCAGCTGTTGGCTGAGGCTCTGCTCGGTCACTTTGCTCTTCATCTCCTGCTGATTCAGGTGATCCACAAACTCGTGCAATTGCTTCTGCTGTTTCTATGAGAGAACCACAAGACTTGGTGTTGGTGACAGTGAGAGTGTGGGATTCACTGCCTCAGGAGGCTGTGGAGGCAGAATAGAGTGTAGAGTCCTGTAGCTCACTGGTTAGAGCACTTGCCTGGCAAGCAAGAGACCTGGGTTCGATTCCAGGCAAGGAAAAACCTTGGGCAAGTTTCCTTATCCCACAAGCCTGATAATAATCCTTCAAAAAAACAAAATTTGGTCACTGACCCGAACCCTAATCCAGGTTTTCCCCACAAATATACAGTCAATTCACTTTATAGTATATTCTGTGGCTATTTGGGACACAGTCTAAAAGATGTGAAAAGCACTATATCAATTGCAAGAATTATTATTATTAATAAGATCAATGTTTAAATGGGAGTTCAATAGATTCCCACTCGCTCTGTCTGCCCTGGCCCCTCCCCACCTCTCCAACCTGCTTATCCCCCTCCCACCCCCACCACTCGCCGCCTCTGCTCTGCTGGCTCTGGCCCCCTCCCCCTCCTCTCCACTATCGGTGGCCGTGCTTTCAGCCGCTCCACCCCAGATCTCTGGAACTCTCTCTCTCTCAATCCCCTCACTGAACCAACTCCTTCCAGCGCTTTCAGGTCTCGCCTCAAGACCTTTCTGTTTTGGCCGAGCCCCCGCCCTGGCTCAGTATCAGCCTCCACTGCAGTTATATGGTCTGAGACGCCAGCCTAAGTGAGGGGCGCTGCGTAAATATAAGTTATTGTTGCAGTCGAGCATCTGGTGAGAGGTGATTTCTAGAAAGCAGCGAGTGTGAAACTATACTTATGTTACATTATACTGATTTAGCCTCTCGCCCTCCCCTCACGAGATTTCTTACCAGCAACACAGTGACCAGCTCATCGTCATGCTTGCCTTTCTCCAGCAGAGTGACTATTTGACCTTTTAGAGTTTTCACTTCGACGGTCAAGATTTTGTTCCTGGCTTTCACCCCGTCCAACCTCTGCCTCAGATCCTCGTGGTCCTTCTGCAGCAGCTCGTGATCGCTGGTCATTTTCTAAACCGGACCCACAAACAGGGGCATTGACAGCACTCCACACTGACTGCCTACTGAGCCACACTGTACGATACCATTTACATTTCTATACAGGGTGTTTCAAAACACTCAACAGTGCTGGTGGCCATCTGAGTTCAGGTGAAATGACCCTGTTCACCGAGCGAATGGGGAACTGGAGATCTTAACCGTCTCTTATCATAAAATGATAGAATATTACAGCCCAGGAAGCTATTCCGCCCATGGTGCCTTTGGAAGAGCTCTCCAATCAGTCCCGCTTCCTTCATCTTCCCCCCAAACTCCTGCAAATATTCCAAACCCCTTTTCAAAGGACCTATCTCATTCCCTTTTGAAAGTTCTTATCAAATCTGTCTCCATCAGCCTTTCCAGGAAGTGCCTTCCAGACCGTAACAACTCTCTTAAGTCAAACGATAGGATTGATGATGAGATTCCAGTGATAAGATTGCAAAGTGAGGGCAAAATTAGGTTGAGCTGTGGATGCCCGATTGTCAATACACTCCCACCGCTCACTCTCAAGCTTCACACATCAATAAAATAGTGACTTGGAGTGAGGTGGGTCTGTATTTTCAGCAGAAGGAAAATTAGCGAAAGTGTCTTCAGAGACTTGAGATGTATGTTACCGTAGATTTAAAAGCTATTCCTCAAATAAGGAGTGGAACAAGTTGACGAATGCCTTTCTCAATGAGATTTAAAGCTACAAAACTTACTGCAAGTCAGTCAGTCAGGCAGTCAGTCAGTCAGTCTGCAGTATGTGGATCACCAGTCACCTGATGAACCACGAGAGATGTTCAGGAGGGAGGGAGGGACTATAATTCATCACTTACCTCCAGCGCTCCTTTCCTTTCTTTCTCCATGGTCCGAATATGTGCTATATTTCTGTCTTGTCCCGGTAGGTGCCAGGAAAGCGTTCCCTCCTCAGTGATCTGATCCAAGGAATGATCCTTCTGAATATTTTGACGCAGTTGGTTTTCTAACTCTCTGACCTATTTAAATGCACTCAAGTTAGTTCAACTTTAAGTATTTTGTTCTGCCTGACAGGTTCTCTACCTGGACGTAATGAAGGCGTGAATGGGGGTTTCAGCGGCCTGGGGGAGTCGGGCAATGTTGCGGAGGTGAGGGAAAGCACAGCGGGTCATGGCTTGGATGTGGGGGAGGAAAGACACCCAGGTTCCTGACTGGCTTGGTGAGGTTGAGTGTGCAACCATGGAGGTTGATGTTGCCAGCGCCAGATGTGTGAAGGCGCTGGTGTGAGTCAATCAGTAGGGCCTCAGTCTTGATAACAGTCAACTGTAGCAAGTTTGCTCTCACCCAGGACTTGATGTCTGACAGACAGTCTGTCAGGAAAGCAGTGGTGTTGGAGTCGAGGGTAGAGGCAAAGAGATAGAGTTGGGTGTCATCCGCATACAAGTTAATCCCAATGTCTGCAGATGATGTCACCAAGGGATATTGAAAAGTAAGGGGCCAAGGATACAGCCCTGGGGGAACACCACAGGTGACAGTGCGGGAGCTGGAGGGGAAACCGTTGGTGGCGACAAAGTGGAAACGGTGAGAGAGGTAAGATTCGAGGGCAGGTCCATGAAGATTGAGCTGGGAGGAGAGGTGGTGTAGGAGGATGGAGCGGTCGACATTATTATTATCCTCAAGGCGGAAATGCAGTGTGAGTGACACAGTGTTGATGCCGGTGAACGCACAGGTCCAACAGACAGAGCAGAGCCCCAGCCGGGTGCCTCACCTTCTTCTGCAAAACCTGAATCTGCTCGGCTCGGCCTCGCCAATGGCCTCCGTTGCTCAGCAAACGCTGGACGTTGATTTCCTCTCCCACTTCGTTGGTCAGCACCTGAGGCAAGCAAGCGCAGACATTCATTATTAGCTATCTGGGCGGGAGCTCAGTTACTGGGCCACTACTGTGATAGGGTCGGGAGGATTACTATTTCCCCCCCAGTTGTGACCTTCAAATTGTTACACCCCTAACTGACACATGTCTTCCTTTGATAGTGTCAACATGAAGCTGCTTGTGAATCACCCCTGCGCTCAACTGACTGCCATGCACGTGCATGCATACATCACCTCACGGCTGGACTACGGAAACTCTCTCCTCGTCGGCCTCCCCAGTTCCTCCATTCACAGGCTGCAGGCCATTCAAAACTCTGCAGCCCGTGTACTATCCCGCACCCGCCTCCGCGACCACATAACCCCCACACTCGCCCGTCTCCACTGGCTCCCCATCCTCCAGACGATCGAGTTCAAGATCCTCGTCCTCACCTACAAGGCCTTACACGGCCTTGCCCCGCCCTATTTAACCGATCTACTCTCCCCCTACACGCCCACCCTGACCCTCCGTTCAACAGGACTTGGCCTGCTCCAAGCCGCCCGCCCGAACCGCCCCACCATCGGAGGCCGGGCCTTCAGTTTCTCCGCTCCCACCCTATGGAACGCCATCCCTCATTTCGTTTCTTCCCTTTCCTCTTTCAAGGCCGGCTTGAAGACTTTCCTCTTCGATCGTGCCTTTTGTTCCACCCCAAACTCTTTTACCTCCCCTTCGAGTTTCACCCCTTCCCAACCACTCCCCTCTCAGCTCGGGTCACACGCCTCCTGTGCAGCGCCTTGGGACGTCCTCCCGACGTGAAAGGCGCTCTATAAATGTAATTTGTTGTTGTTGTTGTTGCCATGTTTCGCAAGCAAAATACACAGTCATTATACACTTTACTATGCATTCTCAGAACTGCTTAGAGACGTCTCAATGACGTGATCAGGTGCTGTGCAAGGAATATTATTATTATTAATAATATAAATCTGTCCCTGTATTGCATACCCGCTTTGTGTAAATCTGCTTGATAAGTTGTGCTTTGACAGGTTTTGGTGTGTGAGTTGCTATGTCGGGGGAATGTAATGAGACATTAAAGAGGACACAGACCTGGGGGGGACTTTGACAGGATGTGGCGGAGGCACTTTCACGATAAATTAACTGCTCAAAAGGGACTTGTTTCAAGTTCCATCTCTGGGTAACAGAGCGACTGGCAGTTGTTGTCAGCTCAATATGTCAGGAGGAGAGGAGAGTGTGGAGGAGGGGAGGGGAAGGTGGAGGAAGGAAGTGAAGGGTGGAGGAAGGAAGGGTGAAGGAGGGAAGGGGAGGGTGGAAGAGGAGAGGGGAGGGGAGAGGAGGAAAGGAAAGGAACACCGGCTTAGCTCGAGAGTAACTAACAAAGTGAGAGCTGGTATGGAGAGCTGCCAGTAAGCACATCACCACCTGTACTGAGCAGATGAGCTGCCATGTGTTTAATTACAATGACACTCACCTCCCAAATCAACAGCGACTGGGTGTGAAGGAAAGGATGGGCCAGTATAACCTATAAATAATAAATGTTACTCAATAATATAGGATGTATAACCATGTAGCTCAGTGGTTAGAGTACTCGCAATGCAAGCCAGAGATCTGGGTACAATTCCAGACAGGTCTAAATCTTGGGCAAGTTTCCTTACTCTACACACACATTCCTGATAATAAACCCTCCCCCCAAAAATTTAAATCCTCGACAGTTTGTGGGGACGCTGCTGTGCGCAATTGGCTGCCGCATTTCGCCCAAACTTAAATTTCGCTCGTCAATTCACTTTATAGTATATTCTGTGAAGTGCTTTGAGACGTCTAGAACATGTGAAAAGGTACTGTATCAAATGCAAGGATTATTGTTATTATTATTATTACCAAATGCCTATAAATAATTCTGAACCTAATGGAACACAGACTATCAATAAAGTTTAACATTAATCAGCCAGCTGGACCAAGAACAAGAGAATTACTCACGTGCTGTGTAAATGACTATCAAACGTTCACACTGATCCAAGAAAACTTTAGCTATAATACAGCTAACACAGCTCCTCAACCATCACATAACCATAGCAGACCACTCCAGCCACACAGCTCAGGGTTAAGACATACCATGTGGATCTTTGAATCAGCAATTTCAATTATATTAATAATAATCCTAAATTTTTACATGTGACATTGCACCTTTCGTGTCAGAAGAACGTCGTAAAACGCTTCACAGGTTAAATATACTGTAAAATTGTATTGACTGCGTGATTTCTGGGTGAATGTGGCAGCCAATAAATATGCACACAGCGATTTCCCGCAAACAGCCATGAAGTGAATGAGCAAAGTTATCTGGAGAAACTGTTGGGCAGGACACCGAGAGAAACTCCCTACTCCTATCAAATAGTGCAGTGGGAGTCTGACAACGAGCTAAGGGGAGGGCGAGGTGACCATCAGCACCATCAAAAAGGAAGGTCTTTAGGCGGGGCTTGAAGGTGGGGAGGGAGGGGCGGGGGCAAGGTGGTGGGATTAAGGAAGAGTTCCAGAGTTTGGGGGCATAATGGCTGAAGGAATGGACACCAAGGGACAAATAGAACGCCTGCCCACCTAAACAGGCAGACAGGACCTCAGTTTGACATCTCATTCGAAGGACGACACCGCCAAGAATGCAGCACCCACCCAGCCCTGTAATGGAGTGTCAGGCTAGACTGGGGGCTTGAAACTACAAGTTTCTGCATCCGAGAAGAGACTGAGCTACTAACTGAGCCTAGCTGGTGTACCAAAGGACCGGTCTCAGTACTGTATGTTTCTACAATACTAATATATTAATTGTGTGTATGTGTGTGTGTGGAAGGGGGAGAGAGGGAAACAATGGCCAAACAAAACCAATTCAAATTAAATGGGTGGAATGGTGTGTGTGTATATGGTGTGTGTGTGGTGTGTGTTCGTGTCCCATACCTTATGTGCCATTTTCAGCTCCTGTTTGATGCTCTGTATCTGATTGCGGGATTCCACCAGTTTGAGGTTGGTTGAACAAAGCTTCTCCTGAAGGGCTTTAACCTCCGGGTTGTCAGACTGTTGAGGGCAACCAGGAGAATTTCATATTGATCACTGCTTGCCAGAGAGGCTCCAAAAAACAAGAACTGCACTGCTCCCGAACGGAAAAATACAAGCGTTAAAAACCCCCCAAACTCTGTTCAATGCCAGAGTTGCCTTCAGCTCCGGCCATGGCTAGAGAAGGAGGGGCTGGGTGACATTTTAATTGGGGTTTGGGGCAGAACAGTGGAAGCAGATGAAAGCAAATAGGATATTACTACTAATAATAATTATTGAATTTGATATAGCGCTTTTCACGTCTTCTAGACTGTGTCTTAAAGCGCTTCCCAGAATATACCGTAAAGTGATTTGACTGTATATTTGTGGACAAAACGTAGTAGCCAATTGTGCACAGCAGCGTCCCCACAAACAGTTATAAACATTAAGTTCAGAAATTCAAACAGAGAGAACCAATAATAATACCTCTTGCAGTTAATATGATTGCCTTATCACATTCATGTGGATTACTCAGAGGCAGAATGATTCAGATCGACAAGGTCCATGTTTACATAGCACCTTAAAATGTCGTTTAAACTTCTTCGAATTAAAGTGTGCACACAGAATAATTACCTAACAATCAAAAGAAGGCATTGTAAAGTATGGAAAATTTATAATAATACTAATAACCCTTACATTTTATTTAGCCCCTTCTCATGCCAAAGGAAACGCCTCAAATCGATTCACGAGATTGTTACGGTGAATTGTAGTCATTGTGTTTGAGATGAACAATTTAAATGCATCACTGGGTCGCAAATGAGAGAGGGTGTAAAGTCTCAATTTGCTACTTACACTGACCAGTGATCCATCCTTTGTCCTCGGAGAGAGATCTTTGGTGACTCGTGCCATAGGTCCTGCAGAAACTGGTGGCTGACCATTTGCTAGAGCTGTCTGAAGCTGTAAAGGAAACAATAACAACAATAACAACACTGCAGTAACAATAACAGCACCACTGGGACAAACATCAAAACAATCAATGAAACCTTCGACCCTTGGGATCTCACCTCAACTCATATAACTCAAGCTCTGCAGGTTTATAATAATAATGATAATCCTTGCATTTGATATAGCGCTTTTCACATCTTATCGACGTCTCAAAGCGCTTCACAGAATATATTGTAAAGTGAATTGACTGTATATTTGTGGGCGAAACACGGCAGCCAATTGCGCACAGCAGTGTTCCACAAACAGTCGAGGATTGAAATGATTATTGTGGGTTTTTTGGGACGGATTATTATTAGGTGTGTGTGTGTGTGGAGTAAGGAAACTTGCCCAAGGTTTCGCCTTCATCTACCTGGATTCGAAACACAGGGTCTCACGCTTGTAAGGTTTAGCATTGAACTTAGGTCTGGAAATGAGAGACCTGGGTTCGAATCCAGGGAGGTCAGGGCGAAACCTTGGGCAAGTTTCCTTACTCCACACACATACACACACACGCACACAGACACACCTAATAATAATCCCTCCAAAAAAAACACACAATAATAAAATTATTGCAATCCACGGCTGTTTGTGGGGACGCTGCTGTGTGCAATTGGCTGCCGCATTTCGCCCACAAATATATATTCAGTCAATTCACTTTACAGTATATTGTGTGAAACGCTTTGAGATATCTCAAAAAACACTACATCAAATGCAATTATTATTATTACCCTGCCCCACACATACACACACCCACAACGCACAGACACATCAATAACTGTGAGGATTGAATGATTGATTGACATTGGAATTGATTGACATGATTGATTGACATTGATTGACGGGCGGGGGGGGTATAAAGAAGAGGACTAAAGGGCACACACCTCCTTCTCGAGCTCCCGCATTTTGCTGTTGAGCTGCTTTACTTTGGTTTTGTTGCTCTCACACTCCGCCACCAGTTCACGATTCCTCTTCGACAGTTCCACTATTTTGGTGGCTGCCACGTCACCCGCTATCCCTGCAGTCCCTGTACCGTAATCACACACCGCAGTCAGTTACAACAACGCCAGCCACCGTGTCCGAGTGGGCGCTGTATAAATGCGAATTGTTGTTGTACCTCAAACCGTATCCATTTTGTTTCCCAACCGAGCTATTCAAACACTGTGCGAATCATCGGCTGCCGCATTTCGCCCACAAAGCAAACAGTCAATTCACTTCACAAATATATTCTGTGAAGCGCCTTGAGACGTCTTGTGATAAGGTGCTATATCGAATGTAAGCGAATGTTATTATTATTATTTAAGCCAAGGTCTCATTTGATGACAATGGTGACATCTTCATTGCTCTCTCACACTCTCTCTCTCTGAAAATGTTAAAATGATATTTTTTATTCATCCTCACCGTGGAAAACATGGCTGAGAGAAGCGGATCTATGGGATTTCAGTTGCCACCAGGAATCATTGGGAGGCTTTTTCAAACTGCAGGCACAGGCACGATGGGCTGAATGGCTTCCTTTTGTGAAGTGAGAGATTCTCAGTCCAGTGCAACACTTTGTTCAAATACAGAACTAGCAGGTTCTGTTATGGTAGCCATTTGCTACTTTGATCTACGTCTCGAATACCAGATTCCGAACAATATTAATCCATCCAGTGACAGCAGAAGTGAGTCAAGCAGAAGAGGGAGGTGGGAGATGAAGACGCTACGGTAGGTAGAGAGCCCCATCCCACCTAGCTAGACAGCTGTGGCAGTAGGGAGCTTGGCAAAAATAGCTGATCACCAGGTCGTGGAGGGGAGAGCACCTCGGGGGTGAGAGAGGGAGGTCCAGCTGACAACAACAAAAAAATTGTATAGATCCTTTTATGTCAGGAGGACGTCCCAAGGCGCTGGACAGTCAATGTTTCAGAAGCGAGCTGGGATCGGGGGCGGTGAAGGTGGAGGGTGGAGGGAAAGGGGTGGATTTAGGATGACCGATGGGACCGTTGAAGAGCAGGGTCTTGAGGCGGGACTTGAAGGAGGCCAGGGCAAGGAGGAGGGGCTGCGGGATGGAGTTCCAGAGGTTGGGGCAGAGTGGCCAATGGTGGGGCGGGTGACGTGGAGCAGAGCAGAGCCTGCTGAGCGGAGGGGACGGGCGTGTTGGTAGGGGGTAAGGTCACAAAGGCAGGGTGGGGTGAGCCCATGGAGGAATTTGAGGGTGAGGACCAGGATCTTGAATTGAATTGTCTGGGTGATGGGGAGCCAATGGAGTTGGACGAGAATGGGGGAGATGGAGTTTGGTATCTGCAGCCTGTGGAGGGAGGAGTTGGGAAGGCCAACAAACAGGGCATTGGCACAGTCGAGCCGGGATGTGATGAAGGCATGAACGAGGGGGAATAACATACTAAGGGGAAGCTTATCAAAGCAAACACAGCAGCTAATTTCCATCAGCAACGTCCAACATACTATACCATACAATACCAAATTATATTTTATAGGCTAGATAGTACAATTTTAAATGGTGTGAAGGAACAGAGAGACCTGGGGATTTGTATTAGTGACTCGTTGAAGGTGGCAGGACAGGTAGACAAGGCTGTTAAGAAGGCATATGGGATACTAGGCTTTATAAATAGGGGTATAGAATACAAAAGTCAGGAAGTGCTGACTAACCTCTATAAAACTTTGGTGAGGCCTCAGCTGGAATACTGTGTTCAATTCTGGTCACCACACTACAGAAAGGATGTGAAAACATTGGAAAGGGTACAAAGAAGATTTACTAGGATGGTGCCAGGATTGAGGGACTTCAGCTATGAGGAGAGGCTAGATAGGCTAGGGTTATTCTCTCTGGAGCAGAGAAGATTGAGGGGAGACCTAATAGTGGTTTATAAGATCATGAGGGGTTTCGACAGGGCAAATAGAGAAAAACTATTTCCACTCGTGGGCGAATCTGTGACTCGTGGTCACATTTAAAATAGTTTCAAAGTGAAGTAGAGGGGAGCTGAGCTGAGGAGAAATTTTTTCACTCAGTGAATTGTTCGAATCTGGACTGCATTGGACTGCATTGCCTGAAAAGGTGGTGGAGGCTGATTCGATAACAACTTTTAAAAGGGAATTAGATCTTTATTTAGGGAGAACAGGTCTATTAGGCTATGGGGAGCGGGCAGGGCAGTGGGATTGAATCGCTCTTTTCAAAGAGCCAGCACAGACTAGATGGGCCGAATGGCCTCCTTTTGTGCCGTACAATTCTATGAAATAAAATTCTATGAATATTTGTTTCACAGCTTTCACGTCAGGAGGACGTCCAAAGGCACTGGACCAGAGCTGGTGGTCGCGATCGGGGAGATACAGCAATGAGGTCAGTCATTTGGTTCAAAGCACATTTGAATGTGGAGGGAATGTAAGCCGCGATAAGAGGGATAAATCTGCAGGTTCCTTTGAAATAGTCAGGGAGGAAAGCGAACGAGTTCTTGCCCAAATCACAAAAGCAAAAGTATCCTATTTCAATGTGGATAAGTGTGAGGTGATACACTTAGGTAGGAAAAATGATAGGAGGCAATACAGACTTGGTAGCTCAATCTTAAGGGGGATGAACATACTAAGAGATCTGGGTGTTCAAGTAAGCGAATCATTAAAGGTAGCAGGGCAGGTAGATAAGGCAGTAAAAAAGGCATTTGATGTACTGAGCTGTATTAGTAGGGGCATAGAGTATAAGAGTAGGGAGGTTATGGTTAATCTATACAAAACACTGGTTAGGCCTCAGCTGCAGTACTGCGTCCAGTTCTGGGCACCTTACTTCCGGAAGGACATTAAGGCACTGGAAAGGGTGCAGAGGAGATTCACGAGAATGATACCAGGAATGGGGAACCTTAGCTATGAGGATATGCTGGAGAAGTTAGGACTTTTCCCATTAGAGCAAGGAAAGTTACGCGGGGACCTGATAGAGGTCTTCAAGATCATGGAAGGTTTCGACAGGCTAGATAGGGAAAAGCTGTTTCCACTCGTAGGTGTGTCTGTGACCTGTGGTCACAGTCTTAAGATATCTACCAAAAGAAGTAGAGGGGAGGTTAGAAGAATTTTTTTTACTCAGCGAGTTGTTCGAATTTGGAATGATCTGCCTGAAAGGGTAGTGAGGTCTGATTCGATAGCAGCTTTTAAGAGAGAACTAGATAGGTATCTGGGGAAGACGGGTTTGCAGGGTTATGGGGAGAAAGCTGGTGATTGGGGTTAATGAAAGTAACTTGCTCGGTCAAAGAGCCGGCACAGACTTGGTGGGCCGAATGGCCTCCTTCTGTGCCATAATATTCTATGATTTTATGAAATAAATGACTCCATGTCGATAGGAATTTAATCAGGGCATTTATCCTGCTGAGTGTAAGATAATTGTAAATGAAAGGGAGGGAGTGTGAGCTTAGGGGAATAGACACACAAACACACAGCAAGTGTGCTTATTCGGAAAGAAATGTTATTATTGATAAATCTACAAAACCGCCAGGCCAATAGAGAACTTGGGCAAGGTCAAGAAAAGCAAGGGAATCATTGGCTTGCAACAGCAGAGTAAAGGCTAAAATACTTTTTACTGCAGTGATCATATCCCAGCTGTAGATTTCTGATTATTTATTCATAGGAAGGATATCTACCAAAACACCCACCTGGCTTTAGAGTGGCCGTCTATCAGGTGAGTGTCCCAGAGGGTTTATCTGGGGGCTTTTAAGAAGGTACAGAAATGAGTTGTAAGGCTATTAATTGAGTTGCCAAAGTTGTTTTCTAGGTTGGTTTTGCCAAACTCCGCTAATTCCCACACACCCTACCCTGGACTAAACTGCTCCCCCACCCTGGTACTAACTAGATTCCATTGGCTCCCAATCACAGAATGGATCGATTTCAAGATAGTTAAAACCCTCCATGCCTTGGCACCGCCCTACCTCTCCAATCAGCTTACTCCCCTCAACCCAGCACCCACTGCCTCCGCTCAACTGTCTCCGGCCCCCACCTTGCTTGTCGCTCATCTCCTCCGTTCCACCATTGGTGTCCGCACTTTCAGGCACTAAAGTCTCTGAAACTCTGGAACACTCTCCCTCAGTCCCTCCGCCATCCCCTCTGCGTCACGCTCAGCCACTGTCAAGTGCTCTGGGACTGTACTCCGTGTGAAGGAGGCTAAAACAATGCAAGTTTCTGTTCTGGTTGTCCTTGCGATCTCTTTACCTGCCAGAGCGAGTCTCTCCTCTTCCCGTTTCTTTTTCAGGTGCTTGATTTCGAAGTCCCTCTCATTCAGCAGTTTGTACAGTCTCCCATTCTCATCCAAGAGCTCCCTCACCTGCCCCCGCAGCACCTCATTCTCGTTTTCCAAGATCCTAAACAAGGTCAAGGCATCAGGATTCCCATCAGTTTCCTTATTCCACACACACGCCTGATAATAATCCCTCCAAAAAAAATACACTGGTTATTTCAACCCACGACTGTTTGTGGGGATGCTGCTATATGCTCAACAAAATAAATACTGTGAAGTTCATGACTATGAACTTGAACTATGAACAGCAGCCTGAGCAGGAGAGATTGGGAAGGTATTAAACAGTACACATGAGCACCACCTGCTGGACATCAACAAACATTACAAGTTAATAACAATACAGGTTATCGATGTCTTACCTTATCACGTCTTCGAGACGTCTCAAAGCGCTTCATTGTAAGGTGAATTGACTGTAAATTATAAACACGTAACAATTTGCTGGACGAAAGTAGACCAAAAGTCCATCTAGTTCGCCTTCCAGTTGCTTGACATGTCAGATCCCAAACTACGTATACTGTACTGTATGCTCCAGATATTATTTTCCAGCAGAAATCAATCTAATTTGTTGATAGTCGATTGGCAGATCGCTTTTCCGGTGGGAAGGATCCTACCATCCTACCAAATTATCACTAATTATCGCTAATAATAATAATAATTGGGTCACTCAATCCACAGCTGTTTGTGAGACATCTACAAGACACACAATTCACTTAACAGCATAAAAAACCGCATAATTCAGCTTTGGGGGAGTCTTGAAGGCACTGTATCCAATGTGAGGATTATTATTATTATTGAAAATAATAATGAAAAGGCACTGCACAAATAGAATTTTGTTGTTGTTGTAATCATAATAATTGTTGTTGTAGTTGTTTTATTATCTTGGACGACTATAAAACCCATTACTTGCAAGCCAGAGACCTGGGTTCGATTCCCAGCATGTCAAGTCAGGGCGAAGTTCCCTTACTCCTCATACAGACACACGCATCTGATAATAATCCCTCAAGATAAACAAAATAACAATAAAATTGGTCATTTCAACCTACGGTTGTTTGTGGGACATGTCGCTGCTGGGCCCCCTCGGCTGCCGCGTTACATCCACAAACACACACACAGCCACTATACTATACTGTGTGTCCCGCAAAGCGCTTTGAGATGTCTCGACGAAGTTAGGAGGCGCCGGTCAAACGACAGAATTGTTAATCCTTGCATTTGCCCCAGCGCCTTATCCTGTCTTCTAGACGTCTCAAAGCACTTCATGGGACACACTGTAAAGTGAATTGACTGTATATATTCGTGGGTGAAACGCGTAGCCAATTGCACACAGCAGTGTCTCCCACAAACAGTTGTCAATTGAAATGACCATATTGTTTTGTTTATTTGGAGGGATTATTATCAGGCGTGCGCGTGTGTGTGTGTGTGTGTGTTGTAAGGGAACTTGCCAATGTTTCGCCCTGACCTATAATAATACCGGTAATAATAATCCTGGCATTCGACACAGCACCTTATCCTGTCTTGTAGACATCTCAAAGCGCTTTATGGTAAAGTGAATTGACTGTATATATTTGTGGGCAAATTGACTGCATATATTATCAGGTGTGCATGTGTGTGTGGAGTAAGGGAACTTGCCCAAGGTTTCGCCCTGACTTGCCTTGCCGGGAATCGAACCCGGGTCTCTCTGGCTTGGCAGGCGAGGCGAGCGAGTGAGGGCTCTGACCAACCGCTCAGCTGCACAGGGAAAGAGACTCTCCACACTGTTACCTGTCCATGTGTGGGTCGGTCTGGTCGGACGAGAGCTGCAGGTTCATCTCGTCCTCGACCCCGAAGCTGAGAGACAATCCTTCCTCTTTCCCACCCTCCTCCTTCCTCCGGCTCTCCAGCTTCTGTTGTTGTTGTTGTTGTTCCTCCCCCCTCTCTCTCTCCCTCTTCCTGGCCAACATTCTCCCCACCCTCTGCTGCTGCTGTTGCTGTAGAGCCTGGAATTGCAACCTCAGCTCCTCAGTCATCTGGTGGTCCCCCTCCATCACCCTCTCTCTCTCTCAATCCTTCCCTCTCTCCCCTGCCTGCCTTCCTTTCTTTCTCTCTCCCCCTTATCTCCTTCCCTCTCCCCTTGTCTCTCTCTCTCTCTCCCTCTAACTCCTTCCCTCTGTCCTTTCTCTCTCTACCCCCTCCCCCCTCTCTCTTTCTCTCTCCCTCCTTTCTTATCCCCTCGCCCCACCTCCCCTCTCTCCCCCTCTCCTCCCCCCCCTCCTTCACTCCGTCCCCCTGTCTCCCCCCCTCCTCTCCCCCTTTCACTGTACCCCTCTCTCCCCCCCTTCACTCTATCTCCCTCTCCTCCCACCTCTCCTTCTCTCCCTCCTTCACTCTTTCCCCCTCTCTCCCGCCCCTTCTTCTCTCCCTCCTTCACTCTATCCCTCTCTCTCCCCTTTTCTTCTCTCCTCCTTCACTCTACCCCCCTCTCCTTCTCTCCCCCCCTTCACTCTACCCCCCTCTCCTTCTCTCCCCCCCCTTCACTCTATCCCCCTCTCCTCCCCCTCCTTCACTCTATCCCCCTCTCCTCCCCCCCCTTCACTCTACCCCCCTCTCCTTCTCTCCCCCCCCTTCACTCTATCCCCCTCTCCTTCTCTCCCCCCCCTTCACTCTATCCCCCTCTCCTCCCCCTCCTTCACTCTACCCCCCTCTCCTTCTCCCTCCTTCACTCTACCCCCCTCTCCTTCTCCCTCCTTCACTCTACCCCCCTCTCCTTCTCCCTCCTTCACTCTACCCCCCTCTCCTTCTCTCCCTCCTTCACTCTACCCCCCTCTCCTTCTCCCTCCTTCACTCTACCCCCCTCTCCTTCTCTCCCTCCTTCACTCTACCCCCCTCTCTCTCCTCCCCCCTCCTTCACTCTACCCCCCTCTCTCTCCTCCCCCCTCCTTCACTCTATCCCCCTCTCTCTCCTCCCCTTCACGCCCCCACCACCTCTATCCTTCCCCCTCTCTCCCTCCCTCCCTCCCTCCCTCTGTCCCCCCAACAGCTTCCAGAAGCCTCTACCCCTGTGTGTGTCTGTGAGGGATGGAGTGACCTGTGCGGGTTTATAGCCCAAAAGTAGCCCAACGTGACCCGCCGCCTCCCCTGGAAGGTTGTCTCACGGAAAGCCAGGAAAGCCGCCTCCATCTCAAGGTCAGCGCATTCCCCCAACCCCTTCCTCAATGTTATATGATCCACATTTATTTATTTCAAAAAACAACAAGTGTGTGTGTGTTTTCCGAGCGTGAAGCCCCGGCTGGCGCTGGCGACGCGGCGTCTCCTAGCAACAGTAACCAAGGGAGACCAGGCCTAGGCCACTTCCCAGCCTCACTCCTAATAGTTCTCTATAATCAACAACAACAACAAATTACACTTATAAATAGTCATCATCATAATCCTCTCAAATCCTGACAATCACCACAATGCTCTCAAACCTGGTAATCATCATAATAATAATACAGTAAAGTAACAACAACAACAACAATTTACATTTATAGAGCGCCTTTCACGTCGGGAGGACGTCCCAAGGCGCTAAACAAGAGGCGTGTGACACGAGCTGGGAGGGGAGTGTTTGGGAAGGGGTGAAACACGAAGGGGAGGTAAAAGAGTTCGGGGTGGAACAAAAGGCACGATCGAAGAGGAAAGTCTTCAAACCGGCCTTGAAAGAGGAAAGGGAAGAAACGAGACGGAGGGATTGAGGGATGGCATTCCATAAGGTGGGAGCAGAGAAACTGAAGGCCCGGCCTCCGATGGTGGGGCGGTTCGGGCGGGGGGCTTGGAGCAGGCCAAGTCCTGCTGAACGGAGGGTCTGGGTGGGCGTGTAGGGGGAGAGTAGATCGGTTAGGTAGGATGGGGCAAGGCCGTGTAAGGCCTTGTAGGTGAGGACGAGGATATTGAACTCGATCCTCTGGAGGATGGGGAGCCAGTGGAGACGGGCGAGGGTGGGGGTTATGTGGTCGCGGAGGCGGGTGCGGGATAGTACACAGGCTGCAGAGTTTTGGATGACCTGCAGCCTGTGAATGGAGGAACTGGGGAGGCCGACTAGGAGAGAATTTCCGTAGTCCAGCCGTGAGGTGATGTACGCGTGCACGAGTGTTTCGGCAGCGCGGGGGGTAAGATAGTTGCGGAGCCTGGCAATGTTGCGCAGATGGAAATAAGCCGTGCCGGTCAAGGCGCGGATGTGGGGGAGGAAGGAGAGTTTTTGATCGAACATGATGCCGAGGTTCCTGACTGGCTTTGTGAGGTGGAGAGTACAGCCTTGGATGTTGAGGCTGGCAGCGCCCGATGTGCGGAGGCGCTGGCTTGAGCCAATCAGGAGGGCCTCGGTCTTTCTCACGTTCAATTGCAAAAAGTTGTCCCAAAAAGTTGTCCCAGTACTCACAAATCCTAGTTAATAATAATATTCTAATCATCATAATAATAAAAATACTCTCAAATCCTAATAATCATAATAATAATAGTCTCAAAGCGCTTCACAGAATGTACTGTAAAGTGAATTGACTGTGTTTATTTGTGGGCAAAACGCGGCAGCCAATTGCGCACAGCAGCGTCCACACAAACAGTTGCAAATTGAAATAACCAATTTATTCGAGGGATTATTAGCAGGTGTGTGTGTGTGAAGGAAACTTACCCAATGTTTCACCCTGAACTACCTGGTATTGAACCCAAATCTCTCACTTGCAAGTGCTCTAACCACTGAGCTGCAGGACTCCACAGCTGACCGTATTTTACTACAACTATTTAATCATGCGCTTCATTCTTGGGCTACTGTTATTGATTGTCATGTGTGATTGATATACTGTATACTATTTTATTACATAATGTTATGCTATTGAATAATAATAACTCCTGGTGCCTTATCATGTGGCGACGTCTCAAAGCTCTTCTCAGAAGATACTGCATGACTGTGTATATTTTGTTGGCGATTCCAATTGGCGATTTAGGCAGTATTCCATTCCATATGTAAGTGGTGGACACAATATCCTGGTACCCACCCTCATCGCCACATGTGTTTAACTGTATTTAGACGTCTGAAAGGCAAGTGTGAGGGCCATAGTTTTCATGGCAGGGACCATCTTCCATAACAGTGGATGGGAGTGACGAGGCAAGATGTATCTCTGACAGCTTGTTTCAACTCCACTACAGTCTTGTGTCGCTATTTTGCAGCAAAGGGTAAGAGGATTTTGTGAAGAATAATAATCCTTGCATTTAATATAGTGCTTTTCATGTCTTCTACACATCTCAAAACGCTTCACAGAATACTGTATACTGTAAAGTGAATTGACTATATATTTGTGGGTGAAACGCATATTTGTGTGGGTGAAACGCGGCAGCTAATTGCGCATAGCAGTGTCCCCACAAACATGGATTGAAATGACCAGGTTATTATTAGGTTTCTTTTGGACGGATTATTATTAGGTGTGTGAAATAAGAAAACTTGCCCAAGACCTGACCAACCTGGATTCGAAACACAGGTCTCACGCTTGTAAGGTGAGTGCTCTAACCACTGAGCTGTAGGACTCATTGTAGTGGGATGCATGTAAATCTCTGTTTGGTTCGGAGACTCTTAAGCACAGTGATGGATTTGTGTGTCAGACACCCGGCTGTCCAAACACAGAATGAGAGGGTGAGCATGATGGTTAAACAGAGCTCCTTGATGAAACCAAATGTGTGGATAGCAGCTGAAGGTAGAACCAAGATTACCATCAGATTTTAATCTAAATGTTTATATTATTTAAATATATACAGTAGTCATCATTTTATATTATATACTGTCAAGTTCTGTTATTGGTGCATATAATTCATATGACATTTTATTGAAATTATTATATTATTGAACTGTTACATATTCAGTTATTATGCACACTATACTATAAATAGAAGCAATTATCCCATTAAAAAAAAAAAGTTGAGTTTACAGAGAGGTTTACATTCCTGATCTGGTGTGGGCGGTCAACTCCTTAACTAAATGGCTGATAATATTCTCCCCAAGTCCATCTTGAAGATAATTCCCTCAAGGTAGTCATCAATCAATGGATCAATGAATCAAGCAAGCAAGTAAGCAACCAAGCAATCAACCAACCTAGCAACCAATCAACCAACCAACCAACCAAAACTTACATTTATATAGCGCCTTTCAAGTTGAGAGGACATCCCAAGGTGCTGCAAGTTTGAAGATAAATTTAGCCGCTAGCATGGACCTTTGTGAATGGGATCATTTCTCAGTGGATCTAACGAGAGAGAAAAACAAAACAACCACTTCATTACACAAACAAAACACAACATGGGAGAAATTGTCAAAGAGAAACTTCCTTCTTACAATCTGCAGTATGTGAGAAGCTTTCTCACACAAACAGCAACAATGGGCAGCTCAGTCTAATTGAACATTAAACTTCTGAATACAATATAAAATTACATTTGTGTAGCGCCTTTCATTTCGTGAGGACGTCCCAAAGTTCTGAATTAAGGAAAAATGCCAGCTGGTCCATTCAACCTTTCACCCTTGGTTCCTAATGAAATGGAAGTCTAGATATCATCATATTTTCCTTGACGGTTTTCTTTTTTTTTAATATACATATTAACTTGGTTGCTCTGCGTTTCTCTCCCATTGAATCCCCCGAGACCTGACCCTATTCAAAAATGTCCCTGGTGAGGCTTCTTGGGGATGGTTAAATATAAGCAGCAATATCCCTGACTCAATGCTTACTAGCTCACAGCCAGGGTATAATAATACTATAGTAAAAGCCTGTTTATCCCTGACCCGATCAACCGTAACTTCTGTATAACCGGCAACTCAAAAAAAGTCCCCATTCGAATAACCGGATTGTGCTTATCTGGCACAATCGCGGTGGAGCATTTAATAAGTTGATTATCGCACGAGAGTACAATACGATTAGTTCTGAATGCTGCCAGTAGTGGCACTTCCGGTTTTTCATCTTAAAGGGGCACTGTCGGTTTTTCCTCTCCCTCTCTCCTTTTTCTCTCTCCCTTTCTCTTTTTCTCTCTCCCCCTCTCCTTCCTTCCTCTCTATCTCTCCCTCTTTCTTTCTATCTCTTCCCCTTTCTTTCTTTCCCTCTCTCTGACAGATACAACGTATTGCCTGTGTAGCCCGACTGTATTGTGGGTTTATACACTGTTTTGGTGAGGGGTAGGTTTGGAGAAGGAGAGAGGCAGGGAGAGAAAGGGTGGGGGGGAAAGAGAGAGAAAAGGGGGTGCGGGGAGAAAGTGAGAGGGGTGGGAGAGGTGGGGGAGAGGAGGGAAGAGAGGGGGTGAGTTGATTAATTTAGATGGAAAAGGGGAGTGGAGGGGGGTTGGGTGCCATTGAGATGCCAGACTGATCGAGTGTGGAAGGAGGGAGAAAGAAAAAGGGAAAACCGACAGTACCGCTTTATGAGGAAAAATCTCTTCTGTCCACCATTGAAGAAGTTTGCTTTGTGATTGTGTGCTGTGTTTATAGACTGTAATCTATATTGTTTGCTTAATCAGTAAGGATCCATATAATATTCTGTTATTATTTAGTCTATTATTAATATGGTGTTTAATTTTTTTTTTTGCGTTGGGTTTTTGGCGTCGATATTCGACCGAATATCCAGCATGCTGTTTAACTGGCACTGGCCAGATCCAGAGGGTACCGGATAAACAGGCTTTTACCATAATAATAATAATAATCCTTGCATTTGATATAGCGGCTTTTCACATCTTATCGCACAGAATATACTGTGTAAAGTGAATTGACTATATATTTGTGGAGCTCCTGTGGCTTAGTGGTTAGAGCACTTGTCTTGCAAGCTGGGGAAACCAAGCTGAGGAGACCTGAGTTCAAATCCAGGCAGGTCAGGGCGAAACCTTGGTGTTCGGATAAGACAGTGCATATGTATTTCTGACTGCCTGCATGTGGTGATTTTATATACTCCGGTTATATGTATTCAGGAGAATGTATTCATATTGTTCTTATATACTTAGCTATATAAGTCAAAGTTGTTGTCATATAGTTGAATGTAATGTTTAAATGATGGTAACTGTCTTGAAGACATGTGTCTCCAACCAGGATCAGATTGCATTTCGCAGAGAATGACTGAAGTGTGGGACTTTGACCATGGCTGGGGCAAAAGGGCAGATTGTAGAAAAAACAGGGACTGGGACCATCCAGTATCGACAGGACCTTATCAATAGATAAACAGGTTAGCCAGGGAGTCAGATGATGAGGCCCGACTATGTGGATCAGGTACGAGTGGGTGATTGAGGACATGAGTTAGGAGTAAGAGATCCTGAACTGTACCTAGCATTGGGAGATAAGGAAAGGATTCCATCATCTGGTTAAGATAGAATAGACAGCTAAGTTTAATATATTATTTTTAATTGGAAGCAAAGGATACTAGATAGATTAGGACCCAATTAGTAGGAATCGAGGTATGGGGAGAGAAAAGTATAATTGGAGAAGCCTGAGCAAATGGGGGTTGGAGTACAAGGAGCTGGGAGCGCGCCAGCCGTGAGTATGCAACGGAGCTCTTCACGACTTCTCAGTGAAGTGCAGTGTGAAAACTGGTAGTATACCCTTGTATTCTCAGTTTGTTTTGATTTATGCGTTAAGGAATCATTACACTTAGTAGTATTAAATATTAATATTCAATAGTTATTTGATGAATACATTAACCTTTGATTTGATCATTGTATATCCTATACATATAATAAAACCTACTTATACCAATAAGGCTTGTTGGGTTATATTTGAATTCTCGGGATCGGAAATCCCAACATTGGGCAAGTTTCCTTACTCCACATGCCTAATAATAATCCCTAAAAAAAACAATAAAATTGGTAATTTCAATCCACGACTGTTTGTGGGACACTGCTGTGCGCAATTGGCTGCTGCGATTCGCCCACAAATATAGTCAATTCACTTTACAGTATATTCTGAGAAGCGCTTTGGGACGTCGATAAGATGTGAAAAGCGCTATATCAAATGCAAGGATTATTATTCTTATGATTTGTGGGCAAAATGCGGCAGCCAATTGCACACAGCAGGGTCCCCACAATCAGCTGTGGATTGAAATGACCAATTTTTATTATTATGGGTGTTTTGAAGGGATTATTATTAGGCGTGCGTGTGTGGAGTAAGGAAACTTGCCCAAGGTTTCGCCCTGACCTGCCTCGATTCCAACACAGTTCTCATGCCTGTAAAGGCGAGCGCTCTAACCACTGAGCTACAGGAGCTCCACAGTGGTATGACTAACTTGCTGACGAATGTTTGGGAGTTGCAGACCATTGGCAGTTTGGACAAGCTGATGAATCCCAGCTCCTTGTAACCTTGTAAGGATACCAGTTACCATAAACATACAAATAAAACACACACAGGAACGGTAAATATTGGCTTTATTCACTGTACAGCAACACAGAACAATTTACAGCAAATTGTATAACATAGCACCAGATATTGCACAAAAATAGAATCCATTCGAGCAAAGTGACTAAAACTGATCATCGCAGAGAAATATGTGGGGAGTGATAATTATCACCTGTAATAATTATCTGCGATAAAGTAATTGCTCAATTTTCCCGACCCCTACTATATATCATAGCTAGTAAACAAACATCTCTCTGACTAACCTATTAAAAAATATTTTAGTTGCATTTCATTATGTCTGAGATGATCATTGGCGTTCCCGGCAACAGCCACCTAAGACATAATGTTATTGTTCAAATGGTAGAAACTATTTAAATACACTGTGGCTTTAATCTGGTTCTATTTGTACCGTTATCCCCTTGTGAAGTCTGTGAATTAGTGACCCATCCACCCACTCTTGATCTAGTAAATAATGTTTGGATTTGATTTAGCGCTTTAACGCATTACTGAACCGTCTCAAAACGCTTCACAGGATTTCTAGTAAAGGGAGTGACTGCATATTGGTAAGTGTGTGTGACAGCCAATTTGGTAGAGCAACGTCCCACAAGTAGTTAGTTATGTTTTGGTCTAGTTGCACTTATCAACTTATTTTGCTCTTGAATTGCAAACTACACCCAGAGGGAAAAATCTGAGTGCGCTTGAGTTGCACATCGCAATAATCCCCGATGACTTTGCACAAATACTGTACAAAGGAACAAGGAAAGCAGAAATTGGAGCCCATTTATGCCAATTCAAACCTGTTCCATCAGTGTATTAGTTCTTGGGAGATCTTTTAATCCCAATATATTTTATTGTACACCGTAATAATTAAAGGGGATTAAAAAAATATCTAGGATATGACTGTAGCAAAAATAACCCCACCTAAGATTTTATTGCATTACACAGGTCATAAACTGTTGTAATGACCCTATTGTTTATTTGCAAAAAACAAATGGTCATCTTATCTCAACTGTCTGGGGTCTGGTTAAGGCACAGTAATGAAAAGCAAGTGTAAGAAAGTGTGCCTTTAACGGAAAAATCTCACCACAATTTGATCCTATTTGATCAAAGACGGACAATTCCAGTAGTGGAGCTAGACAAGGTCGTGGGAATGTTAGTCAACCCAAAAAGTTGAGTGTTATTCTCAATCAAACCAATTCACCCCCCGCCCACCACCCCACCCCCTTCACTGCCAAAGCTGAAACTAAATTTACTTCACGAGCTGCTTGCTCAAGTGTGTTTATTTTTAATGTTCAACAATTAAAAATTTGTTCCAAGTGCTTTCATTGCCTTGAAGATACAAGATCTTGTACAAGATGTCATGCATGTCCTTACCTGAGATTGCTCTTTCCTGGCTGGAAATGACATGTTCCAAAAGACAGAATTTTCAAGTTCACTGAAATTACTCAACACCAAAAACATCAACTACTTGATGGAAGTTCTCAGCAAGTGAAAGATAGTGCGACTAAAATGAAGAAAACCAAACGCAAGTACGTGCTGTCTTATCTCTTGAGCCGTTAAAAAAGCAAGAAAATCATTCTGATGTCTATCAAAACCTGCTCTTCCAATCAACGCACACACTACCATACAGTATTTGCCCCCCACGCCCACCGTCCAAGCTAGTTTCTTGCTGGCATTGCGGGATCACACACTGGGTATTCTGGAAGGCTGAGATCAAATGGGTCGAAGGGCCTTTCTTCAAACAAACCTCTCTTATTCTTCTCCTCACTTCTCACTGCTTTTTACCCGCGACGCTTTCCAATTTAAACCAGAAGCCTCCTGTTTCTCGGCTAACACACAAAAAGATATAATATTCTCCATTCTCCTCGTGCGTTACGAATTTACAAATGGTACAGAACGACCCCACTTTCGAATCACAGAAGGTTTACAGCACAGCAGAAGGCCATCGGTCTGTGCTGGTGCTCACCCCTGCTGGAACAATCAACTCTAATCTCTGCTCCACCTCTACATATAACTTCCAACACATTTAATAGTCATATTACTATTTGTTTTAAAAACAGAAAAATAGTTACCACTTTATCAGCATTCATCTAATCTTTGAAGGAAAGGGAATGTAAAGTTTGAGTGTGCGTTAGGAGCACAAACTCTACATACATGATCAGGAATGGACGATTGCTGAAACGTGACATAAAATAAACAATGTCTTAAATGCAACATGGTGGGAAGCTGACTGTCTGTCTGTCTGTCTGACACAACAGATGCGCATCAACCTTGAGACTTATTGCAACCGTCACTTTGTCCTCTTATCAGCCCCCAGTCACACGAAAGACTTATAACACAACCAAGGCCCGTACAGCGAATACAGTGACATTTATCAATTACCAAAATATCAATTAAAACGGATCCTCGTTCGCTAAGATTAACAATAAAAGAGTTCGCATTTGTTACAGCGCCCTCTCGTGCTGTGGAAACGTCTCAAAGCGCTTCACAGGATTTATTTCAAAGTGACTTGAAAGCGACTGTGTAGTTTGTGACATTGTTGGCCAACATCAGAAACCTTTGCTAAACAATTCGAAATGAGGAGAGTAGCGGTGAATGCTAAAAAAAAGAAAGCTCCCTCATCCTGGTGACGGATGTTAATTTTAAATTCATAATTGTTTTGAATTTGGGTGAGTATTTCACAAACGGATGATCACTGTAATTTCTCTAGTTTACCAAACGATTTGGGTGCAATTAGCCACATCTATCATTGTGATACGTTATTGAGGGAAGCCAGTTTAAATGGCCGATTTACCAACTTCCCACCCATCAGTGAATTTGTTACAATGAATTCCAAAACGGAGTTAAATATAAACCTAGCCCGTGAAATGTGGTTCGAACAGAGTGTTTCCCTCAGTATTGAGGAGCTCGGAAAGTGAGGTATGAGTTCATGTTCAGAACACGCGATTATATCTAAAATAAAAGTTTAAAAATCTCAGAAGAGCATTTATATAAATAAAGGTGAAGGGAAACAAAAGTTCCCTAAAGACTCAGGGTATCAGGCACCCCAAATACCCATCTCAACAGAGTGTAAGGATGAGCAGAGCAGAATCCAGCTTCAATTCTGAGACACAGCCTTGGCGTTCTCTCTAGGCTTTACAACATATTCTTTGTACATTGAGTAGAGGACTCCTGCAACAGAAGAGAGAGATGGGGGGGAGGGGGGAGAGAGAAAAAAAAGGTTAACTTGCCTCAGTTTTACCATCTCCCACAATAGGATTTTTAGAAATCAAAAGTTTGACTACAAAACAAAATTCTCTCAAAAACACATTTGTTGTTAAAATGATGATATATATATATATATATATATATATATCATATTGATACTAACTTATGCTTTATTTTCTCCCAAGTAGGCATGAAATGTTTAAAATAGATGAGTTTATTAAAACGTCAATCAAATTAAATGTATTCATTTAATTTTTATTAAATAGCGATGGTTCTGAAATGTACAATTGTAAGCTTTGTATTTGATTGCCCCATATCATATAAAATCAATAGCAAAGATCGATGTCAAAAGCAAAGATTATTATGACCTAACAGGTCAGGGCAGGAACAGACTCAGCTGGGACTTGCTATCTGGGCAAATCCAAGTTATGCAATTTAAAGTCAAGTTGTGAGAATACTGAAATTAAACTACCCCATTCCTCGGTTCAATTTAACTCAACAAATTTCTCATTCTCACAGAGAAAGACTTCACAATAGGTTTTAAGAAAGAACTGGATGAATGTTATAAAAAAATACTGTATAGCTGGGTGCAGAGCATGATAATAATAATAATCCTTGCATTTGATATAGCGCGTTTCACATTTTATCAACGTCTCAAAGCGCTTCACAGAATATACTGTAAAGTTAATTGACTGGATATTTGTGGGAAAAAGGCAGCAGCCAATTGCTCACAGCAGTGTCCCACAAACAGTCATGGATTGAAAATGCCCAATTTTTATTAGTGTTTTTTTTTGGACGGATTATTATAATCCTTGAAGTAGATTTAGAGCCGTATTAACTCATTAACAAAGTGCTTCACAGAATATATTATAAATGGGCAGAGAAGTCAGACTAAATGAGTAGTTCTGTCAGAAAGCAAGTGCAGGAGAGAATGGGCTGAATTGTTTTTTCTTCCTGGAAGACACTTCTTATTGTTCCACTAAAAACGTTGCCACCTTTGAACTTACTTGTCGCAGACTTTGCACTCCCATCACCCCATGTCAGGCTCCACATTGCAGAATGGACTGGTTTTAAGCTCTTGACCGTCACTTTTGAATCTCTTTACACCCTGAACAGATGTGGGACCTCCCTACCTCGCTGATCTGCTCACACCCCAGTCCTCTACCCTGCTACCTTCCCTTCACTTGGAGGGCACGGGTCTAGGTGCCTGCATTCAGCCACTATGCTCCAATCTCCTGGAAGTACTTGTGTCAAGCCCTCTTTGTGTTGTTCCCTTCTCTTCTCATCTTCAGAATACACCATTGAGACCATCTGGTCTCAACATCTAGCCAGACAGCCACTGTTAAGCGCTCAGTTGCGCTTCAGGTGTAAATGCAAGTAGGTGTTGTTGTTACAAGCCAAAGATTGGAACCACTGTTACCTATAGTCATTGCTCCTACAACACAACTTTGAGCTGCCACTCGCATGTGGATCAAATGCACCGACATTTTTGTGTTCCCTCTGTTCTTCAGTTTGAAGAGTCCATAGCCCACCACAGCTGCAAACCCAGTGATACCTGTGTGTGTAAAAAGAAATAAGTAAGGAGAGATTTGTAATTTCTCTACAGAGCAAGTTGAACTGTTTTCTCTACAGCAAAAATAGCATTTATAGAGCATGAAGGGATTTGAAAATAATTTTTGAAGGATCCTGAAATCGAGACTGCTCAAAAGCACTTCACAGAATATACTGTAAACTGAATTGACTTGTGTATTTTGCGGCCAAAATGTGGCAGCCAATTACACACAGCCATGGACTGAGCGATCAAATTATTATCTATTTATTTGAAGGGATTATTACTTAATAATGCCTTATATGGGCGTTTTGCCCATCCATATACAGTCAATTCACTTTATAGTATATTCTGTGAAGCGCTTTGAGACATCTGATCCACCAATCGACTAACAACCAGGTTCCATCTTTCTGGTTCCAAAACCAATCTGCAAAGGAAGTTATATATTTGCCTGCAATAATAATAATCCTTGCATTTGATATAGTTTTGTCACGTCTTCTATACTTTTTTCAAAGCGCTTCACAGAATATACTGTAAAGTGAATTGACTGTATATTTGTGGGTGAAACGCGGCAGCCAATTGTGCACAGCAGCGTCCCCACAAACTGCCGTGGATTGAAATGTAATTTCATTTTTTTTTCTGGAGGGATTGTTATCAGGCGTTTGTGTGTGTGTGTGTGTGTGTTTATGTATATATATATATTTTTTTCATAACTAATCCAAATTGACCCTAAATGACTCAGCAATTTCTCTTACCAGCAATTCACTCTGTATGACAGCACTTCCTGGTTGCAATGACTTTGCTTTTATAGAGTTATTTGGGTTGTTACTGCTTTATTTTGGAGTCCTGTATCTCAGTGATTTGAGAACTAGCCTCGCAAGTGAGAGACTTTGTTTCCCAGCAGGTCAGGGGATGGGAATCCTTGGGGATGGGAAACAAAGTCTCTCACTTGCGAGGCTAGTTCTCTAATCACTGAGATACAGGACTCCAAAATAAAGCAGTAACAACCCAAATAACTCTATAAAAGCAAAGTCATTGCAACCAGGAAGTGCTGTCATACAGAGTGAATTACTGGTAAGAGAAATTGCTGAGTCATTTAGGGTCAATTTGGATTAGTTATGAAAATATCCAGAAATAAAGCATTTTCCGCAGCACCCACCTCAAAAAACCTAAAATCCTTCCCCTCACATTTATAGTTCACATATTACAATGCTTCACAAACGCTTGGACCATGCTATAATACAAGGCAAATGTCATGATCACTCAGAGCTGATTCAACATGTTCAAACAGGATGCTTATATCTTTGTTTTCTCTCTTTACCATTAAACAGTGGATAGGTCTACAGAAACTCCAGTCCACATGTTAAATGGCTCTTCATAATAATAATAATAATAATCCTTGCATTTAATATAGTGCCTGATCACCTCGTTGAGATATATCAAAGTGCTTCACAGAATATATTGTAAAGTGGATTGACTAAGGGAGGGGGAGTAGGAAGCCAATCGAAGTCAGTCGATTGGTGGATCACTTTTTTGGTGACGATAATAACATTTTTTTAAAAACTGGGTCATTCAATCTATGTTTGTGGGGATGCTGACAATTGGCTGCCGGATTTTGCCCCCAAAATACATTAAATTTACAGTATATTCTGTGAAGCACTTTGAGCCGCCTGGAAGTTGTGATAAGGCGCAAATGCAAGGGTGATTATATTGTTATAATAATAATCATTCCTGACAAAAAGTGGATCCTTTTTGTGATGTAATGATATACCGTATATCTCCGCGTATAAGGCGCACCCGCGTATAAGGCGCACCCCCCGTTTTTGACCTTTTCTTGGTGAAAAAAAACGGAAGCATTTTCAATGGTATTGCCGGCAGAAGGGAGGAGAGACAGGAGAGACAGGTAGGTAGGGAGAGAGAGAGGCAGGCAGCCAGGGAGGGAGACAGGCAGGCAGGGAGAGAGAGAGAGGGAGAGAGGCAGGCCAGCAGCCCGGGAGAGAGAGAGGGAGAGCGGCAGGCCGGCAACCTTGGAGAGAGAGAGGGAGAGAGGCAGGCCGGCAGCCTGGGAGAGAGAGAGGGAGAGAGGCAGGCCGGCAGCCTGGGAGAGAGAGAGGGAGAGAGGCAGGCCGGCAACCTTGGAGAGAGAGAGGGAGAGAGGCAGGCCGGCAGCCTGGGAGAGAGAGAGGGAGAGAGGCAGGCCGGCAGCCTGGGAGAGAGAGAGGGAGAGAGGCAGGCCGGCAGCCTGGGAGAGAGAGAGGGAGAGAGGCAGGCCGGCAGCCTGGGAGAGAGAGAGGGAGAGAGGCAGGCCGGCAGCCAGGGAGAGAGAGAGAGAGAGAGAGGCAGGCCGGCAGCCCGGGAGGGAGAGAGAGAGAGAGAGAGAGAGAGAGAGGGAGGCCGGCAGCCTGGGAGGGAGAGAAGCAGGCAGGGAGGGAGGGAGGGAGAGCGGCAGGCCGGCAGCCCGGGAGAGAGAGAGGGAGAGAGGCAGGCAGGCAGCCCGGGAGAGAGAGAGGGAGAGAGGCAGGCAGGCAGCCCAGGAGAGAGAGAGGGAGAGAGGCAGGCAGGCACGCAGGCAGGGAGTGAGGCAGGCAGACTGGGTTCGGCAGAAGGTAAGCACAGCACTGAAGTCCGCTGCTGCTGCCGCCGCCTGGGCGGCCGAGGCCGAAGCCCCGTCACCCGCTCCCCCCAACCCCCGCCAGACACTGACCAAACCCCGGCTGACAGCGCGCCGGCCGCCCCTCCTGTTTACTGTATTTCCGAGGCTCAAAATTACTTGCACCTGCGTATAGGGCGCACCCCCCACTTTCGAGATCTTCCGACCTGAAAAAAAGTGTGCCTTATATGCGGAGATATACGGTATATATATAATCCTTGCATTTTGATGCAGTGCTTTTTCACATCTTATCAACGTCTCAAAGTGCTTCACAGAATATACTATAAAGTGAATTGACTGTATATTTGTGGGTGAAACGCGGCAGCCAATTGTGCACAGCAGCGTCCCCACAAACCGCCGTGGATTGAAATGTAATTTCTTATTGTTATTTATCTGGAGGGATTGTTATCAGGCGTTTGTGTGTGTGTGTGTTTATGTATATATATATAATATTTAGAGAGAGAGAGAGAGAGAGTAAGAAAACTTCCCCAAGGATTCACCCTGACCTGCTGGGAAACAAAGTCTCTCACTTGCGAGGCTAGTTCTCTAATCACTGAGATACAGGACTCCAAAATAAAGCAGTAACAACCCAAATAACACTATAAAAGCAAAGTCATTGCAACCAGGAAGTGCTGTCATACAGAGTGAATTACTGGTAAGAGAAATTGCTGAGTCATTTAGGGTCAATTTGGATTAGTTATGAAAATATCCAGAAATAAAGCATTTTCCGCAGCACCCACCTCAAAAAACCTAAAATCCTTCCCCTCACATTTATAGTTCACATATTACAATGCTTCACAAACGCTTGGACCATGCTATAATACAAGGCAAATGTCATGACCACTCAGAGCTGATTCAACATGTTCAAACAGGATGCTTATATCTTTGTTTTCTCTCTTTACCATTAAACAGTGGATAGGTCTACAGAAACTCCAGTCCACATGTTAAATGGCTCTTCATAATAATAATAATAATCCTTGCATTTAATATGGTGCCTGATCACCTCGTTGAGATATATCAAAGTGCTTCACAGAATATATTGTAAAGTGGATTGACTAAGGGAGGGGGAGTAGGAAGCCAATCGAAGTCAGTCGATTGGTGGATCACTTTTTCGGTGACGATAATAACTTTTTTTTAAAAACTGGGTCATTCAATCTATGTTTGTGGGGATGCTGACAATTGGCTGCCGGATTTTGCCCCCAAAATACATTAAATTTACAGTATATTCTGTGAAGCGCTTTGAGCCGCCTGGAAGTTGTGATAAGGCGCAAATGCAAGGGTGATTATATTGTTATAATAATAAACATTCCTGACAAAAAGTGGATCCTTTTTGTAATGTAATGATATATATATATTTAATCCTTGCATTTTGATGCAGTGCTTTTTCACATCTTATCGACGTCTCAAAGCGCTTCACAGAATATACTATAAAGTGAATTGACTGTATATTTGTGGGAGAAACACGGCAGCCAATTGCGCACAGCAGTGTCCCCACAAACAGTCATGCATTGAAATGACCAATTTTATTATTCATTTCAATTATTATTCTACATTGAATTTCCAGAAGCAAAGCAGATGTACATCATACGCACATCGGCTTAAAGCACTATTGTCAAGGTACCAGCAACTCTACTGCACTGAGCGACTGCTTGTTCAACATCATTGTCTCATTTCTTTTCATTCGGCAAAACAAACAATTTGCATCTCAAAAGCTGTTCACTCACTGATTGACTAGTGGAAATAATTTGTCCCTCTGGGCTTCTATGGTTGATTGGGAACCCGAGCTTGCGGTGGAGGGGTGGGAAAAATAGAGATGTTTCGGTTGATGGGAGGTTTTGATAGTCAAGAGGGAGAAATTATATCCATTGAGCGGTGAGTCAGTGACTGGAAGGCATGAACTTAATCCAGCTGACAAACAAGGAAATGTAGAGATCGGGGCAATTTATTTTTCTCCCTCCACAGACACGCAGTTGCTGGGATTTGTCAGTATGGGATATGTCCCCTGCCAAGAGTGATGGTTCAGGCAGAATCCACTTTGGCTTACAAAAAGGACTAGAGACATATCGTGTGCCCGCAAATATATAGTCAATTCACTTTACAGTATATTCTATGAAGCGCTTTGAGATGCCTTGAAGACGTGAAAAGCACAATATCAAATACATGATGATTATTTAGGGGTGAGCTATGGTGGTATGGGGAAGAGTAGGTAAATCAGACTACTCTTGAAAGTACAATGAGCTAAATGGCCTTTTATGCTGTACATTTCGATGGTTGTAGGATGTTGGGCTAAATGAAGCCTGTGTTTATCGAACAGGGAGAGTGGTCAGGGGAATAAGGGTCACACAGAGAGGATGGGTCGAGGCTGGGCTGGGATTTGAAGATGAAAACGATTCTGAGTACTCTGAGTGATCACCACAGACAAGTTAACTCATCCTTCACATTCTCAGGCGAATCATTCACAACAACTTGCATTTCGAAGCCTCCCATCACAGGGGATAGGTTTCTTGAAGCGATGTGGTTTGATGTGGAGCCAGAAAGGGTTGGATGGGGTGGGGGGGTCTGGGATCGCCAAAGCATGGTCAAAGGGGTAAAATCTTCGTTATTAGCATGTGAGATTTTAAAGCTATAGAAAACATGGACACATATGAAAAGCAACTTACCAATAGGAACAAATGGGGATTCCTTGGATTTTCTGATAAGTTTTGACGTCTGGCTGTCGTCCTTTGTAAAAGTAGGGAGCATGGCTGCATTGCTTGAAGACATGATTGCTGTGAACAATGAGGTGACGTCAGTGGACAGATACAACGTGATTTTAATATTCCTAACATAGGAATGTGCATTTATTACGGAGACTTTTACATCGAGTGGAGGTCACAGGATATACTGTAAAAGTGGCTGTTTTTTTGTGGGTGGTCTTTTAGTTGAGTTCCACAATATCAGAAAATGACTGAGGGATCTGTAACCTTATCAGTCAACAACAACCTATACTTAAATAGCGCTCTTTATTTATGACAGTCTTGGAGTGCTTAACAACAATAAAATTACACTTGAATAGCGTTTTTCACGTCAGGAGGACGTCCCAAGACGCTGAACAGTTAGGAGTCAGGACCCGAGCGTGGAGGGATGGCAGGGTTGGAATGAGGGAGGGCAGAGGGAGGACAAAGCCAGGTTTTTAATCATCCAGGTGGACGTGCTTTATTCCAAAACCTTTAACAAGCAAACAAGCCACAATGACGTCTTGTTGGGTTAGGCTGTTTGTGAGGAATTGCTTCAAGGATATGGGTTTGGTCTATGGTCTTGTGCAATAGAGGAATAAGGAAGGAACACAAGACTGCGTAACTTGTGGGGAATTTACAAAGTCATGTTGTAATTAAATAATTGAGTCATCAGAGATAGGTTACGCAACAATAATACAAAGTCGAAAATCAATTTGAGGAAGCTTATACCTGCTTACAATGAAGTCACCTCCCTACTTCTCCGCTTATACCCCACTCCACTATCTGTCCCTTTATTCAGTTGACCCCAGTCTTTTACATTTTCCTCAATCAAGTCCTCTGTTCCATTATTGGTTGCTGTGCTTTCAGCCACTTCTGAAACTGAAACTCTCTGCGTCATGTTCCCAGACAAACGCAGACTGTTCTTGTGAAGCGCACATGCACCTGAATTTACTGACAAAACCTAAAGAATAATAATTTGGTACTGTGCCTGGTATCGTCAAACAAAGAGCATCACGGGGAAGTCAGGTTAATGCAGTTAAGCAAACAGCTTATGTGTGTGTGTGGTGCGTGTCTGAGTTTGTGTGCGTGGGTGTAGGCAAATGCAGCAGTCAATTAATCTATGCTAAGCAACATCTTACAAACAGCTGTTACGACTTTAGCAATTTTTCTGGAGGCTTTGGGTCATTTCTCTTTCTGCCCTGTTGCAACATACTTATTACTGCCTGGCAATGAAATGACGGTCATTTAATCAGATTTCCTTCCTGTTTCATTTAACATCACGCTGTGAAGTTAAATAACTGATAACCAGTGTACGTAAGAACAAACCACAACTCTTCCAGGTACATACAACTCAATGCTGTACAGCAGGAAATGCATGAGGTGGCTGCGTTCTGTGAAGGGGAACTTCCTTGAACAAGATTTTATGCAAAGATTACAGTAAGACTTGTGGTGTTGGAGGAAGTGTGCTTCATTATATTGGTGGTCCCATCTACATGTTCAGGTGGACATTAAAGATCCCTCAACACAATTAAAAACGGGAGGGATTTGGCCAACTCTTCCCCCCGCTACACAAATAAGAATGGCCATTCACTTCTTGGCTGCCAGTGGGACATTGCTGTGTGAAAACAGGCACACAGTTCACCTACAGAAGCACAGCCGTGTTCATTACTCCACATTAAAAATCCTGTGAAGGTCTTTGGGACTAGGTTGATGCTATTGGAGCGGGGGGGGATATATTAAAATGCAATAATTATTATTGCGTAAATTCAGAACACAATACTTTCAACAGTAGAACAATGAATCAAAAGGGTACTGGGTCCAAGAGGTGAAGGGCAAATTGAGGAGACAGGAAGCAATATTTCTTTACAGGGGGGAAATCAACAGGCGGAAATGGCGCTAGTTCTTTTGTAGTTACCAGGAAATAGAGGGGCTAGGTGCTAATAATAATTGTTAAATTTGATATAGCTCCTCCTCACGTTTAAAAATATATTTTCTATAAAATATGGTGACTGCCTATTTGTAGGTGATCCGTAGAAATTTACCACAATGAAGGATGCCATTCAACTCATTGCAACACAATCCTTAGGCACCAGCACGCTAGCTAGTTGGCTATCACAATGGGAGGGCATCTCACATTGCTTCTTACTTAATTCCAGAAAGTATCAGGCGCAGGTTGGCAAGAGCCATGGCTTGGGGGGTGTGAGTTGGGATAACTGCTGGAATCTAACCAGTTAAAACCGCCGAGCAAACACTGCCTAGCAAGCTTCCCCTCCCTGCCTGTTTGTAATGTCTCGATGATGGGATAAGTTTATTATTATTACTTTAAGACTGTCAACTCAAATGTCCACCTCCACCTTGAGGGTGTGGGGGGGGCGGAGAGGAGAGGGAGACCTGGGGGGGAAGGAGACCCGGGGGCTTAAACCCACAACCTTCAGGTGGGGGTGATCTTGACTGAGCCAGGCTGACTGTCAGCCTGACAGAGGTAAGGGCCTGAATCTAAACCCTTTGGGTGGGTGGGTATGGGGGCTCTGGGCAGGACTGACAGCCAGATGACCTCACCGTTAAGGAGACACAGAGGCTGACATCAAACCCACAGGGCCTCACACTCCTCACATTCAAACCCCACCGTGCCTCTCTCTAACTGTGTCCACGTCTGTCCCTCTGGCTCTGTCTGGTTATCTCTCTGACTCTGTCTGTCTGCCGGTGGCTCTGACTGTGGCTCTATCTATGGCTCCGACTGTGTCTCTCTGGCTCTGTCTGCCTATCTGTGGCTCTGTCTGTCTGTGGCTCTGTCTGTCTGTGGCTCTGTCTGTCTGTGGCTCTGTCTGCCTATCTGTGGCTCTGTCTGTCTGTGGCTCTGTCTGTCTGTGGCTCTGTCTGCCTATCTGTGGCTCTGTCTGTCTGTGGCTCTGTCTGTCTGTGGCTCTGTCTGTCTGTCTGTCTCACCAGACCCAAGGGAAGGTTGAGGTGAAGCAGCTTCGGTCTGTGTCTGTCTGTCCCTGGCTCTGTCTGCCCGACTTTCTCTTTCTCTCTCCTCCTCCATGTCTCCCCCACCACCCCCACCACAACAACAACAACAACATTTCACTTATAAAGCGCCTTTCACGTCAGGAAGACGTCCCAAAGCGCTGCACAGTCAGGTCGGGACCCGGGGGAAGGAGAGCAGGAGAGGGGGAAGAGTTAGTGGAGCAGCCGAAGACGGCCCCCCGCCCCCCTCTCTCCCTGTGTCTCTCACTCATCTAATCGGTCAGGAGGTTGTGTCTCTAGGGTGTGTATCTCTCTCTCCCCCCCCGTGTCTCTCTCCCCCCCCCCGTGTCTCTCCCCCCCCTTCTGTGTCTCTCTCCCCCCTTGTGTCTCTCTCCCCCCGTGTCTCTCCCCCCCCTTCTGTGTCTCTCCCCCCTGTGTGTCTCTCCCCCCGTGTCTCTCCCCCCCCTTCTGTGTCTCTCCCCCCTTGTGTGTCTCTCCCCCCATGTGTCTCTCCCCCCCTGTCTCTCTCTCCCCGTGTCTCTCTCTCCCACTGTGTCTCTCTCTCCCCCTGTGTCTCTCTCCCCCCTGTGTCTCTCTCCCCCCTTGTGTCTCTCTCCCCCCTTGTCTCTCTCTCCCCCCTTGTCTCTCTCTCCCCCCGTGTCTCTCTCTCTCCCCGTGTCTCTCTCTCTCCCCGTGTCTCTCTCCCCCCTTGTGTCTCTCTCCCCCCGTGTCTCTCCCCCCCCGTGTCTCTCCCCCCCTTCTGTCTCTCTCTCCCCCCCTTCTGTCTCTCTCTCCCCCCCTTCTGTCTCTCTCTCCCCCCCCGTGTCTCTCCCCCCTTCTGTGTCTCTCTCCCCCCATGTGTCTCTCCCCCCCCGTGTCTCTCCCCCCCGTGTCTCTCCCCCCCTTCTGTCTCTCTCTCCCCCCCCGTGTCTCTCCCCCCCTTCTGTGTCTCTCCCCCCCCCGTGTCTCTCCCCCCTTCTGTGTCTCTCTCCCCCCTTCTGTGTCTCTCTCCCCCCTTGTGTCTCTCCCCCCTTGTGTCTCTCTCCCCCCTTGTGTCTCTCTCCCCCCTTGTGTCTCTCTCCCCCCTTGTGTCTCTCTCCCCCCTTGTCTCTCTCCCCCCTTGTCTCTCTCCCCCCGTGTCTCTCTCCCCCCTTGTGTCTCTGTCTCTCTCCCCCCTTGTGTCTCTGTCTCTCTCCCCCCTTGTGTCTCTGTCTCTCTCCCCGCCTGTGTCTCACTCACCTGATCGGGAGGTTGACGTTGAACTTGAGATGAAGCAGCTTGTCTGACCGATGCCGGGTGATGACTGTGCGCAGCCGCACACCAGCTCAAGCTACGCTGACGTCACGGCTACGCAGTTCCGGCCCGGGGCTCGCCTGTGCGGCACACTCAATACAGGCACCCCCCCTCTCAATACAGCCACTCCCCCCCTCTCAATACAGCCACCCCCCCCTCTCAATACAGCCACCCCCCCTCTCAATACAGCCACCCCCCTCTCAATACAGCCACCCCGCACTCTCAATACAGCCACCCCCCATCTCAATACAGCCACCCCCCCCTCTCAATACAGCCACCTCCCCCTCTCAATATAGCAACCCCCCCCCTCTCAATACAGCCACCCCCCCCTCTCAATACAGCCACCCCCCCCCCCTCTCAATACAGCCACCCCCCTCTCAATACAGCCACCCCCCACTCTCAATACAGCCACCCCCCCCCCTCTCAATACAGCCATTCCCCCTCTCAATACAGCCACCTCCCCCCTCTCAATACAGCCACCTCCCCCCTCTCAATATAGCCCCCCCCCCCCCCCCCTCTCAATACAGCCATCCCCCCCTCTCAATACCCAACAGCCACTGAACTAGTAGATGGTACTATGATGTCACCAAGACAATTGGTGCGGTTTTCTCTCCTGTGTTGGAAACAGGGGCAGAGAGACCGATAGCTTTCACTTCTAGAGCACTGAGTAGGAGTGAGAAAAACTACGCCCAAATAGAGAGAGAAGCTTTGACCTTGATTTTTGGAGTTAGGAGATTCCACAAATACTTGTATGGTCGCAAGTTCATCATTGAAACAGACCATAAACCTCTGACAGCCATCCTAAATCCCAAATCACAGGTACCTACTCGAGCAGCAGCCAGAGTGCAAAGATGGTCATTGATCTTGTCAGCATGACAGATATCAGTATGACATACAATATCGTAGGTCAGCAGACCATGGTAATGCCGATGCAATGTCGAGGTTACCCTTAGCATCAGAAATGAAACCAAACAGGGAAGATGTGTTCTATTTCTCTCATGTTGAAGAGCTGGCAGTCACATCAACAACAACAACAATTTACATTTATAGAGCGCCTTTCATGTCAGGAGGACGTCCCAAGGCGCTAAACAAGAGGCGTGTGACCCGAGCTGGGAGGGGAGTGTTTGGGAAGGGGTGAAACACGAAGGGGAGGTAAAAGAGTTTGGGGTGGAACAAAAGGCACGATCGAAGAGGAAAGTCTTCAAACCGGCCTTGAAAGAGGAAAGGGAAGAAACGAGACGGAGGGATTGAGGGATGGCATTCCATAAGGTGGGAGCAGAGAAACTGAAGGCCCGGCCTCCGATGGTGGGGCGGTTCGGGCGGGGGGCTTGGAGCAGGCCAAGTCCTGCTGAACGGAGGGTCTGGGTGGGCGTGTAGGGGGAGAGTAGATCGGTTAGGTAGGATGGGGCAAGGCCGTGTAAGGCCTTGTAGGTGAGGACGAGGATCTTGAACTCGATCCTCTGGAGGATGGGGAGCCAGTGGAGACGGGCGAGGGTGGGGGTTATGTGGTCGCGGAGGCGGGTGCGGGATAGTACACAGGCTGCAGAGTTTTGGATGACCTGCAGCCTGTGAATGGAGGAACTGGGGAGGCCGACTAGGAGAGAGTTTCTGTAGTCCAGCCGTGAGGTGATGTATGTGTGCACGAGTGTTTCGGCAGCGTGAGGGGTGAGATAATTGCGGAGCCTGGCAATGTTGCGCAGATGGAAATAAGCCGTGCCGGTCAAGGCACGGATGTGGGGGAGGAAGGAAAGTTTTTGATCGAACATGATGCCGAGGTTCCTGATTGGCTTTGTGAGGTGGAGAGTGCAGCCTTGGATGTTGAGGCTGGCAGCGCCCGATGTGCGGAGGCGCTGGCTTGAGCCAATCAGGAGGGCCTCGGTCTTACTCATTGCAAAACGTTGTCCCTCGTCCACGATTCGATGTCGGACAGACATGCTGTCAGAACATCGGCATCAAGTGACATCAGCAAGGCAACCCGTAGGGATAACAACAACAACTTAAACTTATAAAGTGCCTTTCACGTCGGGAGGACGTCCCAAGGCGCTGCACAGGAGGCGTGTGACCCGAGCTGGGAGGGGAGTGTTTGGGAAGGGGTGAAACACGAAGGGGAGGTAAAAGAGTTCGGGGTGGAACAAAAGGCACGGTCGAAGAGGAAAGTCTTCAAACCGGCCTTGAAAGAGGAAAGGGAAGAAACCAGGTGGACGGATTGGGGGATGGAATTCCATAAGGTGGGAGCAGAAAAACTGAAGGCCCGGCCTCCGATAGTGGGGCGGTTCGGGCGGGGGGCTTGGAGCAGGCCAAGTCCTGCTGAACGGAGGGTCCGGGTGGGCTTGTAGGGGGAGAGTAAATCGGTTAAATAGGGCAGGGCAAGGCTATGTAAGGCCTTGTAGGTGAGGACAAGGATCTTGAACTCGATCCTCTGGAGGATGGGGAGCCAGTGGAGACGGGCGAGGGTGGGGGTTATGTGGTCGCGGAGGCGGGTGCGGGATAGTACACGGGCTGCAGAGTTTTGGATGACCTGCAGCCTGTGAATGGAGGAACTGGGGAGGCCGACGAGGAGAGAGTTTCCGTAGTCCAGCCGTGAGGTGATGTACGCGTGCACGAGTGTTTCGGCAGCGTGGGGGGTGAGATAGTTGCGGAGCCTGGCAATGTTGCTCAGGTGGAAATAAGCGGTGCCGGTCAAGGCACGGAGACCATAAAAAGATTAGGCAGAGTCAACATGGCTTTACAAAAGGGAAGTCATGCTTGACTAATCTTCTAGAATTTTTTGAGGATGTATCCAGCAGGTTGAATAAGGGGGAACCAGTAGATGTAGTATATTTGGATTTTAGGAAGGCATTTGACAAGGTGCCACACAAAAGGCTGTTACTCAAGATTAAGGCCCACGGGATTAATGGGAAAATATTGACATGGATAGAAGAGTGGCTATCAGGTAGAAAGCAGAGAGTAGCGATAAACGGATCATTCTCGAATTGGCAGGATGTAACTAGTGGTGTGCCACAAGGATCAATGCATGGGCCTCAGCTATTTACATCAATGATCTAGATGAGAACATTGAATGTAATGTGTCTAAATTCACGGATGACACTAAACTAGGTAGCAGAGTGAGCTCTGAGGATGATCCAAAAAGATTGCAACAAGATACAGATAGGTTAGGGGAGTGGGCAAGTAGGTGGCAGATGGAATTCAATGTTAGCAAGTGTGAAATTATTCATCTAAGTAGCAACAATAAAATAATAGATTATTTTCTAGAGGGGGAGAAGTTAGATAGTGTTAGTATTCAAAGGGATTTGGGTGTCCTTGTACACCTGTCCCAAAAAGTTAGTTTGCAGGTGCAGCAAGCAACTAAGAATGCGAACGGCATGTTAGCGTTCATTTCAAAAGGTTTAGAGTATAAGAGTAGGGAAGTCTTGCTGCAACTGTATAGGGCTTTGTGAGACCGCACCTAGAGAACTGTGTGCAGTTTTGGTCTCCTTATTTAAAAAAGGACATACTTGCCTTAGAGGGGGTGCAGCGTAGATTCACTAGGTTAGTTCCTGGGATGAGGGGACTGACCTATGAGGATAAGTTGAATAAACTAGGGCGTTATTCTCCAGAGTACAGAAGAATTAGGGGGGATCTTATTGAAACATATAAGATTCTTAAAGGGCTAGATAAAGTAGGCACTGAGGGACTGTTTCCCCTGGTAGGAGAATCTGTAACCAGGGGTCACAGTCTTAAAATTAAGGGTCAGCCTTTTAGAACAGAGTTGAGGAAACATTTCTTCACTCAGAGGGTCATGGATTTATGGAATTCACTACCCCAGAAGGCTGTAGATGCTCAGTCCTTGAACATTTTCAAGGCTGAGACTGATAGATTTTTAAAAAATAGAGGGATTAGGCGATATGGGGATAGGGCAGGTAATCAAAGTTAGGTGAGAAGATCAGCCATGATCTTGTTGAATGGCGGAGCAGGCTCGAAGGACCGAATGGCTTACTCCTGCTCCTAATTCTTATGTTCTTATATGTTCTTTTGCCAAGACCTGAAACTAGGAAGAGGTGAAGGGAATGAGGAAGGGAGTTCCGGAGTTTCAGGGCATAGTGGCTGAGAGAACGCACGTGGCAGAGTTCTGTATGAGTTGAATTTTATGGATTATGGAATAATATTATACTGTAAAGTGAATTGACTATATATATGTGTGTGTGTGGGTGGAACGCGGCAGCCGATTGCGCACAGCGGTGTCCCCCACAAACAGTCGTGGATTGAAAATGATCAATTTCCTCAATCACCCCCCCCCCACCCTAAAACCTGACATTATTAAATGCAAGGATTAAATGCAAGGATTATTATTATTTAATATTAATATTATTATTTAATATTAATAGTACGTGAGACTGCAGAGGAAATGTATGAGGTCGGGCACTAAACAGGCTCAAGCTGAGGTTGTGGAGATGTAGTGAGTGACAGACTCAGACCATGTTTATTACCAAAACAGTTAAGGTTAGAGCACTTGCCTTACGTGAGACCTGTGTTCGAATCCAGGCAGGTTCAGGGAGAAACCTTGGGCAAGTTTCCTTACTCCATATATACACACAAACACGCACACACACACACACTTGCTGTGTGGAGTCTTACTGAATCTTTGCCACCAGGAGCCACTGAAACGCACAACCTGCACAGCTGCCCGATAGCTGTTTACCCTCTCACTACTCCTCGCATGTCATCAGGAAACGTTCATTCACGATAGAGTCAGGTCAGAATTCGACAGAGGAAATGAATGAAGTGTGACACCAAAACCCCTAAAACCACTGTCTAGACCTGAGGAGACAAGATTCAGACTCCAGTGTTATCTTGGGTGTTTCAGTATTAATTTTCTCAGTTTCCTCTGTGTCGAATTTAAGGATTAGTTGGTTGGTTGGTTGGTTAGTTAATTAGTTAGTCTGTAGTCCCTCTCATCTTATTTATTTACAAACATTTGTGTACAATCATATTATTAATAATCATAATAATCATGCTTGCATTTTATATACTGTAGCGCTTTATTATGTCTTCTAGACTGTGTCTCAAAACGCTTCACAAAATATACTGTAAAGTGAATTCGCTGTATATTTGTAGGCAAAATGTGACAGCCAATTGTGCACAGCAGCGTCCCCACAAACTGCCGTGGATTCAGTGACTGAATTATTATTATCATTAGATTTTTTGAAGGACTTATTAACTCAGGATAAGCGATCCGCCAACTGACTAACATCCAGGTTGCTACTTACTACAAGGTTGCTACTAGCTAAACAGAAACATGTGGAGTAAGGAAACTCGCCGGAGGTTTCGCCCTGCTTCGGAATCAAACCCAGGTCTCTTGCTTGCGAGGCGATTGTGAGCTACAGGATCCCATCTGGAACAGAGGTGTAGGCATCTGCTAATCACTTGCATGCTAGCCTAACTCCTTTAAATAAGTGAGCAGAGTGGAGGAAACTGTGAGCTGAGGAAGTCACTTGTTGTCATTGTAGTGCATCGAAAGGAAGTGTGTGCGATATATAGAGCAGTGGGTTTGTGCTGCCGACAGTTTGATAGAAGAGGCAGAGCACAGCAGTCACAATCACATTTTGTGTTTATGTTGTATTATACTATACTATATTAATAATATTTAGATTTTATTGCTCCTCCTCAGGTGGTTTGCGATTTGGAACCGCAAGTACCAAACCTCACAGCGAAACAAAAACAACTGCAACAACAAAATTACACTTGTATTTCACGTCCGGAGGACGTCACAAGGCACTGGACGCAGCATTCGCCTCCAACCAGCATCTCCACCGGAGGGTAAGAACCCAGGAGCTTTTAAAGTGCCTTTAACTCTCCGCCCGTCCCTTGCTGATGAAAGGAAATGATCCCTGGGGAGATCAACCCAGGCTTAGCTGCCCGGGCAGGACTGAGGCGCACGGTGTTGCGTTATTCAACTTACGTTAGTGGTTAGAGCTCTCACCTCGCAAGTGAGGACCTGGGTTTGATTCCTGTGCAGGGGGAGGGAGGGCGCAGCATTGGGCAGGTTTCCTTACTCCACAGGCAGCAGTAAGTAAGTTGGAACCTGATTGTTAGTCGATTCGTGGATCGCTTTTCCGGGGCTAATAATCCCTTAAAAAAATAATAGTGATAAATTGGATACTGGACCCACGACTGTTTGTGGGGGACCCTGATGTGTGCAATTGGCTGCCTCGTTTCACCTCTATAGGGAATATAGAGTGTGAGAGCAGAGGTACGGATGGATATGTTGAGTAAAATATCGCATGTCACTTCAGAGTTCATGGTTGCAACAAGTTGAAGGGATATTTAATTGTGAAGCATAGGGTTTTTTTTGCATTGTGTTGGTAATGTGTTAAACCAAATGAGCTGTGGATGCTTGATGTTAGTTTATGGATCTTTGAACTTTGAATGTGGAGTCCTGTAGCTCAATGGTTAGAGCACTCGCCTTAAAAATGTGAGACCTGTATTTCGAATCCAGGCAATTTAGGGTGAAACCTTGGGCAAGTTTCTTTACTTCACATGCTTTACTCCCCTTGGATTAAAGGATTAAGGAATATGGGGATAAGGTGGGGCAGGTGGAGTTAGATTTGAAGATCAGCGATGATCTTATTGAATGGTGGGGCAGACTCGAGGGGCTGAATGGCCTACTCCTGCTCCTAATTCTTATGCTCTTATGCCTAATAATAATCCCTCCAAATATAACTTATAATAAAAAATTGGTCATTTCAATCCACAACTGTTTGTAGGGATGCTGCTGTGTGCAATTGGCTGCTGCATTTCGCCCACAAATATCCAGTCAATTCACTTTACAGTATATTCTATGAAGTGGTTTGAGACGTTGATAAGATGTGAAAAGCGCTATATCAAATGCAAGGATTATTATTATTATCTAGTCTGACGCTCCCAATACAATGTTGGGGATTCCTGTGTCTCCGTCTCCACTCTTCCATCACTCAGAGGATAAAGTTCAAGATCCTGGACCTCGTCTTCAAAGCCCTTCCACTCAGTGAGCTCTGGCCTGCTCCACGTCCCCCAACCCACCCATCCTGCCACCACTCTGCCCCCACCCACCGTCTGGAACTCCATCCCATAGTCTCTCCTCCTTAACCCCTCCAGGGTCTCCTTGAATCCCTGCGTCAAGACTCTCCAGTTCAATCATCCAAGCTATTATTTTCCACACTAACCGTTTCACCCACAAATACATAGTCAATCAATCCACTTGACTGGTTACTCATTATGAAAGTGCTCGTCTGAAGGATGTCAGTCCTGGAATGGAGAGAGGAGAGCGAGGGGCATAATCAATGTGTGTGTGAAAGCTACCCCCCCCCCCCCCTCCCCTACCCCCATGTCTGTGCAGGGCCTCACCAAAAGTTAAGAAGCTTAAAAGATTATTTGAGTTCTGCTCTTACCTTATGTATTCCTAAAATAAGACCTGGTGGCATGTGAGATACGCCTCACACAACTGACTGAGACACTCACACAGTGTCAATAAACAAAAAGGGGATGCCATTTGTCTCACGGCTCCGGGCGTGGGGAGACTTTAGCCAATTTTTTCCTTCCTGCGCACGCCTCCGTTTACACCCAGCCAGAGGAACTGGGCTGATCTGCAGCTGGTGAATGGCTTTCCAGGGATAATAAATACACCCCTTCCATAAAAACAAACAAAAAAAAAGAATAATTTGGACACAATCCTGGACTGTTTGTGGGACACCGCTGTGCGCAACTGTCTGCCACATTTAGAACACATTTGAAATTTGAAGTTGAGCTATGGATCAGGTATGATCTAATAGAATGGTGGAACGGGCTCGAGGGGCTGAATGACCTCCTTACTGTTCTATTCCTTTCTCTGTCCTTCTGTGCTACAACAGCACAATCAATTGCATATATATACAGTATATATATATATACACAGTATATCATAATTATACAGTGCCCTTCACACAGGGTAATGTCTTGACGCACTGTACAGCTGAAAAATGCCGATTCAGTTATTTCTCCTATTGGCGTCTCTGTGAGTAACAGTTCCTCCTCTGGGAATGCACATTCTCTGAAATTCAGTCATACACCACAGAAAATATTTTTGGGCCTCAGCAATTGCTCCATGCTCTCTCTCAGAGCTGCCCCCTCCTCCACACACCCCCACTGCCCCCCCCCCCACACTCCCCACAATGTACATGTCTTCTTCTAACATGCAAGCAAAAGATTGTGGATACACAATAATACAATCTTTGCATTCGATGCAGTTTCCTTACGCAGTCTGTTCCCCGTTACTGTGTATTCCTTGAAACGCTGTGAGACGAATCAAAGGGAGGGCACTATGGAGGTGCTATCCTTTGGGTGCATGTTCAAGTGGAGCTCCTGTGGCTCAGTGGTTGGAGCACTCGCCTTATAAGTGGCTGCCACTTTTCACCCACAAATATACAGTCAATTCACTTTACAGTATATTCTGTGAAGCGCTTTGAGGCGTTGATAAGATGTGAAAGCAAAATATCAAATGCAATAATTATTATTATTATTCTTAAAGCTCCTATGAAGAGAAGAGAGTTCCTCCTTAAAGGAGGAGAAGGGAGTTCCACGGCCAAATGAATGGTTGGCGAGAACTGAGTATGGATTGAGGAAAATTTTGAGCTTTCAGATGTCGGCATCCAATGAAATTGGCCAATTGTTAATTTTTTTCCAGTTCTGGGCAAGCATAGTAGAGAGAACGAGAGAGAGACGTGTTTTGCTGACTGACTGGAACTAAAGTGAGGAGGTTAGCACCAAATTTGCCGTCTTGAGTTCAACAACAAACTGAGCGAGAATAAAAACACTGGGGGAAACTGAATCACGGTGGGGGTTTAACCTCTGGTAGGATCCACCACAATCCGAAACTCTCTTCTTCTATCCCTCCACCTTGCCCTTTCTTGTTTGACCCCGAACTGTCCTTCCTCCCTTATATCTGCTCCATGATCGGTACAGCCTTCCACCACCTCCACAATATTGCATGGAGCAGACTCTGCCGCTACCTCACCCCCCACGCCACCAAAACTCTCATCCACGCCTCCCAGGTTCGACTATGGGAACTCTCTCCTCAAAGGCCTTCCTAGCTCTTCCCTTCACTGGCTGCAGATCATTCAGAACTCTCCAGCTCGTGTACTCCCCCACATCAGGCTCCACGACCACATCACTCCTACCCTCGTCCATCTCCACTGGCTCCCCATCCCCCAGAGGATCGAATTCAAGATCCTCGCCCTCACCTTCAAGGCCATTCACGGCCTTGCCCCCGCCTATCTCTCCGACCTGCTGACTCCCTATCAACCGCCCGTCCCCTCTGCACAGCAGGCTTAGGCCTGCTCCATGTCTCCCACCCAAACCGCCCTATCATTGGTGGCTGAGCTTTCAGCCTCTGCTCCCACACTGTGGAACTCCATCCCGCAATCCCTTCACCTCACTTCCTCTCTTTCCTCCATTAAGGCCAGTCTCAAGACCTTCCTCTTTGACCGTGCCTTCTGCTCCCCTCCTAAGTCTTCCACCTCTCCTACTTTCCTTTCCCTTCCCCCTATCCCAACCCTTCCCCTCATGTTCGGGTCCCGACCTGACTGTTCAGCGCTTTGGGATGTCCTCCCAACGTGAAAGGCGCTCTATAAATGTAACTTTGTTGTTGTTGTTATTTCCTTCCCCATTTTCAGGTCGAGCTTGAAGACTTTCCTCTTTGACTGTGACTTCCCCCACCCGATAGTTGGATGGCTTTCCAACAACAAGAACAAAATTTGGACGCTCGGTCCACTGCTTTTTGTGGGGCCACTGCTGTGAACAGTTGGCTGCCGTGTTTCGACCACACTCCAATACACTCTATTGATGTGCCTTGAGATGTCTCGTCCACATGAGAAGGCGTAGGACCAAATGCAAGGATTATTTTTGATTGTTATTATCGGTCAAATGCAAGTTGACTAAGTAATAATAATAATATTGCTTCATGATGTTGTTTCACTATTCATTAAGCCTGTCAGTGAGTCAACATAACAAATCGACATCTGTGTTGCGTACTGTGGTCTGAGTTAGCAGAGAGGCAGGACATGACCATTCACACTTTCAGGTGCAAGTCAGTGGCTTGCTCTGGAGCTTGGCTCAGAGCAGATTGATTGTTCCTTTTTCCTCCGTCTACTGTTACCATTATAACCTTTCCTCTCACGCTCAAAGGTTAGTGCAAAAAACAGCTGTTCAGAAAGTGACCTCAAAGGAATAGCAGGCCATTCATTTGGGACTTCCTGCCCCCGATTACACATCCTCCTTTGGAAAGGAAGAGAGGTTGGTGGGGGGTGTGGAGGAGAAAGAGAGGGAGGAGGTAAATGAGGACTCCTTAGAGCTGAGCTAACAAGGCGGTGACTTGCTTGACAAATGAATGTCAGAATGAAGTCAACCACAAGTTCACAAGATTGGTCTTGGTATAGAAGGGCCTTGGACTCATCACCGCCAGAACACCCACATTATTGTTCCCCCATCCACACCACCACCCCCCACACTCCCCACCCCTGTCCCAGGACAGAATCGAGCTAAAACTAAAAGAGAAATGGCTGGGAACACTCAGCAACTCAGGCAGCATCTATGGAGAAAGGAAAGGTTTTTGTAAAAAAAAACTTTTTGTAGAAATTTTCCTTTCTCCCTGAGGAGCTGTCCTCCATCCCCTTTCCTGACACCCTTTCCTCCAGTCGATGGTAACTGCCGAAGGAAAAACTTCCTGAAGTCTATCCTAAAATTGTACTATCCAACTCTAAACTGACATTCTCCTATATAATAAGATTAATCATCCTTGCATTTGATATCGCGCCTTTATCATGTGATTGAGACATCTCAAACCCTACAGCAATCTCACAAACCACATATAATCCTTGCATTCTTATTTAGCACCTTATCACGTCTTCTAGACTGTGTCTCAAAGCACGTCACAAATTTACTGTAAAGTTAATTGAATGTATAATTTTGTGGGCGAAACGCAGCAGCCACTTGCGTGGGTTAAAGTGACCAATTTGTCATTGAAGGATTTATTACCCCCGGAAAAGCAACCTGCCGATCGACTGACCACTGGGTTCCTACTTGTTGCCGGCTGGGTAAACACAAGACTGTGGAGTAAGGAAATTTGCCTAACATTTTGCCCTGCCCACCTAGGAGTTGAATCGGGTTCTGCTCGCTTGCAATAATCACTGAGCTGCTGGACATATATTTTTAGAGTTGGTCAAACTCTCGTAGATGCTCCCCCACTCTCTGGGGGTTAAGGCCAGGACGGTAGGTCGATGAGGAGGATTGCTATTGCTGTGTAACCATGTCCTCATTCCCCCACTTTCAGAGGCCAGAGCCAAGGAGACCAAACGCGTGTGTGGTGATGGCAGATACGAGAAACCTCACTCTGCACAGCCCTCCCACTACCCTGCTCAACAGCTCGGCCTACTCCGAGGTGGATTACAACTACTCCGACTATGACTTCACCCCCTACCTGGTGTGCACCAAGGATGAGGTGAAGGCCTTTGGGAAGGTCTTCCTGCCTGTGCTATACGCCCTGATGTTCACCTTCGGGGCTTTGGGGAACACCCTCCTGGGGCTGGTGCTGATCAAGTGCATCAAACTCACCACCATGACGGACGTTTACCTACTCAACCTGGCCATTTCGGACTTCCTGTTTGCAGCCTCGCTGCCCTTCTGGGCCGTGTACGTGGCTCGGGAGTGGGTGTTCGGGGGCGCCCTGTGCAAGCTGGTGAGTGCCCTGTACAGCGTCAACTACTACAGCAGCGTCTTCTTCATCACCTGCATGAGCTTCGACATGTACCTGCAGATTGTCCACACCATCTCGCTGAAGAACCTCAGGACGGTGCGTAAGAGTGTGGCGGTTAGCGCCGTCGTCTGGCTGCTCTCCGCCACCTTTTCCGTCCCCGAGTTCCTCTACAGCGAGTCCCGGGAGGTTGACGGGCGTCTGACCTGCCTCGCCCACTATGGCAGTGAGCAGCAGCTGGTGTGGAAGACCACCGTCCAGCTACAGGTCAACGTGGTCACGTTCGTCCTTCCGTTCCTCGTCATGATCTTCTTCCACACCCGCATCGCCCAGGTCCTGCTCAGGTCCAGGTCCTTCGGGAAGGACAAAGCCCTCAAGCTGGTGGTGGCCCTGGTCATAGTCTTCTTCGTCCTGTGGTTCCCCTACAACATCGTGCTCCTCCTTCACTCGCTAGAGGACCTGGGCCTCATCACTGGCTGCCAGTTCAGCAAGCGGCTAGACTATGCCTTGCAGGTGACCGAGTCTTTGGCCTTCACCCACTGCTGCTTCAATCCGCTCCTCTATGCCTTTGTGAACGAGAGATTCAGGAGGCACCTGAAGAACTTCTTGACGAAGGTGTTGGGGGGCAGTAGGTGCAAGGCGGACTCTGGGGTCAGAGCCCCCGCGGCCGACCGCAGCGACACCAGCAAGCAGCACTATGGCCTGTATTCTGAGGTAGAGATGACTGTGGTGTAGGACAGGCAGCCATTATTAGCTTTTTAGGCACACAGTATTGGAAACTAATTAGTTATGATCATCAATTTCAGTTCCTTCAAAACACCAACCCATCCTGAGCCTCCTCCTCCTCCTCCTCCTCCTCCTCTTCCTGGTGTCTCCGGTTTGTCTCCGAGTGCTGTAGTGTATCGCTCAAAGCACTGACCTCGCAAACAAGAGGACTCGGGTTCCATTCTTTTATTATTTTTTTTCCAAAAAGATTGTTACCCCCATAACGCGATCAGTCAATCGACTGTAGAAACCTATAAGATTATTAAGGGGCCATGACAGAGTAGACAATGGGAGACTGTTTCCCCTGGTTGGAGAAACTATAACTAGGGGGTCACAGTTTTAAGATTCGGGGTCAGTCTTTTCACACTGAGTTGAGAAAAACTTCTTCACTCAGAGGGTAGTGAATTGATGGAATTCTCTACCACCAAAAGGCTTGTAGATGCTCAGTCAATCCTTGAACATATCCTTGAACAGACTGCGATTGCATTTCTTATGGATAAAGGGATTAAGGGATATGGGAATAAGGCGGGGGCTGGTGGGAGTTAGATTAAAAGATCAGCCATGATCTTATTGAATGGTGGGGCCAGCTCGAGGGGCTGAATGGCCTACTCCTGCTCCTTAATTCTTATGTTCTTATGACTAACAACCAAATCCCTCCTTACTGCTGGGTAAAGAGGGGTGTCTGTGGTGTGTGTCTATGTGTATGTGTGTGTAGTCAGGAAACTTGCCCAATGTTTCATGCTGACTGGGAATCGAACCCCAGCTGACTCCCGCTTTGCGAGCGAGTGCTCTAACCCCCGAGCTACAGGACTCCACAATGTTTCCTTTCAAGTCTGAAGCTTGTGTTTCGCTAAGACTGGCCGATCACCTTCCTTGCTGTTTGAAGCGCTCTGAAACTCCGTCCAGCGTGGAGGGCACTATGTAAATCGAAGTTGTTGTTGTTTGAACTGACATTGGACTTGTAACCTTGTCGCTGTGATAATGGTTACAGTGTACTAACCAACCCAGTCCTTGATCTCCAGGGGTTTTAATTTTTTTTTCTTGTTCTTTTCTTTCAGGCCGATTCATGCGGTATTTTTTTAACGAGTTTGTTCTCAGTCAGTTCAGGATTTTAATTATTTCACTATGAGGAAGTCTCTGTTGCCACAAACTGTGACACACCCTGGCTCAGTTGCAGCCTCTTAGTCACCCCCTGAGTCAGAGGTTTGCAAAGTTAAATCTAATCTCAGCACTTCATAGAATTGTGGAATTATACCGCACAGAAAGAGGCCATTCCGCCCATTGTGTCTTTGTCAGCCCTTTGAAAAGAGCTATCCACATCAATCCTACTCCCCCACTCACTTTCTCTCTCTCCCCATAGCCCTGAAAACCTGTCCTCCCTAAATAACTATCTACTGCTCTCTTAAAAGAAGTTATCGATTTGGCTTCCACCCACCCTTTCAGGCAACGGAATCCAGATCCCAGCAACTCGCTGTGTGAAAATATGTCTCCTCACCAACCCGCTCTCTGATTCTCTTAACAAACATTTTAAATCGCTGACCTGCGGTTAGCTACCCACTCGCCAGTGAGAATAGTTTCTCCTTGTTCGCCCGATCGAATCCCCTGACTAATTTTGAAAACTTCTATGAAGTCTCCTCTTAACCTTCTCTTCTCCAAGGAGAATAATCCTAGCTTCTCTCTAGCCTCTCCTGATAGGCTCAATCCAATGGAGTCCCTCAATCCTGGTACCATCCTGGGAAATTTTCTTTGCACTCTCTCCAATGCCTTAACGCCCTTCCTAAAGTGTGGTGCCCAGGACTGAACACAGTCTCACAGCTGAGGCCCTCGAATTTACATGGTCTAAGCTAAAGTATCAGACTTGGCAGCTCCCTTCGCTTGGCGGGCACTGGCTTGTTTCGTGTTCCACACCCAAACCCACCCTACTCAGCAGTTGGGCTCCCAACCCCAGTTCCCAACCCAATTTGTTGTGAAGTGTCTTGGGATGTCCTCCGGGGCAGGAGAGGTGCTGTATAAATGGATATTTGAATTGTATTAGTGATGATTATTATAACACAGGCTTGTTACTGAAACTCAATACAAGTCACTGAACAGCATTTTATTGTATGTGTTGCTTGTCCAGATTTCTCTTGATATTCCAACAGTATTTTCAGGTTAAATGTTACAGTGCCTTATAATGTTGTTGAGATAGAGAGACACACACACTCACACAGTGCTGACCTCTGAATGAAGCATTTCATCGGGATCCCGTCTTGCCTGTTTCAGGAGTGGGTGTCCTCCTGATGTGAAATGCACTATACAAAGGTAATTTTGTTGTTGTTTGTTGTGTTAAAGATTAATTGATTGATTGATTGATTGATTAAGCAAATTACCAAACATGCCTGTTCTCCCTTCATACAGCAAAGCTCTCCCAACCAGTTCCCTGTTTGACCATTGTTTGAGTCAACACCGTGGAGTCTTGTAACTCAGTAGTTAGAGCGCTCACCTCGCAAACTGAGAAGACCCAGCTTTGATTCCTGGGTAGGCAGGGCGAAACCTTAACCTATTTACCTTCCTCCACATGCACACCTCTGTTTACCTACCAATAAGTGGGAACCCAGTTGTTAATCGATTGACAGATTGCTTTCTGGAGGATAATAATCTCTTCAACAACAAAAAATTATAATAATTTGGTCACACAATCCATGACTGTTTGTGGGGACCCTGCTGTGCACAATTGGCTGCCGCATTTCACCTACAAAATATACAGTCAATTCACTTTATAGTATATTCTGTGATACCCTTTGAGACATGGCGACGACATGATAAGGCGTTATATCAAATGCAAGAGTTATTATTATTAGCATTATTATTAGTACAGGTAGTCGTGTTATTACTATTATAATTATAACACAATAACTTTAAAATCCAGTTCCTTTCCTCCCAGCTTTCCCATCACCTTGTGAACCACTTCCAGGCATCAATCCCATGTGAAAGGAGCTGGAATAAAAGTGCCAGCTCTTGTTTTGTAGTTCGGGTCTTCCTGATTGTGTAGGAAATGGATCTATATAACTGCACTCAAATAAAACACAATGCTTTACATGAGAAAGGCTGATTGCGTGCTTACTGGAGGAGGGAGACCAGATGCCTTTTGAATGGACAGCACCACGCACCCCATTGTTATGCAGTATTTTCTGCTGAAGGAAACCCAAACAGCTGGAGGCTGGTGACCAGGAAGGGAAGTGGAGTTTCTGGCCAGGACATTGGGCTCATTTAAGAACCAGCTGTGCCCGACAATGGGGTGTAATCATGGAGCAGGTTATTGTGGAAGAATGAGGCTGGATGGGCCGTAGGGACTGTTTCAGCCCCAACACATACACAAGATCTTTGTATTGTATTCATCCAACACACACATTGTTAACCCTAATCCTAACCCTAAAGGAATTCCTCCCACTGCAGCTCCTGTTAACCCTGCAGCCAAAGCACTAAATAACTGTTGGGATCTGGAGGTATTAGGAATTAATTATAGTTAGTTCCAATCAGGCACCGATTAAAACAATCTATCCACAAAACAGGCATGGTCAGCAACCGTGAGCAAAAGGGAGAGAAACAACTTGTCTAGATATACATTCCCCTGCGCTAAAACAACCTTGGGTACTGGTCCATGCCAATAATCCAAGGGGCTGAATAACATCAGTAGCTTCTAGGATGAATGAATAATTGAAGGAGAATGGGCTCGAGATATAGATAAGGACATAGAACTAACAAAGGCGCAAAGGAATATACCAATGATTTGGTTCACTTATTGGAGAATAAAGATTCAATTCATACACGAGGCAGGATAAAAGAAGATCTTATCAATACTAGCCAGCCTGTCACCAGGCCAATCATTAATCAGAACTAATATGTGCAGAACGAGTATTATGGAGGGGTCTTCAGGCTAGAAAGAAGGTATAACTAGACACAGCTTTTGGGAAATTGCCAAGTGAGTAGCTGGAGAGCCATCTCAAGGTCTGGGAAAAGAAGGGAAGCAAACAACTCCCTACAACTCTGGCCTTTAGATTGTCTGGTTTTGACATTGCTTCTGGACAATGTCCAAGTGATCAACTGATTGAGTTAGTTATAATGAGGCTGGTGGAGAAGTATAAAGATAGGAGAGAAAGCGTGGCTCATTATAACAGTTGGGGAGTGTCTCAGGGTAAACCGAGATCTCCAGCCTGCCACTGTTGTCCAGAACTACTGGAACGGGTCATGGTTCCAGTAGTTTTTTTTTTTACAGTTAGAGAAGGGTCAGTTAGAGAAGGAAAGTTAGAAGGAAAGTTAGAAAGGGTGAATTAGATGCACCTCCAGAACAGGCCCGAGGGTAGACAAGAGAAAATGTCCAATCGGTAGTATTGTTCTGTTATTATCGGTATATACAATTACTATTATCTGTATATGAAATTATTATTTTGTTATTATCGGTATAAACAATTACTATTGTTTGTATGTGGATTTATTATTCGGTTATTACATTATTAACAAAGTTTTAATTCCTGACTGGAATGGTATATTGAGATCGAATCTTATTTTATAAACACGATCCAAACTGTTGGTTGCAAACAACGGTAGCGGATTCAACAAACTTGGCATTAACAAGTCATATAGTGGAGACGCTCCCGGGAACTCTGTTCTATTGTAAACAAGAGTTATATACAGTATTAGAGACACTCCCCTTAACTCTGTTGTACCCTTTACCCTGGTAACACTGTTCTATTGTAACAAATTACGTTGTATTATGACTTATTAAAATAAATTTAGTCGTACTCCGACCGTTGGGTTTATTGAGATCCGAACCTAAAATACTTTAAGAACTATTGAACTATGGATAACAGCCGTGGATTGAATTGACCAGTTTATTACTGTTTTTAATAATAATATTAATAATAGTAAATAATAATCTCAGCGCTTCTGAAGTCGTCCCAATGTGAAAGGCACTTTCACTATAGCTTAGTGGTTAGAGCACTCGCCTCGTAAGCGAGAGACCTGAGTTTGATTCCCAGCAGATCAGGTCAGAGTGAAATCTTGGGCAAGTTTCCTTACTAAGGAGGGAGTTTCCTCCTTAAGGGAGGAGTAGGGAGTTTCCCACCCGTCCAAATCAATGGTTGGCGGGAATTGAATATGGATCTAGTTAGATTTTCCACTTTTATTCCACCTTTATTCATGTTACACATTTCAGGTGGCAGCATACAATCAAGTTGGCCAATTATTTTATATGGTTTTCCCATCTCTGGGCAAGCACAGTACAGAGAGAGAGAGAAAACGAGAGAGAGAGAATTAAATGTTTTGCTGACTGAAACTAAAGCGAGGAGGTTAGCGCCAGGATCTTAATGTAAATCCTAATTTCTGTGGACAGGATTTGTGACCTAAATTTGCCATCTTGAGTTCAACAACAAACTGAGCGAGAATAAGAACACTGTGAAACAGATACACTCGTCAGAGAAACAGCCGTTACTCCCACTCGCCTATCCAGCAACTGAAAAAAAATTATAATTTGGTTTCTCAACCCACGGCTGTGTGTAGGGATGCTGATGTGCACAATTGGCTGCCGCTTTCACCCACAAATATATACAGTTAATTCACTTTACAGTACAACAACAACAATAATTACATTTATAGAGGGCCTTTCACTTCAGGGAAGATGTCCCAAGGTGTTGAACAATCAGCGATCGGGACCTGAGTATATTCTTTGAAGCGCTTTGAGATGCCCAATAATAATAATAATAATAATAATCCTTGCATTTGATAATAGTGCTTTTCACATCTTCCATACACCACAAAGTACTTCACAGAAGATACTGTAAAGCAAATTGACTGTATATTTGTGGGCAAAATGCGGCAGCCAATTGCACACATCAGCGTCCCCACAAACAGCCGTGGGCTGAAAATGACCAATTTTATTATTGTGGTTTTTTTGGACAGATTATTACCAGGCATATGTGTTAATAGCGCATGCGTCTGTGTGTGTCAATTTATAATCAGTTATAGGTATCAAGCTATCGGCCCATCTCCAACCTCCCCTTCCTTTCCAAGGTCCTTGAAAGAGTGATTGCCTCCCAGCTCCGCTCTTTCCTCGCAAAGCACTCACTCCTTAAACCCCTCTAATCGGGTTTCTGTGCCTCCCACAGCACGGAAACTGCCCTAGTCAAGGTCACAAACGACATCCTGACCATCTGTGACCAGGGCTCCCTCTGCCTCCTCGTCCTCCTCGACCTATCCGCTGCCTTCAATACTGTGGACCACACAATCCTCCTCTAACGCCTATCCTCCCTCCTCAACCTGCAAGACTCTGTCCTCGAATGGTTCCGGTCCAATCTCTCCCACCGCCTTCACTTCGTCTCCTCCAATGGCTTTTTCTCCAGCCCCCGCACAGTCACATGCAGTGTTCCCCAGGGGTTCTGTCCTTGGCCCCCTGCTCTTCACCCTCTACACTCTCCCCCTGGGCGACATCATCCGCAGACATGGGGTAAATTTCCACATGTACCCGGATGACACTCAACTCTACTTATCCGTGTCCACCTTCGACTCCAGGACTACTGGCGTTCTGTTCTGACTGCATGTCTGTCCGACACAAGACGGAAGCCCTCCTGATTGGCTCAAGTCAACGCCTCTGCACCTCAGGCACTGACAACATCAACGTTCAAGGCTACTCTCTCCACCTCTCGAAGCCAATCAGGAATCTGGGCGTCTTGTTCGACCCCGAGCTATCCTTCCTTCCTCACATCCGTTCCATGACCGGCACAGCCTTCCATCACCTCCACAATATTGCCAGACTCCACCACTACCTCACCCCCCACGCTGCCGAAACTCTCATCCACTCCTTTATCACTTCCAGGCTCGACTACGGGAACTCTCTCCTCGTCGGCCTCCCCAGCTCCTCCCTTCACAGGCTGCAGATCATTCAGAATTCTGCAGCTCGTGTACTTTCCCATATCAGGCTTCGCGACCACATCACTCCCACCCTCGCCCGTCTACACTGGCTCCCCATCCCCCAGAGGATCGAATTCAAGATCCTTGTCCTCACTTTCAAGGCCATTCACGGCCTTGCCCCCGCCTATCTCTCTGACCTACTGTCTCCCTAACAGCCTGTCCCCTCCATTCAGGAGACTCAGACCTGCTCTGCGTCCACCACCCTAACTGCCCAACATCGGTGGCCGGGCTTTCAGCCTCTCTGCTCCCACACTGTGGAACTCTATCCCGCAACCCCTCCGCCTCACTTCCTCCCTTTCCTCCTTCAAGGCCGGTCTCAAGACCTTCCTCTTCAACTGCGCCTTCGGCTGCCCCACTATCTCTTCCTCTCTCCTTCCCCCTACCCCAACCCTCCCCTCATCCGCCCGCTCGGGTCATGACCTGATTGTTCAACGCTTTGGGACGTCCTCCCGACGTGAAAGGCGCTATATAAGTGCAATTTTGTTGTTGTGTGTGTGTATGGAGTAAGGAAACTTGTCCAAGGTTTCACCCTGACCTGTCTGGATTCGAACACTTGTAAGGCAAGTGCTCTAAGCTAACCACTGAGTTAGAGGGACTCCACGATGTGAAAATGCGCTATAGCAAATGCAAGGATCATTATTATTATTAGATGTAAAGATTATTATTACCAAACTCACTGTATAATTATTGCTGTAGATGCAGATTCCAACCACTGGGTGCCAATAAAACAACGTTAAATTTTCTCTGATTTCTGCACAAGATCTAAGAATGAGGAGAAATCAGAGTGTTTATATAAAGCTCTAAAAAAAATCCCTAAAATAGAAGGACCTAGAATGGGTGGCGGGAGAAAATATTCTTGAGGTCATAATATATAGTCACTAATAATAATAATAATAATAATTTGCATTTGATATGGTGCTTGTCACATCTTCTAGCTCCTGTCCCCATCTTCTAGCTCTTCGTGATCTAAATGGTTACCTTAAAAGCGTGAGACCTGTGTTTTGAATCCAGGCAAATCAGGGCGAAACGTTCGGTAACTTTACTTCACACACACACCACACACCACACACACACACACGTGCCTAATAATAATCCGTCCCCCAAAAAAACACAATAATAAAATCGTTCATTTCAATTGTTCATCTCTACAACTGTTTGTGGGGACGCTGCTGTGCTCAATTGGCTGCTGTGTTTCACCCACAAATATATATACAGTCAATTCACTTTACAGTATATTCTGTGAAGCGCTTTGAGACGTCAATAAGACGTGAAAAGCGCTATCTCAAATGCAACGAATTATTATTATTACCTGTAGAAGTTTCTTACAAAATAGATAAGAAGCTAACAAACATTCAATTACGCTTTGTTAAAAACTTAATTTGATCACACTTCGCAGGAGAACCCGTAGAGCACTTTGAGACATCTTTCCAGCACCGCTAATTATTATTATTATGTTTAGGATTCGACAGAGCCTTACAAAAATAACAACAACAAAATTACATTTATAGAGGATTTTTCACGTCAGGAGAACATCCCAAGTCACTGAACAGTCAGGGGTCAGGACCCGAGCATGGGTGGGTGGTGGGGGCGGTAGGGTTGGGATGAGGTAGGGCAGAGAGGGTAGGAGGGCGACTGGAGGGGCAGTCGAAGAGAGAGGATGGTCTTGAGAGGAGGTGAGGGTGGGGGGGGGGCAGCAAGGCAAAGAGATTGTGGGATGGAGTTCCAGAGCGTGGGAGCAGAGAGGCTGAAGAGACATGGAGCAGGCCGGAGTCCGCTGTACGGAGTGGGCGGGTAGGTAGGTTCATAGGGGGACAGCAGGTTGGAGAGGTGGGGGGGGGGGGGGGGGTGGGGGGGGTTTGTGGGGATGCTGCTGTGTGCAGTTGGCTGCTGTGTTTCACTCACAAAATTCACTTCAATTCAATTTGCACTGTGGAGCACTTTGAGATGTTTAGAAGACGTGAAAAGCGCTATTGTAATAATAATCATCCTTGCATTTTGATATAGCAGCTTTTCACATCTTATCGACGTCTCAAAGCGCTTCACAGAATGTACTGTCCAATGAATTGATTGTATATATTTGTGGGAGAAACGCAGCAACCAATTTTGCGCACAGCAGTGTCAGACATGTGTGTATGTGTGTGCGTGTGTGTGTGTGGAGTAAAGAAACTTACCCAAGGTTTCGTCCTGATCTGCCTGGATTCGAACACAGGTCTCATGCTTGTAAAGTGAGTGCTCTAACCACTGAGCTAACAAATTCAAAGATTATTATTATTATAATAATTTCTCGCTGGAGCTGCGATGCCCCCTGTATCGAATATAAGGATTATTTTCATCAATGTGGTAACTCTCAACCCAGAGCACATATCAAAGATATTTGGGCAGAGGGTTTATTTGATTAGAGAGAACATGACCACAACTGTGACCTGTGAGCTGATGACATCTGTTCGACAGAAAATGGTGAAATATTCCAGAAAACAACCACAGCTCTGAACACAATGTCAAATTCCACTTAACCCTTGTTCGTTTAACTGCCACTCAGCTCTTCTCTCCACTCCCCCACCCACTCACCCACTCACCCTCCCTCCATCCCTCTGGCTCAAGGTCAAACTTTACTCTATTTGCCTTAGCCCTCACCTCCTTCCCTACCCCATCAAGCGAGACGGGCTCAGTGTCAACATTTTATATGCAGTCAATTCACTTCACAGTATATTCTGCGAAGTGCTTTGAGACATTGTCTTAGAAGAAGATGTGAAAAGGCGCTGTATCAAATGCAAGGATTATTATTATTATTATTATTGTGATCTCTGAGCTGAAATTCACATTCTGTATAAAATACAAGATCTGTCCATTTCTCCCCATGGCTTCCCAATTTCATCATCAACGACCACAGCTTGTGTCTCAGAGCTCCACTTGAAGGGGTGGGGGGGGGAAGAGGTGGCGGAGAGCGCGGTTGTTGAGGATCCGTCATCGTGATCTAAAGGAGGGGAGAGAGAGGGGAGCTGGAGGCATCGGGGGAAAGAGTTCCAAAGCTTTGTGAGGGCTTCATGAGGCACTTGGGGGAAAGCCTGTAGGCAAGTCAATCAACGTAGGTAAGTTTGCCCTTAGCCTTACCAAGTTCTATGATCTTGTACAAGGCGATGCACCCCTTTCCCTTCACTCCCTCAACCCCCTTCATCTCTCTCTCTCTCTCTCTCTCTCTCTATCTCTCAACTCCTTCGCCTCCCCTCCTCCTTTCCCATTTTCAGGTCGCGCCTGGAGACCTTTCTCTTTGACCACCTGACCGATCGACTGACCGTGCTTACTGTCACCTTCCCCCTCCTCCTGGTTCGGCCTCGGGCTCCACCTTTGTGAAGTGCTCTGAGATGCCGCCTGGCCTGGAGAGAGAGAGGACGCTATATAAATGCAAGTTGTTGTTGTTTCCCTCACATTCCTTGCAAGAATGGAACTCATTCTGTTCACTCCTGATCAAACCACAAGTCCTCAAATAATTATAATAATAATACTAATCCTTGATGTTGATATCACGTCTTCGAGATGTTTCAAAGCGCTTCACAGATTATATTGTAAAGTGAATTGACTGAACATTTTGTGGGCAAAATGCAGCAGTCAATTGCGCACAGCAGCGTCCCCACAAACAACCGTGGACTGAAATGACCAATTTTTTACTTGTTTTGCGAGAATATACTGTAAAGTGTAGTAGCGACTCTGTGTTTTGTGGGCCAGATATCCTCTGTGTTTCTCGATCTCATTTGGGTTACATTAAGGTCATATTTGCCCTGTGTTGCAATGAGAGTTTTGTTACTCATTGATAAGATACCCGAGGTCAATGATCTCACTGTACAGCCATTTACAAGGTTATTCTTGGCCTTGGTGCTTTAAAAAAGGCCAAATGGAAATTTTTTAACTCACGCTGTGGTCAGCTTTATGTTTACTTTATTCCACATGACAATTTCAGAAGTGATTTTCAACATGAGGTGTTAACGGCAAGATACGCCCTCCCGCCCCCCACCACCACCCCCGGCCCCCTGCCCTCCGTCCACCACCCCCACCCCCCCCCCCCCCCCAACACCCCAAATCCGTAACAAATCCCGTGACATTTATGAGACAAGAGTAAGAAGTTTGACTCACAGAAGAGGTCCTGTAGTTCGCTCTGTGGTTAGAGGGCTTGCCTTACAAACGAGAGACCTGGGTTCGATTCCTGGTCAGGGCGAAACCTCGCGCAAGTTTCCTTACTCCACACACATGCACGCACGTAATAATAATAATCCCTCCAGAAAAAAAAATGGTCACTTCGATTTTTGGGGGAGGCTTTCAATTCATCTTTCTATACCTTTAACAAGTACTCCATACATAATCCCATAATAAGGTTTGTTTGATTTAGAAGACTGGATTAGTAAAGGGTAACAATTGCTTTGCTGAACTGGCTGATGCCAGACTCTTATCACATTCCACATGTTTGTGGAATGAAAATACTGTGTGCTCCGCGACAATCAGCAAATAGGTTCTCTAGCCCACAAATATATACAGTCAATTCACTTTACAGCACTTTGAGACACAGTCGACAAGATCTGAAAAGCGCTTTGTCAAATGCAAGGATTATTCTTATTTATTCTTATTTATTATTATTATGCTCCGATGTAAAAACAATGAACTGTGACACACACAATCGGGCTATAGAAGCCTGCCCAGAAATTGCCCACAGTTCTTTCTCGGTCCGCAAAACAGCCCGCCAAAGATGGGGACGATCTAACTCTCCGATAACTACAGTACTTTGAAGTAGTTGTGGAGTGGTGTAGAGAGTCTGTGCACTTTCCCCAATATCGATTCTACTGTAACTCTAACCACTGTAGCTCCTGTAGCTCAGTGGTTAGAGCACTCGCCTTACAAGCGCCCTGTGTTCAAATCCAGGCAGGTCAGGGTGAAATCCTTGGGTAAGTTTCCTTACTCCACACACACACACCTAACAATAATCCCTCCATAAAAGCCACAAGAGTAAAATTGGTCATTTCAATCCACGATTGTTTGTGGGGGACGCTGCTGTGCCCAATTGGCTGCCGCGTTTCACCCAAAATATATATACAGTCAATTCACTTTACAGTTTATTCTTCCAGATGTCACAAAGTGCTGTTATCAAATGCAAGGATTATTATTATTATTATCTTCTGGGCGTCTCAACAACAACAACAACAACAACAAATTACATTTATAGAGCGCCTTTCATGTCGGGCGGACGTCCCAAGGCGCTGCACAGGAGGCGTGTGACCCGAGCTGGGAGGGGAGTGTTTGGGAAGGGGTGAAACACGAAGGGGAGCTAAAAGAGTTTGTGGTGGAACAAAAGGCACGATCGAAGAGGAAAGTCTTCAAACCGGCCTTGAAAGAGGAAAGGGAAGAAACGAAACGGAGGGATTGAGGGATGGCATTCCATAGGGTGGGAGCGGAGGGCTCCTAAGAATATGCGCCTTCCGCAACATGGTTCCTTCCAAAAAACAAACGCAAAACAGCTCTCTCTCTCTCTTTCTCTCCAGCTGCAACCAGCTGTGAGAAAATAACTGAGAAAAGAATGAAAACAGTTTGATGTTTATAAACAGATTAATTCTTTCTCTTCCTCCTTGAGAAAGGAATATTTCTTTTGAAGCACGTCAGAATTAGCTCCCCTCTTATCAGGTTCATCGTGTTTCAAATCTATACCACCATTGCAAATACAATTGGAAATGTTATTTAACGCATTAATCAACAGAATCTTACATCCCACACACAACAACAACAACTTCGATTTATATAGCACCCTCCCTCACTCCACGCCGGATGGCGTCTCAGAGCGCTTCATAATAACGGATCAGGGTCCGAGCCAGAGGGAGGGGGAGAAAGGTGACCAAAGGCACAGTCAAAGAGAAAGGTCTTTAGCTGAGATCCGAAACTGGGCAGAGAAGGGGAAAGGCGAAGAGAGTGAGGAAGGGAGTTCCGGAGCCTCGGAGTGGTTGGTCAGGACACAGAGAGAGGGAGAGAGAGAGAAACTCACTTTCCTTTTTGACGCCAATTCCAACAATGGCACAGCCATTCCCAGCGGCGCATTCGAGTATCAGCTTGGTTAATAATAATAATAATCCTGGCATTTGACCCAGCGCCTTATCACGTCTTCCAGACTGTGTCTCAAAGCGCTTCACAGAATATACTATAAAGTGAATTGACTGTATATATATTTTGTGGGAGAAATGCGGCAGCCAATTGCACACAGCAGCGTCCTCTACAAACAGTGATGGGTTGAAATGACTGATTTTAATTATTGTGGGTTTTTTTTGGATTATTATTAGGCGCATGGAATGGTCAACATGGTCAAGATATCATTAGTGACCTTGATCAGGATAGTTTCCGTGCTGTGGGCAACGCAGAAACCTGATTGGAGGGGCTGGTGGAAGGAGTGGGATGAGAGAAAGGAGCGAAGCTGGGTGGCAACAAGATAGAAAAACAAGACGTATCCCGTAATAACAACAACAACAATAACAACTTCGATTTATATGGCGCCCTCCACGCCAGAAGGCTTCTCAGAGCGCTTCACAGTAGCGGATCCCGGGACCAAGCCAGGGGCAGGGGCAGGAAGGTGACCGAAAGCTCGGTCGAAGAGAAAGGTCTTCAACTGTGACCTGAAACTGGGAAGAGAGGGGGCGAGGTGAAGCGAGTGAGAAAGGGAGTTCCAGAGCCTCGGGGCGTAGTGGCTAAAGGCACAGCTGCCGAGGGTGGAGCGGAGGACTCGGGGGACATGGAGGAGGCCAGACCCAGAGGAACGAAGGCAGTGGGTGCTGGGTTGTGGGGAGAGGAGATCAGAGAGATAGGGGGGTGCAGAGGAGTGGAGGGATTTGAAAACAAGGGTGAGGATCTTGAAGTCGATCCTCTCTGGGATAGGGAGCCAGTGAAGTCTGGCAAGGACTGGGGTAATGGGGGAGCGAAGCTTAGAGCGGGTTAGTATGCGGGCGGCAGAGTTCCGAAACTTGGAGGCTTCATAATAATCCTGGATACCTTTCACTTTGAGTGATCGAAATTCAACATACAATAATCCCTGGATTACCTTTTGGGTGATCAAACTGAGAAACGTAGCTCAGTGGTTAGAGCACTCGCATTACAAGCAAGAGATCCGGGTTCCATTCCAGGCAAGGGAAAACCTTGGGCAAGTTTCCTTACTCCATACACACACAAACAGACACGTCACTGCTTCAGACCCGAGCTGAGGACAGTGGAGGGAGGAAAGGGAGGGATGAGGAGTTGCTGATGGGTTCATCGAAGAGGAGAGTTTCGAGGTGGGACTTGAAGGAGGCCAAGGAGGGGGCGAGGTGGAGGGACTGCGGGATGGAGTTCCAGAGGTTGGGGGCAGAGTGGCTGAAGGCTCGCCAGCCAATGGTGGGGCGGGCGGGTGGGTCGGGTGACATGGAGCAGGCCAGAAGAGTCAACTCCATTTTTGATGGGAGTTGGCAGGAGAGTGAAAACAAGGATTCTCACATGCAAACACACACATGCACCCACATGCGCACACACACACATACAAACACATGCACACACTCACACACACGCACGCACACACACACACACACACGTGTGCATTCCAGGTGCAGTATAGTTGTGACTCTCCTCCTGGGTATGTGTGTGTGTGTGTGTGTGCAGCATGCATGTAATTGAATGCAGGTAAATGTACACAATATGTCTATGTGGGTCTATCTGAGTCTGTGTGAGTGTACAGTAGATTTAGAATATCGTTCGCCTGAACAAAAAATAATAATACTTTGGTCACTCGCCCCGCGACTGTTTGTGGGGATTCTGCTGTGCGCAATTGGCTGCCGCGTTTCACCCACAAATAGTCACTACACTTGATAGTATGTTCCGTGACTCCCTTTGAGACGTCCAGAAGGACGTGATAAGCCGCTAAATAAAAATTCAAGGAATTTATGTGGGTCTATCTGTGAGTGTGCAGGTGTGGGTTTGTGAGATTGGTGCCGTAGTAACACATGAGAGGGAGGGAGGCTTGGATGAAATGTTTACTAAAGAGCATTTATTGAGAACCACAATAAATCCGTGTGGTCGAAGGAAACCGAGAGAATTATGCCTTCTTAACGGCTTTGTTTACCTGTTCTGCCACCTTCAAAGAGTCACTAACACAAATCCCCAGGTCTCTCTGTTCCCTCAGACCCCGTAAAATTGTACTATCTAGCCTATATTGCCTCCCCTCATTTCTTCTCCCAAAATGTATCACCTCACACTTCTCTACATTAAACTTCATCTGCCATGTGTCTGCCCACTTTACAATTTTAGCTATCCCTTCTTGCAGATAGTTTCTATCCTCCTCACTAGTTACTATTCTCCCTAACTTAGTATCATCTGCAAACTTGGAAATTGTTTTGCTCACTACACCCAAGTCCAGATCGTTAATATACTGTATATTAAAAAGAGCAGTGGTCCCCAAACCAATCTCTGGGGGACGCCACTGCACACTTCCCTCCAGTCTGAAAAACAGTCGCTCACCACAACTCTCTGCTTCCTGTCTCGCAGCCAGTTGTGGATCCACGCTGCCACTTAATGCCATGAGACTCTACTTTCCTAATAAGCCTCTCATGTAGCACTTTGTCAAATGCCTTTTGAAAGTCCATGTAAACTACATCAACTGCGCTACCCTCGTCCACCCATATAGTCACTACACTTGACAGTATGTTCCGTGAAACCCTTTGAGACGCCCAGAAGGACGTGATAAGCCCCTAAATAAAAATGCAAAGAATTTATGTGGGTCTATCTGTGAGTGTGCGGGTGTGGGTTTGTGAGATTGCTACTGTTGTAACATAGCAGAGGAAGGGAGGCTTGGACGAAACATTCACTAAAAGAGCATTAATTGAGAGCCACATCTGTTTAGTTGAAGGAAACCGAGAGGATTTATTTTATGTCGAGAATCTGACATGTATCTCAATCTCTGACCTTCATGAAAATACAGCAAAACTGGGCTCAATAAATGAAAATCTCACAAGCCAATTATAGAGGTCAGAGCCCAGCCTGGCGGGGATCTTACTGATCAACATCCAGCTGGCTGTCCAGTGGAACATTACAGAGAGTCCTGTAGCTCAGTGCTCAGAGCACTTGCCTGGCAAGCGAAAGACCTGGGTTTGATTCCAGGCAGGACGAAACCTTGAAAAGTTTCCTTACTACACACACACACACCCCTGATAATAATCCCTCGAAAAAAAATCAGACAATAAATTGATCACTTGAGCAAAGAAGTTTATGAGGAGACCTAATAGAGGTTTGATAATAGAGGATCATGAGAGGATTCGACAGAGTAAACAGAGAAAAACTGTTTCCACTGGTGAGTTTATCATTGTCTCATGGTCACAGACACTAAACAGTTTCAAAAAGAAGCAGAGAGGAGGTGAGGAGAAATTCTACGATTCTATAATTTCAATCCACGACTGTTTGTGGGTACGCTGCTGTGCACAATTGGCTGCCAGGTTTCACCCACAAAATATATAGTCAATTCACTTTACAGTACATTCTGTGAAGCGCTTTGAGACATAGTCTAGAAGACATGATAAGGTGCTATATCAAAATGCCAGGATTATGATTATTATTATGGTTATTATGATTTTTATGATTATTACCAGTAGTATTATTAAGATTAGTATTATTATAATAAACTAACCACCCGTGATTAACGATATGAATTATTTAATTCTCTAGCGGCTGCCAAACAACAACAACGACTAAGACGACAGCGAGAAAGGGACAGAGCACACAAAACACACGGAGACGTGAGCGAGCGACCAGGCGAGCGAGTTAGAATCTGAGGCGGTATCGGAATTGAACTTCAGTCTTGGGCTGCATGGAACCAAAGCCCCATCGCTCACTGTCGATCTCCGGGATGTCCTCCTCAGGGTCTAGCAGCTCGATGTCAAAGTAGCTGATGACCAGAAAGACGTATTGCTTGAGCTCGTTGACCGCAAAGAAGCGCCCGGGACACATGCTGACCCCTGACCCCCAGGGCATGTTGTAGTACTTGAGCTTACGCCCACCCTTGTAGAAGTCGGTCTTTCTGGTCCCGTCTGGGTTCAGGAAGCGGTCGTACTTGAAGCTGTGTGGGTCAGGGTGTATCTCGGGGTCGATCTGGGCCGAGAGGTAAGGGAAGAGAGCCAGGCGGTCGCCCTTCCTCAAGGCGTACTCCCTGCCATCCGCCATCTTCAGAGCCATGTCCTCCAACACCGAGCGGATCAGGACGGGGGCGGCCGACAGCCTGAGGCTCTCATCCACCGCGCTGTCCAATACCGGGGTCCGGAGCAGCATGTCCCTGGTCAGGTTGACCAGAGGGGAGCCCGCCTGGGCCTTCTGCCCCGTCTCCCTCAGCAGTGTGTCCACCTCAGTCCTCACTGCCTTCATGGCCTCTGGGTTTTTGAGTAGGAACAGGAGCAGCCAGAAGGCGGAGGGACCTGCGTTTCCCTGCGAGGCCCAGAGCAGGAGGAACATGTAGGTGTCTTGCATGGGTTCCTCGATCCCCTGCTCCACCATCTGCTGCTGCCGATCGGCGATCCAGGGGCTGACCTTCTCCTTGGCCGCAATCTTCTGGGTGGAGAGCATCTGGCAGAAGAACTTCTTCAGCCTCTCGGCCTCCAGCCTCTTCTTGGGAGGCAGCACGGCGTAGGCCAGACGCGGGAATAGCTGGTCGTACTTCTTGAACTCGACAAAGAGTTCCTCCGAGAAGGCCCTGTCGGCCTCGTTGGCTGCCTCCAACCCTCCCACCTGGCCGGCTGGCTGCACCCCAAACAGGGACAGGTAACCCGCTCGGAACACCAGGTTGTAGGAATGTCGGAAGAGCCCGGCTTGGCGCCACTGGCCAGATGACTTACCCTGACCCACCTCGTACAGCATCAGCTTCTGAAGATTCTCCATCATGGCTTCAGTCATGTGGATTAACCCATCTCCCATCAGGTGCTTGGCACTCAGCGCTTGCAGCATCTTGTGGTCGCCCTCCACCCCCTGGTAGTTGAAGACCCTGGCCACCAGCTGCATGGCGAACTTCTCAAAGTCCAGCTTGGACCTGGATTCCTTGACAACGGCACCGAAGGAGTGAGGGTCCATGACGAAGGTGAAGTAGTAGCCGGCGATCTGGGCGGTGAAGACGTCACCGTGTCGGCCCTGCATGCGGCTCAGGAACTCCATCGTATTCCTCCGGAACGCCAGGACATGTCCCAGCCAGGGCAGGCTGCCGCGATCCAGGGGGGGCTCATCAGGGCGTCTCCTCCTGAAAACTCCCAGGAGGTACAGCAACCCCAGAGCCAGGGCGCTCAGCGTCAGGAGCACCGGGAGCAGGTAAGCCATTGCCCAGGTGTGTGTGATCTCCTACTCTCTTTCCCTCTACCTCGATCCCTACCCCACTGCTCTGCTCGCGACCTGATTGTTCAGTGCCTTGGGCCGTCCTCCTGATGTGAAAGGCGCTCTACAAATGTAATTTTGCTGTTGTTGTTGTGTGTGAGTGTGTTTGGGGTAAGGGAAACTAACCTTTCCCAATCTCTCTCTCACTCTCTCTCCGCGTGCGTGTGTGTGTGTGTGTGTGTTGAGAGCAGCCGCACAGTGTGTGGTGTGTTTGCAGTTTGTATCGGGCGTGTTTTTTCTTTGCCGTCTGTTTGCCACTCAGATCAGACTATGGCACCAGTGGGCAAAATTCCCCTCCCCATTTGCTTATCAGCGGAGACAAACACACAGACATGCATGGACACATAGAGCTGAAGGCCATTTACTGTAGCAACATTCAATCGAACAGGTTTCAATCCGCCCACATATGCCTCAGCGTTGAGAGACTGTGTGGAGTCATGGGGTGGCTCTCGCGGGGTTAATAGGCTTATACCAATGTCATTTAGAATGGATAGTAATAGTAATAATAATCCTTACATCAATGATCTAGATGAGAACATTGAATGTAACGTGTCTAAATTCGCGGATGACACTGAACTAGGTAGCAGAGTGAGCACTGAGGATGATTGCAACAAGATTAGTCGAGTGGGCAAGTAGGTGGCAGATGGAATTCAATGTTAGCAAGTGTGAAATTATTCACCTCGGTAGCAACAATAAAAGAATAGATTATTTTCTAGAGGGGGAGAAGTTAGATAGTGTTAGTATTCAAAGAGATTTGGGTGTCCTTGTACACCTGTCCCAAAAAGTTAGTTTGCAGGTGCAGCAAGCAGCTAAGAAGGCGAACGGCATGTTAGCGTTCATTTCAAAAGGTTTAGAGTATAAGAGTAGGGAAGTCTTGCTGCAACTGTATAGGGCTTTGTGAGACCGCACCTAGAGTACAGTGTGCAGTTTTGGTCTCCTTATTTAAAAAAGGACATACTTGCCTTAGAGGGGGTGCAGCGTAGATTCACTAGGTTAGTTCCTGGGATGAGGGGACTGACCTATGAGGATAGGTTGAATAAACTAGGGCTGTATTCTCTAGACTACAGAAGAATTAGGGGGGATCTTATTGAAACATATAAGATTCTTAAAGGGCTAGATAAAGTAGGCACTGAGGGACTGTTTCCCCTGGTAGGAGAATCTATAACCAGGGGTCACAGTCTTAAAATTAAGGGTCAGCCTTTTAGAACAGAGTTGAGGAAACATTTCTTCACTCAGAGGGTAGTGAATTTATGGAATTCACTACCCCATAAGGCTGTAGATGCTCAGTCCTTGAACATTTTCAAGGCTGAGACTGATAGATTTTTGAAAAATAGAGGGATATGGGGATATGGGGATAGGACAGGTAATCAAAGTTAGGTGAGAAGATCAGCCATGATCTTGTTGAATGGTGGAGCAGGCTCGAAGGGCCGAATGGCTTACTCCTGCTCCTAATTCTTATGTTCTTATATTAGTGCCTTTTCATGTCTTCTAGACTGTGTCTCAAAGCACTTCGCAGAATTAGATTGTAAAGTGAATTGACTGTATTTATTTTGTGGGCAAAATGCGGCAGCCAATTGCGCACAGCAGTGTTCCACACAAACAGACGTGGGTTGAAATGAACACATTTTTTTTGAGGGATTATTATTAGTCAAGTGGATAAGATAATTTACCCGAGGTTTCTCCCTGCGTGGAATCGAACCCAGGTCTCTCGCTTGCAAAGTGAGTCCTCCAACCACTGAGCCACAAGACTGTTCCCTCACCTGTGTGTCTGTTCCTATGGAATAAATCTACATAATCTGATTCAGGTAGCGAACACACACACACATACGCACACACGCACGCAAACACACACAGGGTATATACCATGTAACACACACACATGCAATAGGCACTGTGACACACACACACACACACACAGCACATAAACCATACAATGCGTTATATGCCTGCACGCACGCACATACCTATATAGGAGCTCCTGTAGCTCAGTGGTTACAGCATTCACCTTACAAGCGTGAGACCTGTGTTCAAATCCAGGCAGATCAAGATCGAAACCTTGGGCAAGTTTCCTTACTCCACACACACCACACACAAGCACCTAATAATAATCTGCTTGAAAAAAACCACAATAATAAAATTGATCATTTCAATCCATGGCTGTTTGTGGGACACTGCTGTGTGCAATTGGCTGCCGCGTTTTGCCCACATATTTACAGTCAATTTACTTTACACTATATTCTGTGAAGCACTTTGAGACGTCGATAAAACGTGAAAAACGCTATATCAAATGCAAGGATTGTTATTATTATATACATTATTATAGCAAAATAATCTTGCTGTGTGCAATTGACTGCCGTGTTTCACTCTCCCACAAATGCATACAGTTAAATCACTTTGCTGTACATTCTGTGAAGCGCTTTGAGATCTCTAGAATACGTGATAAACGCTGTATAAAATGCGAGGATTATTATTATTATTTTATGGCCATTCCCCCCAGCGTTGCTCCACTTTGCCTCTGCTTTGTCTGTGATCGCCTCCCGCAGTCTGAAGGACATAACTGCAGCCATCAGTGAAGATAGACATTTGATTATATTATGATAAGAATAATCCTTTCATTATTAACATTAATACAATGCAGCGCTTCCACAACACTGCCATTATCCACCAAACACATGCACTTAGAAATATATCCTGCAAAGCACTTTGAGACATAACCACAGAGAGGATTCTACAATGGTATTAATTATAGCATTAATATTAATGAAGCTCTTTCAAACAGAAATGATAAATAAATTTAAAAAATAATAAAAAAATAATAATCCTTGCAATCGGATGAGGTCATAATCCAATTGCTCACATGTGCGCCCCACAAACAATCATCGGTTAAAGTGACCAATTTATCATTTATTATTGAACGGTTTATTACCCCCCCACCCCCCTGGAAAGTGATCTGCCAATCCACTAACAGCCAGATTCCTACTGACTGCTGCTAAACAGGATTATTATTGTTCTGATTGTTGAGTTGAGAGGCTAGTTCAGGAGGTCTGACGTGGCGGGGCTTTGAACCCACAACCTACTGACTTCAACCTGAGAACGCTTTCTTACCCCATAAGACTTACCCAGCAGTAAGTAGGAACCCGGTCATTTGTTGATTGGTGGATTGCTTTCCGAGTGGGACAACAACAACAACAACAACATTGATTTATATAGCGCCCTCCACGCCGGATGGCGTCTCAGAGCGCTTCACAATAGTGGATCCTGGGACTGAGCCAGGGGCAGGGGTAGAAAGGTGACCAAAGGCGCGGTCAAAGAGAAAAGTCTTTAGTGATAAGACCTTTAGGGTCTTTAGGGTAATAAATAATCCCTTCAAAAAAAATGATGAATTGGTCACTGATTGTTTGTGGGACATTGATGTGAGCAATTGGATTATGACCTGATCTGATTGCAAGAATTATTATTATTATTATTTATTTATTATTTCTCTGTTAGAAAGAGCCTCATTAATATTAGTACAATAAATTAATACCATTCTGTAGTCCAAGGGGTCAAAGAGCTAAACCACTTGATGAGGGAGCGCTGTCCTCACCACAAGTGTAAGCCATCGAGAGGAGACAACAAGAGATAGGGTTGTATCCAAAATAAACAGAATTTCACGGCCACCAATAATAATAATAATCCTTCCATTTGATACAGTGCCATCACATCTTTGAGACGTCTCAAAGCTTTGCAGAAGATACTCTAAAGTGTAGTGACTGTATACATATGTTGTGGGAGAGATGCGGCAGCCAATTGTGCCCAGCAACCACCCACAAACAGATGTGGATCGAAAGACCAATTATTATCCCCCGAAAAGTGATCCTTCAATCGACCAATAACCGGGTTCCTATTCGCTACGGTAAACAAAGGCATATATGTGAGTGTGGAGTCAGGAAACTTGCCCTGCCCGCCCGCTCAGGAATCGAACCTCGGTCCTGTCGCTTGCGAGGCGAGGCAAACGCTCTAATCACTGAGCCGCACATTCAAGTGTAGACAAGAGGAAGCTTGCCCTTCACATGAGGGAGAGGGGAATAGAAGGGTGTGGATGAAGGTAAGGAATGGGTGGAGACACTTGTGGAGTATAAACAGTGCCTTCTGACCTCACTCCTGACTCTACACATATAAAATGATGCCCCTGTTCTGGATTTCTTCCAGTGGAGGAAATGTTTTTTTCTGCAGCTGCTCTATTGATTCCCTTCATAATTATAATAATAATGCTTGCATTTGATACAGTGCCTTATTGTGCCTTCCAGGTGCCTCAGAGCGCTTGGCGGGATTCACTGTCAACATGGGAACATAGGAATAAGGAGGAGTAGGCCATTAGGCTGCTCGAGCTTGCCCCACTACGCAACAAGCAAACTGACTGTGTGTTTCTGTGGGCGAAACATCATTTTAAACACATCACCCCTCAACCTTCTCTCAACTAGAGGGAATACAGAGCAAGTTCCCGTAAACTGTCCTCAAGGTTAAACACTTTAAGATGAAGGTCACAGAGGTAAGGTGGTTAGTTGGAAGGAGGGGAAGTGGGGGTGGGATGAAACTGCCAATGGGACTTCCTTGCTCTGTCCAAATCACAAGGCTCCAATCAAGCTGTTGGAGTGCCTGTGAGATGCCACTGACTGTGGGGGTTAGACAATAGATTATGTCCAATTTAAGGCTCCTCCATTCACTATTATCTCTGTGGTTCCCAGCGCCTGGTGAGACTGAGAGCCTGGGATCACTCAAGAAATAGCTGGAGATAAGGCATCAAGTTGCTAAGGCGTGTTGAGTATTGTAGCTCAGTGGTTAGACATTTGCCGTGCAAGTGAGAGATCTGGGTTTGATTCCAGCCCAGGAAGAAACCTGAGGCAAGTTTCCTTACTCCACACGCAAGCCTGAAAATCTACTGAATTGTATTACTTATTGTATTAATATTGATGAAGCTCTTTCCAACAGAGAAATAATAAATAATAATAACCAAAAAAAAATAATGAATTGGTCATTTCAATCCATGACTGCTTGTGGGGGACGTCGCTGCTGTGCGCAATTGGCTGCTTGTGTTTTGCCCACAAGACGTTCAGCCCTCCTGCCTGCCTGCCTGCCTGCCTGCCTGCCTGCCTGCCTGCCTGCCCGGGAATTGAACTCGGGTCCTCTTGTTTGCGCAAGAGGGCTCTTGAGCGCTCTAACCACTGAGCTACAGAACTCCACTCCAAATGATTGACATCGGAACAATGTGAGCTGAAGTGACTGGTGACAGGTGTCATCTCAGGCTCTGAGTAACCAGTCATAAAACTGGGCGCGTGTGTGTGTGTGTGTGTGTGAGGTGGGGGTGGGGGGGGGGGGGCAGGTCACTGAGCAGCTGTGAGTGGGAGTAGGTTGGAGGACACACAGGGCCAGGTGACCGGTTGCCCAACCTAGAAGTTAACAGCCTCTAACTCCTTTTTGAGGTGGGACGAGCGGGATCCCGCTGTGCATTTCCTCCATTCATCCAATTTATTACCAAGTAAATTCTCCCGCTCCCTGGCTTCACACAGCCACCGCACAGGAGGGGGCCATTCCATCCATTGTTATTGGTGTCGGAGTTTGTTCCTCTATCCTCATCCCAATTCCTTTCTCTTTTCCTGTAACCTTGTTTGTCCAAGTGCTTATCTGATTCCCTTTGGAAGGCTTATCGGATTCCCTGTCGTCCCCCCACTCCTCCCCACCCCTCCCATCCCCGTTTCCCCCCCCCCCCCCCCCCCCCCTCCCCACTTCCATCGTCTCTGTTCCCTGGCAATTGACTCTGTGTTCACTCATAGGACAACAACTTGCATTTGAAACACAAACAACTTACAGCCCAGATCAGAAAACCCATATAATAATAATAATCCTTGCAATTGATATAGCGGCTTTTCACGTCTTTTAGACTGTGTCTCAAAGCACTTCACAGAATATACTGTAAAGTGACTATCCTGTCAATTTGACTGTACTGTATATATTTTTTGGGCCACATGCGGCAGGCAATTGCGCACTGTAATGGTGGGTTGAGATGACCAATTGATTAATTTGGGGGATTTTTTTTTTGCCATTTCCATTACATTTTGTGCCTCGCAAGTGAGAGACCTGGGTTCAATTCCCGGCAGGTCAGGGCGAAACCTTGGGCAAGTTTCCTTACTCCACACACACACACACACACACACACCACACACACACACACACACACACACACATGCCTGATAAAACCCAATAATAAAATGGTCATCTCAACCCACGACTGTTTGTGGGGGACGCTGCTGTGCACAATTGGCTGCCGAGTTTCGCCCACAAATATATATACAGTCAATTCACTTTACAGTATATTCTGTGAAGCGCTTTGAGACACAGTCTAGAAGACGTGATAAAGCGCTATATCAAAATGCAAGGATTATTATTATAATTATTATAATCCTGTTGTCCTCTAGCTAAACCCAATCGGTGAGAATGTCTCTGTTTCTCTTTGTTGTCTTGTCAGATATCATCCCAAAAGGTCTGGGAGATCAAAGCTCACCCTTTTCATTTGGCTTTCTCTGGGAGGGGAAACCGCACATATTATAGGACAGTTTTCTCCTGCGACCGATCAGGTAACGAGCAGGGTGGAGTGTGGGAGGGCGGGGGAGGGCCGGGGGAGGGTGGAGACCTCAGGAAGTCTGCAGGGCGATCTGGCGTTTCCTGACGTTCTTGTGAAACGGTTAGAAATGAACTGACTGTAAACGAATCTAGCATTTAGTACTTTAAGGCTTTTTTGTTATCTAGCTATCCTGCATCACATAACAATTTAAAAAATTCTAATATAACTTCTGACTGACATTTGGAGCTCCTGTAGCTCAGTGGTTAGAGCACTTGCCTCACAAGCGTGAGACCTATTTTCGAATCCAGACAGATCAGGGCAAAACCTTGGGCAAGTTTCCTTACTCCACACACACATAATAATAATCTCTAAACAAAAAACACAATAATACAATTGGTCGTTTCAATCCATGATTGTTTGTGGGGACGCTACTGTGTGCAATTGGCTGCCGCATTTCGTCCACAAAAATTCACTTTACAGTACTGTATATTCTGTGAAGCGCTTTGAGACACAGTCTAGAAGACATGAAAAGCGTTGTATTTCAAATGCAAGGATTATTATTATTATTGTTATTATTATAATTGTGATTTATCCTAATGTTTCCCCCCCCACCAACTCACCACCCCCCGCCCCCACCTGCCACCCCCAACCACCCCATCACCATCACAGCATCGAGCTGGTTTTATGAAGAATTTTTTTCTTTAAACGAGCCACTGAAATCAGAAGCGTAATCAGTGCAAGCCGCAACCTTGCCCTTCACAGTACTGTACAGTACTGTACGCCACTCACAGCCTCCCATTCACAAAGATGGATTGTTGCTGGTGGTGGTGGTGGGTGGGGGGGGGGGGGGGGGGGGAGAGGGGGGGAAGGGGTACTTTTTATGTTTAACCCAGTGCCACTGCCGGCCACTGTACAGGGCTGTGAGTCACTGTCACAGCTGTGGGTCACAACGGAGAGGAAGAAGCAGGAGCCATCTGGCTGATGGCTGGACGAGACGCATGCACACACACACAGACGCACACAGACACACACACGCGGGCGAGAGAGAGAGAGGGGGAGAGAGGCGGAAACTAAAATAATTCATATCTGTGGCGAAAGCATTTGCATAAAAACAGCAAACACCAAACAGCATTGAGTGGGGAGGGAGGGATGGATGGACAGATGGATGGACGGGTGTACAGCTGGGAGATGGGAACGGTTGAGAGTGTTAATGGCAGGCATTGCCTTGTCAGCAGGTTTTAGCTCTCATGACTGTGTGTGTGAGGGGTGGGGACACTGAAGGATGGCTTATTCATTGTGCTACATCTCAAATCGAGTCTGTGCCTCAAACCCGGCTGATTTCACTGTTGTATTAACCTCCGCACAGTGTTCTGAGGCGCGAGATGAAGGCAGGTTTTGTTATCCAGCAAACAATTAATTACAGGGCAAACAAACCAACAGTAACTGCCCTGTTACACCCACAACAAAAAACCATACACACATATATGCACATACATATATGCACACATCCACACACACACATATACACACATATGCACACATATACACACAGAAACACACACACACATCACTTTACAATATATAATAATAATGCTTCACATCTCAGCGACGTCTCAAAGCGCTTCACAGAATATACTGTAAAGTGAATTGTCTGTGCATTTGCAGTATCAAAATGGAAATCACACACTTATATTCCGTACAGCAAATCTTCATGTGCGGAAATATCTCAGAGTCTTGGAGCGTTTAGCAATGGGGGGAGAGACTGAAACTCGGGAGGAGAGAATGTGGGGTGGGGTAATGTGACCGGATGCATGGTTAAAGAGAAAGGTCTTCATGTTCGATCTGAAGATTGGCAGAGAAGGTGTGAGCCAGAGGGACTGATGCAGGCAGGGCCAGATGCTCATGGATTGATTAATAATAACAACAATAATAATAATCCTTGCATTTGATATCTCGCTTTTCACATCTTCTAGACATCGCAAAGCTCTTCACAGAATATACTGTAAAGTGAATTGACTGTAAAATATATATATTTGTGGGCAAAACACAGCAGCCAATTGAGCTCAGCAGCGTCCCCACAAATAGTGTGGATTGAAATTACCAATTTTTATTATTGGTTTTTTTTTTGGACAGATTATTATTAGGCGTGTGTGTGTGAAGTAAGGAAACGTGCCCAAGGTTTCGCCCTGACCTGCCTGGATTCGAACACAGATCTCACATGCTTGTAAGGCGAGCGCTCTAACCACTGAGCTACAGGAGCTCCTGCACAGGATTGACCAAATTATTATTATTATTTTGTGCGGTGGTGTGGAAGGAGTGGGGTGGTGCGAGGAAATGGGGGAGGAATTATTACCCCCCAGAACATGAACCGCCAACCGACTAACAAGTGGGTTTCCACATACAGCCAGATAAACATGGGTGTGTGTGTGAAGGGTAAGGAAAGTTCAGGCTTAAGGTCACGCCATGCCATGCCGTGCCCTGAATCGCACTCAGGCTAGTCAGGCCAGCGCTCTAATCACTGCGCTACAAGGACTTCTGTGGCTACAGCCAATATGGTGCCCGAGGTAGGCCCCCCTTTTGGTTGTGAAAGCAAAGCACACAGTCAATGAGTCAATGAGTAATAGCTCCCTATTGGGCTTCTCAGTCCCAATCACCGCTCGCTCGCTCCTCACTCGCTCACTCACTCACCTCTAGGTCACATCTATTTATTCCCAGAGGTTAACAAAATGATCGGCAGATAAAGTTCAAGGAATGACTGGTTGGGATCTTTGCGAAACAATCTTTGCTCCTTTGTATTTCCTGCGGTTTGAATTCCAGACACATGCTCTTATCACATGCTCAGAGAGAGTCACTGAGAGGAATCTCAGCTTGCGATTTAGCTGTCACTCCATCGGGACATCTCAAATCGCTTCACAGCATGGCACTCAATTTGCACATTTCACAAGATCTCAGGATAATGATAATCCTTGCATTGTATATCGCAAGTTTTATTGTGATATAATAATTATATATTATATTATCATGAAGCTCCTGTAGCTCAGTGGTTAGAGCACTTGCTCGCCTTACAAGCGTGAGACCTGTGATCGAATCCAGGCAAATCAGGGTGAAACCTTGGGCAAGTTACTAACTCTACACACGCGTGCCTAATAATAATCCCTCCAAAATAACAAACAATAATAAAAATTGGCTATTTCAACCCATGACTGTTTGTGTGGGGGACGCTGCTGTGCGCAATTGGCTGCTGCGTTTTGCCCACAAATATATATACAATCAATTTAATATATACAGTATATTCTGTGAAGCTCTTTGAGTCGTTGATAAGACGTGCAAAGCGCTACATCAAATGCAAGGATTCCTCTTCTTTTTATTAATATATTGTTAAATCAATAGAGCCAAGAGTTGGGGCTCACCAGATTGTGCATTGGGGTAACTGGTAACAATAATAATAATGCTTGCATTTGATAAAGCGTTTTTCACGTCTTCTAGACGTCTCAAAGCGCTTCACAAAATATACTGTAAAGTGAATTGACTGGATATTTGTGGACGAAACGTCCCGTAGTAAGAGCACTCGTCTATCAAGTGAGAGGACCTGGGTTTGATTCCTGGACAGGAAGAACCTTAGGTAAATTTCCTGCTTACCGGGTGAAATACATCCCTCTCAAAAACTAAAATGCAATCACTCAATCCATGACTGTTTGTGGGACGCTGCTGTGCACAATTGTCTGCCACGTTTCGCCCACAAATATACAGTCAATTCACCTTACGGTATATTCTGTGAAACGCTTTGAGACGACTCAAATACCTGTTAAGGCACAATATCAAATGCAGGGATTACTACTATTATCATTATTATTATTAGCGCTATGTTAAAGGGACACAGACTACAACAAAACAGTTTTATAAGGGGCGGGGGGCAGTAACTAACAGCAACGTGAAAGGGAAGCAGACTTTATTAATGATGTGAAGGGCTGTGAATTTAAGAACATATGAACTCGCTGGACGAAAGCAAACCAAGGTCCATCCAGTTCGCCTTCCACCAGCATCTGCCAGTCGCTCGCACTAGACCCCTAGAGCACTGGTCAGAGCACTCGTCTTGCAAGTGAGAGGACCTGGGTTCAATTCTTGGACAGAACAAAATCCTGGGCAAGTTTCCTTTGCGGACCGTTAATTACAATGCAAGGAATTAGTTGCTTGTTTGCTGTAGCAGTGAATTAGCTGCTCTGTATCATTAGGCTGATGCTGGTAATGATTCAATTACTTTATTTACTATACCCTTCCCCCCTTGCTCGGGTCCCGACCTGACTGTTCAGTGCTTTGGGACGTTCTCCTGACGTGAAAGGCGCTCTATAGATGTAATTTTGTTGTTGTTTATTTGGGGACTGTCTCTCTCTCTCTCTCTCTCGGATGGAGGGATGGATGGATGGAGGGAGGGATGGAGAGATGGATAGGTGCCAACACAGGCTCTTTTGCTCCAATGATTCGACTGCCCCCTTACTTAGCCCAGAGGAAACAACACAGCGACTAAATGGAGAGGAGCAAAAAAAGGGGGAGGATTTTAAAACTAGCAGAAGCATTAATAATAACACACAGCTTTACGATCAATGTGTGTGTGTGTGAGTGAGTGGCAGAGGGAGGGAGGGAGGGAGAGAGATAACGAGGGAGAGCGAGGGAGAGAGAGAGAGACACAGAGACGGGGTGCATAAATTCCTCCACACATTCCTTGATACACCCATCTCTGGTCAGCTATTTTATTGTGGGTGTTTTATTTTAACACAGTGATTTGCAAAGTTTGATATGCCTGTTAAAGAAAGACTGTAATTTATTTTTGTTTTGCATTAATTATCTCTCTTCCCACACCACCATCACTATCCCCCACTCCCATCCCACCTTCTCCCCCACCTACCACCACTCCGACAAGTTTTATTTGTGGGGCGAAGAGGTGAAGGGAGGGTGGGTGGGTGGGTTGGTGGGTGGGAGGAAGGGGGAACAGAGGGGGAAAGAGAAGGAACAAGGAAACGGGAAAGGAGAGGGAGAGTGTGTGATGGACAACAAACTTTTGGATGGAGGCACAGGAGCGGATGGAGAGAAGGCTGAGCGAAGGGTCAGCGAATAACACAGACAAAATCACAGCGCGGGACCGAGCGAGACGGCAGGAATATTTGGTGTCTTGACCCCGGTGGATGTGTGTCTCCTCTCTGCGAGCCAGGTAAGCCCAGCCCCCCCTTTAACACTGTAAACATTTCTGCCTTTCGTCAATGCACTCATAATAGAGTCACTGCGATATGTTGTTTGGGCTGTGAATCTCACATCCGTTTCTCTCCATTTATCCAATTTATAGTCGTGCGGGGTGGGGGTGGGGGTGGGTGGGCTGCGTATAGCGAGTGTGGCTTTAAAGGGACTGTCTGTTGTGTGTCTGTAAATTGTGTTAATCTTTCCCTCCTCCTCCGTCCCCCACTACACCACCAACCGCAACCCCATCTCCACAAACCCTCCTTCCTTCCCCCCAAATAATATCATCTTCACACTGAAGAGGGATTTTTTTTGTGAAGGAAATCAGACAGACACACACACACAGACAGACAGACAGACAGACAGACAAATAACAACAACAACAAAATTGCAGTTATATAGCGCCTTTCACGTCAGGAGGACGTCCCAAAGCGCTGAACAGTCAGGTCGGGACCCGAGTAGGGTGGGGTGGGGGGTGGGGGGGTGGGAGAGGGCCAAAGTAGTGGGAAGGGGATGGAGAGAGGGAGAGGGGGAAAGCCCGGCCGCCGATGGTTGGGCTGTTAGGGCGGTGGACGTGGAGCAGGCCTGAGTCTGCTGAACGGAGGGTGCGGGCAGGCTGATAGAGAGACAGTAGGTCAGAGAGATAGGCGGGGGCAAGGCCGTGAATGGCCTTGAAAGTGAGGACAAGGATCTTGAATTCGATCCTCTGGGTGATGGGGAGCCAGTGGAGACGGGCGAGGGTGGGAGTGATGTGGTCGCGAAGCCTTAAATAATGCAGTAATAATGATCGTGGCATTTGATATAGTACCATATCACGTCGTTGAGACGTCTCAAAGCACTTCACAGGATATATACTGTACTGTAATACTTAAAGTGAATTGACTGTGTATTTATTCTGTGGGCAAAACATGGCAGCCAATTACCCAAACAGCAGCGGCGTCCCCACCACAAACACAATGGTGGATTGAAAATGTCCAAATTATTATTTTATTTATTTTCTTCAGGGACATGTGTTATCAGGATTATTATATTCCTTGAAAGTGCCTTTGAGACGTCTGGAAAACTGGCTCAGGCGCTATATATATATCAACTGACGGGATTACTATAACATATGATGAGGCACTGTATCTCTAACGCAAGGGTTATATCAATATTTCACCTGCGGCAAAGTTGCTAAAGGGAACAGAGAATTCACTCTCGGGCTGTGCTATCACTGTGGCAGATGTTTAGATAAGAAGAGATGGAATGTGTCAAACTGGAACAGGCCGTGACTACACATCTGTCTGGTCCCATCACTCGCTATCTCCATTCCCTTCCCCACCAAACCCTGACCTCCATCCACCCTCCTCCCACCCACCACCCCCACCACTGGGGCACCATCATCTCAGAAGGTAGTTGATTTTACTCTTGTAAAAGCACAACACTGTCCACCTTGTTGGGCAAAGCGTCTCACCTTCTCTCTCTCTCTCTTTCTCAGCCTCACAGAGATAAATAGCTGGGAACACTCAGTCTGTCAGGTCAGGTCAGGCAGCATCTATGGAGAGAGGGGAAAAGTCAATATTTCAGGTCCATGACCCTTCATCAGAAACTGGGACATATTGGGAGTGAGGGAGGGAGGGAGGGAGGGAGGGAGGGAGAGGCTTTTAAGGCTTAGCAGAGAGAGATGGGGGAGAGGAGACAGGGCAAGGGAGACAAAGAAGAGAATGGGTTAGAGGGCAGGAGATGATGGGTGAAACAACAGTGGGGGGGGGCGGATTGGAACAAAACTGGAAAGGTTGTTAATAATTTTCAAACAAAGAAGGGGGGGAATTTGTCAAAGAACAAGCAGATCAGATAATAATAATAATAATCCTTGTATTTGATATAGCGTTTTTCACGTCTTCTAAACATCTTAAAGCGCTTCATAGAATATACTGAAAAGTGAATTGACTGTATATATATATTTGTGGGTGAAATGCAGCAGCCAATTGGACACAGCAGCGTCCCCACAAACAGCCAACAGTGGGTTGAAATGACCAATTTTTATTATTGTGTTTTTTTTTGGAGGAATTATTATTAAGCGTGTGTGTGCGTGTGTATATCTGTGTGTGTGTATGTGTGTGTCTCTGTGGAATAAGGAAACTTGCCCAAGGTTTCGCCCTGACCTGACCTGCGTGGATTCGAAACACAGATCTAACGCTTGTAAGGCGAGTGAGTGCTTTATAACCCACAAGACACTGGCAGTTACCATCATAGAGGGCAATTTCACAGCAGATACCAGAACGTATATTTGATTTAGCTGGGGGGGAATTAATGACCACAGGAGTTAAAGTGTTTTAGGTCAAGACCCCATAAAAGCATTCTGAAAAGAGCTCAATGCTGTGATAATAATAGCAATGATAATAATAGTAGTAATAATAATAATAATATTTCTTGAGTAATTGAGACAGACATCCCATCAACAACAACAAAATTACACTTGTACAGACAAAGCCTTTCGGGAGGACGTCCCAAGGCCCTGGACAGCCAGTGTTTCAGGACCGAACTGGGGTCGGGGACGGGAAGGGTGGAGGGAAAGGTGGGGGCTGATTTGGGGTGTATTTTGTGGGAGAAACGCGGCAACCAGTTACGCATAGCAGTGTCACCCAAATATCCACGGAGTGAGTGAGCGAGCAAGTGAGTGAGCGAGCAAGTGAGTGAGCGAGCAAGTGAGTGAGCGAGCGAGCGAGTGAGCGAGCAAGTGAGTGAGCGAGCGAGTGAGCGAGCAAGTGAGTGAGCGAGCGAGCGAAGTGAGCGAGCAAGTGAGTGAGCGAGCGAGCGAGCGAGCAAGTGAGTGAGCGAGCGAGCGAGTGAGTGAGTGAGCGAGCAAGTGAGTGAGCGAGCAAGTGAGTGAGCGAGCAAGTGAGTGAGCGAGCGAGCAAGTGAGTGAATGAGCAAGTGAGCATTATTTTTAGAGAGGAAGGTAGTGGGATTGTTGGCCAGGACACCGAGAAAGAGAGATTCTATTCTCTTTTTGAATACAACAATTGCACACAGCAGTGTCCCACAAACAGTGTATTTATTAGGATGAATTATTATTAGGCGTGCGTATGTGTGTGTGTGTGTGTATAGTAAGGAAACTTGCTCATGGTTTCTGACCTGCCTGGATTCGAACACAGGTTTCACACTTGTAAGGCAAGTGCTCTAACCACTGAGCTACAGGAGCTCACCAAATGCAAGGATTATTATCATTATCACAGTTATGGGGCCCTGTATCAAATACAAGTTTCTTGTGTCACCTATAGCGAGGAATATTCTAGAATTTAATCATTTGTTGGCTGGGCTCAGCGAGCACCCACCACGCCTGTTGAGATGGCCGTTGGAGAGAGAACAAGGCGAGAGGGAGCCAAGGCAAGAGACAAGAGTCAAGCTTCACCATTTCCTCAGCTCTCCATCCATCAATCGGGACATTGTGTTGCGTTGGGGGCTAGTGATTAGCTCGGAGTGCTTGGTGCTTGAGGTCTCATTGTTCCCTGGGTTTCTCTGTGGGCAAGAATTCCTCAGCCAAACCCGCAGCAAAAACACCGGCACGACTTGTGTTTTTTTGATTGAGAAATGTTTTTCCGCTCTTTTATGACAACCTGCGAGCGAGTGGAGAGAGAACCAGAGAGAGAGCGCGAGAGAGAAAGAGGAGGGGAGGGAGGGAGGGAGGGAGGGAGGGGGGGAGGGAAGGAGGGAAACAAACACAAATTTATCTCCCATCATCCAGCCAAGAGCTTGTTTGGACCACAAGTCAAAGTCATCACGGGGAGGGTGGTCCGAGCTGGAAAAGCAGCGGAAAGCCTGGCCAGACAGCGCTCTCTCTCTCTCTCTCTCTCAATGGCCAAACTAGATGTGGATTTAGCTATCAGACTCCAGCAGTTATTTACTCCCAACACACATTCCGGGCTCCCACTCCACCCACTACTCCCAACCCTTGGCTCTCACCAACCTGCGCCTAATACTCTCCAGAATTTAGTAAACAGAGGGGTGGGACTCTCCAGGCAGGGATAGAGAGAGAGAGAGACAGAGACTAGAGAGAGAGAGAGAGAGAATGCATTCCATTCCCACAATCTATCTCTAGATGGGATGTGGGGAATTCACAGTTGGGTTTGGAGGCCACAGTGATGGGTTTCCACCCAGCAGAAAGTGATCCACTAATTAACACGCAACTGGGTTCCTACTTACTGCTAGGTACAGAGAGGGGTGTGTGTGTGTGTGTGTGTTCACCTGTGTGTATTCATGTGTATGTGTATTCATGTGTATGTGTGTGTGTATCCGTGTGTGTGTATTCGTGTGTGTGTTCATTCATTCGTGTGTGTGTGTGTGTGTGTGTGAGTGGAGTAAGGAAAACTTGCCTTGAAGACATTTAGTCCCGGTTAGGAATCAAACCCCGGTCAGTCCTCTCTTTTGCAGATCGAGTGCTCTAACCACTGAGCTACTCCAAACAAAATATCAAGCTTTCTCAAGCCTTGTTGGGCGTCTAGCGGGAATGGAGCCAACAGATAACTGTGACCTCTTCACTTTGGTCATGTCTCGTTCGCTTGGAGGGTGGTGGGGGCGATTGGGTGGTGGTAGGGATGGGGGAATCAAGAGGTGGGTAATGGAGGGGAGGGGTAATGGGTGAGGTGGGGGTTGGGTGAGTTCAATGGATTGCCATCCCGATGCGATAGAGTTGTTGGCAGTCACATGCTGACGTGAATCTGAATTCTTTCTCTCTCACTCTCTCTCTCTCTCTTTGTCTTTATCTTTTCTTCAATGGAACTTAAACAACAACCTCGATTCAGAAAAACAACAACAGAGGGAGAGAGAGACAGACAGAGAGATAGAGAGAGCGGGAGGGAAAGGGATGGGAGGAAGGAAGGGACGAAAGGAGGAGGGAAGAGAGAGAGAGTGTGAGAGCATTAAAAAAAAAGTGCTGGATGCTATTCCAAGTAACAATCAGGCCATTGGGGAGGTGGTGATTTCAGACTCTCCATTGTTCCTGGTGGAGAGTTGGACACAGACACCATAAGACCGACCGACCGACCGACCGACCTCCTTTCTTTCGTCCGAACCCAGTAACGCACAGATTTCTCTCCTGTTACAGCTGGGAGCAGACGAGGAGGAGACGGGCAGAGCGGAGGCAAGCGGAGGTGACGGAGGTGGAGAGGAGAGGTGGGGAGGGGGGAGGGGGGGAGGGGGAACCACGCGAAGGGGGGTGGGCAAGTCGAAGACCACCCTCGTGATCGGACGGACACGTATATATTTTTTATACACACGAAAACCGTGAAGGTAAGTTTAGAGAGAAGACTCAGATTTGCTGCTATTCATTGTTATTTCCCTCCCTCCCTCCCTCCCTCCCTCCCTCCCTCCCTCCCTCCCTCCCTCCCTCCCTCCCTCCCTCCCTCCCTCCCTCCCTCCCTCCCTCCCTCCCTCCCTCCCTCCCTCCCTCCCTCCCTCCCTCCCTCCCTCCCTCAAACCCTGTCCTTTCACCCTATGCGTTAATGTCATTCCTTCCTGTGAAGCAATAATAATAATGTAATAATCCTTGCAGATTGATACAAGACTTTATCAGGCTTGTAGGAACCCGGTTATTAGTCCATTGATGGTCCATTAAGGGTAATTAAGTGTTAGACCATTAAAGATAATAAACCCTTAAAAGAAACATAATTCACTTAGTCCAAGACTGTTTGTGGGGGACGCTGCTGTGCGCAATTGGCTGCTGCGTTTTGCCCACAAATATATACAGTCAATTCACTTTACAGTATATTCTGTGAAGCACTTTGAGACATCTAGATGATGCGATAAGGCGCTCTATCAAATGAGAGGATTATTATTGTTATTATTATTATTATGATCAAGTCATCAAAACGTCTCAAAGCACTTCATAGGATCTACTGTAAAGTGCAGTCATTATGTATTTTCTTACCGAAACGTGAAAGCCAGTTTACACACAACAGCGTCCCACAAACAGTAATGGAGTGAGTGAATGAGTGAGTGAGTGAGCGACGCGAGCGACCGACTGACTGACCGATGTGTATTTGTGGGATTGTTAGATAGAAAGAGAGAGTAATTCATAAGTTACACAATCGGTTGACTCGGAGGCGAGAGAGAGAGAGAGAGAGAGAGAGAAAGAGAGATCACTGAGCCAGGCTGACACACAGAATTCTTCTCTCCTTCACTTACAGAGTCTTTTACAATGTTCTTTTGTATCAGAATCCGCAATAATTATAATAATGATAATAATAATCATTGCATTTGATATAGGGTCTTATCAAGTCTTTGAAAGTGAATTGACTGTACATTTGTGGGTGAAACTCGGCAGCCAATTGCGGACTTCACAACGTCCCCACAAACAGTTGTGGATTGAAGTGACCAAATTTTTGTTTAGTTCTTAAATTGGAGGTGGGCATCATTTCCCAGCTGGGAAAGCGATCCACCAATCGACTAACAAGCGGGTTCCTTCTTACTGCTGAGTAAACAGAGGTGTGTGTACATGTCTGTGTTGTGTGTGTGTTGTGTGGAGTAAGGAAAGTTGCCTTGAGGTTTGCCTGGGAATTGAACTCAGGTCCTCTCGCTCGTGAGCCGAGCACTCTATCCACTGAGCTATAGGACTCTACAATATACACAGTCACCACACTTTGCAATAATATGCCATGAAGCGCATTGCGATGTCCTCCCGACGTGAAAGGCTCTGTACCAAAGTCATAGCTTATTTAATTACAGATTCTTACTCTATTGCATTGATTCAGAAATTTATATCATTCTGGGGGAGTGGGGGGAGCTCGGGAGAGGATAAGTGGGGGAAATGTGGGCGAGTGAGGCTCCCCTCGCTCCCTCCCTCTCTTCCTCCCCTGCAACCCACCATTTCCCCCCACCCCCCTACTCCAAGTCCCCTTTAAATCGCCTGCGCTCGCTCATTCATTGCTCCTTTCCCCATCTGCTGCTGAAGTATGTGAGTTGCTGAAGCGAAAAGACACAGAGAGAAGGACGCGGAACAAAGTCAGGCTGATATGTATACACACACATACATACCACACACACACACACACACACTACACACACATGCACACACACCAACACACTGACACACAGACACACACACATGGCAGTCAGTCAGTCAGTGAGAGCCACTAACTCACACAGACAGGCTGGGTGATAGGGAGAGATGTTATGTGTGACAGATGGGCACATTATTATCAACCCTGACACAATAATGTATAAAAATATAAAATAACCCTTTGCCCCCGAGTTACGCTCCTATTTCTACCCACAAAACATGCAGTAAAAGTCAATACACTTTACAGTGTACAATGTATTTGGTGAAGCTCTTTGAGATGTCGCCAAGAGATGATGAAGCGCTTTATTAAACGCCAGTGTTATTAATATTATTATTGTAGCTCAGTGGGTTAGAGCACTCACCTTACAAGCGTGAGACCTGTGTTTAAATCATCATTTAAATCCAGGCAGATCATGTTTCCTTACTCCACACACACATAATAGTCATCCATCCCCCAAAAAACACAATGATAAAATTGGTCATTTCAATCCACGACTGTTTGTGGGAATGCTGCTGTGTGCAATTGGCTGCCACATTTCGCCCACAAATATAGCGCTTTTCATATCTTATTGACGTCTCAAAGCGCTTCACAGAATATACTGCAAAGTAAATTGACTGTATATATTTGTGAGCGAAACTTGGCAGCCAATTGCACACAGCAGCGTTCCCACAAACAGTCGTGGATTTGAAGTGACCGGTTTTATTATTCCTAGTCAGTCTTCAATTTGAGACCAAACCATTTTGAAGTGAAATGAGGATCATTTATTTCAGCTGTCGGGGCGTGGGAACGTGGAATTCACTCCCGCACATGCCAGCCAGAGTCAGTTGAAGAATTTACAATAGTAATAATCCTTGGTATTCGACACACAGTGCCTTAATCACGTCCTCGAGAAGATTCTCAAAAGTGCTTCACACAATATACTGTAAAGTGGATTGATTGTATATTTTGTGGACGAAACGCAGCAGCCGATTGCGCACAGTAGCGTCCCCACAAACAGCCGCGGAAATGAATGAAGGATTTGAATGATGGAGAAATTCTCAGACAGGACAGGATACTGGCAAAGACAAATAGGGCAGAAACAGGATTCAGGTTATGACGTTTGCCACCTCCAGTAAGGAGACGCTCTCTGTGTAATAATATTAATTTAGCCGCTCGCTCCACGGGCAAACTGTTTGTGGGACATTTGCTTTGTCGCAATGTTTCTCCCTGAAAATACATAGTCAATCCGCTTTACAGTGTATCCTGTGAAGAGCTTTAAGACGTCTCAACTTACTCGTTGTGGAGCTTCAGTAAGCTCAGTGGTTAGAGCACTCACTCGCCTTACAAGCATGAGACCCTGTGTTTCGAATTCAGGCAGGTCAGGTCAAGGCAAAACCTTGGGCAAGTTTCCTTGGCTAATACAGTAATGATTTCTCCAAAAAACAAATGATGATAAAATTGGTCATTTTCAATCCACGGCTGTTTGTGGGGACACTGCTGTGCGCAATTGGCTGCCAGGTTTCGCCCACAAATACAGTATATACAATCAATTCACTTAATAGCATACATTATTCTGTGAAGCGCTTTGAGACACAGTCTAGAAGACGTGAAAAGTGCTACATCAAATGCAAGGATTATTATTATTATTATTATTTTCTTGCTCCACATGCCTCTGTTTATCTAAGTGGGAACCCGTTTGTTCGTCGATTGGTGGATTGCTTTTCTGGAGTTAAATAATTAACCCCTAAAATATTTATTATAGAAATTACTGTTCAGAGAAAATCTTAGAATAATAATCGGGTCACTCAACCCACGGCTGTTTACGGAGACACCTCTGTGTGCAATCAGTTACCGCGTTTCACCCACAAATTCACAGTCAGCCCCCTCTAAAGGACATAGATTCCTTTATTATTTATTTATTTATTTATTAATAATAATCCTTGCATTTGATATAGTGCTTTTCACATCTTATCAACGTCTCAAACCGCCTCACGGAATATACTATAAAATGATAAGATGTGAAAAGCTCTGTGTAAAATGAATTGACTGTATATTTGTGGGTGAAACGCAGGAGCCAATTGCGCACAGCAGCATCCCCTACAAACAGCCGTGGACCGAAATGACCAATTTATTATTGGGGGTTTTTTGAGGGATTATTATTAGGTGTGTGTGTGTGGAATAAAGAAACTTGTTGAAGCCCTGGCCTGACCTGCGTGGATTCGAAACACAGGTCTCAAGCTTGTAAGGCGAGTGAGTGCTCTAACCACTGAGCTACAGGATGATGCGAGGGTTATTGTTGCTGTTGTTGTTGTTAGGGTAGAGTCAGAGGGTCAGAATGCCCCTCTGGGAGGCGAGGCCACAGATGTGCGTGACTCTATTCTCTCTATCAAGTGAATTGTGAAACGGATGTCTATTAATAGGACTCCGTCCCCAGGTCCATCTGTCAGTACAGTCCTCTCTCCCTTCTCCTCACACGTGTGTGAGTGTGTGTCCAGCTCAGAGACAGACAGCCCAACTGACAGCAGAGCTGAGCTGCTCTGTGTATTGTTATCTTCCGTCTTTCACTCCTCACCCCACCGTCTCCCTCCCCCCACCCCCACCGACACACTCATCCACTCAATCCGTTACAGCAATTTGTTAACTGCTTGATGCCTCCGTTTATGGAGTCCCCTGTAGCTCAGTGGTTAGAGCACACACCTCGCAAGCGAGAGGACCTGGGTTCGATTCCTGGCAGGACTCGGCAGGTCAGGGTGAAACCTTGGGCAAGTTTTCTTACTCCATACACTGCCCCCCATCCCCCCACGCACACACACACACACACACATGCGCCTGATAATAATCCCTCAAAAATAATAATAAAATTGGTCATTTCAATCTACGACTGTTTGTGGGGACGCTGCTGTGCGCAGTTGGCTGCCACGTTTTGCTCTCCCTCAAATATATATACAGTCAATTCTCTTTCCATTACATTTTGTGAAGAGCTTTGAGACACAATCCAGAAGATGTGATAAGGCACTGTATCAAATGCAAAGATTATTATTATAATAAAATACACAATTGATCTACCCACTTGTCTGTCCTACAAATCCCTTCAAGACGTCTCAATAACGCGATGAGGGTCTGTTATCCAATGCAAGGATTATTATTATTATTATTACTACTCCGGGAATTGGATGGGGTCAGGCTGGGTTAGGTAGAGAATTGTCACCATCTGTAGCTGATGTAGTTGGCCTGCGCATCACTGCCAGTCAATACAAAATCACAGTGTGTAGTGAGCAACCTAGGGGGGGGGTGTGGGGTAGGGGTGGTGAAGAGGGGTAACAGATGTTACTGGGCTGTCTGTCCACTGTGGAGCCTGGAAACTCCAAATAAACACAGCCTCTGGAGACCAGTGTTCCAGCTCATGGGAGATTCTCAGAGATCTGTTTGACAATAATAATAATAATAATAATAATACTAATAATAATTGCATTTGATATAGTGGCTTTTCACATCTTCTAGACTGTGTCTCCTTTCACAGAATATACTGTAAAGTGAATTGACTGTATATATATTTGTGGGAAGCGAAACGCGGCTGCCAATTGCGCACAGCAGCGTCCCCCACACAATCAGTCGTGGGTTGAAATGACCAATTTTAGTCATGTGTTTTTTTTTGAGGGATTATTATTAGGCGCGTGAAAAAGAAATAGGAGAAGATGCGATGGATGGATGGGTGGGGAATGGGGCAGGGGAGAGAGGGAGGAGAGAGGGGGGAGAGGGGAGTGGAGGAAAGGGGAGGGAGTAGACGGGGGCAACATTCCTAGACCATCCACCCCCCTCAGAATTCCTCCAGATTCCCGAATGGAATTGTTTCCGTGCCAGAGGGAAAACAATAAATAAACAGTGATTCAGCTGGGAGCAGGGACTGATATTCGTTCACATGAGGTTAAAATAAGAATCTATAAAAGCCTCTTTAGTTGAATCCAGTCCCAACAACTTTGATTTTAAGTCACAAGCCCAAATCCTGTGTTGTTGTGTTTTATGTGTCTGTGTGTGAGTGTCTCTTTCTCTGTGAGTATGTGTGTCTCTGTGTGCATGTGTGTTTGGGTGCCTTACCCGGTGGCTGGAGCCAAACTTCTCTTTATCTGGACACAATTATCTTTGGTCAGTCTGACATACGCGCAAACCCGCCATCCTTGCTTAAGAGTCTCCAAACCAACAACAACAACAACAAAATTACATTTATAGAGTGCCTTTCTCGTCGGGAGGACATCCCAAGGCGCTGAGAAGCTGAGAATCCTGTGTGTCCATCCCCACCCTAGACATGGAAATTCCAGAGATAGATTGTTGGGATGGAATGCACTCTCTCTCTCTCTCTTTCTCACCAACGCAATCCGTGCAGAATCGCTTGCGCTTGCAGGTTAATGGCTGGGAAGTAATTTTCCCGACATCCGGAAATCCCCAGGTGATCATGTGGAATTTTACCAGCTTGGAGAGAGACAGAGAAAGGGAGAAGGAGACAGAGAGAGAGAGAGAGAGAGCAGTGTGGTGTGGAGTGAAAGATTCTCTTTGACATTTCCTGTTGCCACCAGCTGTTTCCATCTTCTGTCTCTGTAGAGAGTCCAAACGTCTTGACACCCTTATACAAAATTCCCCAAATTGTAATAATAATAATATGGTCACTCAAATCCACGACTGTTTGTGGGGATGCTGCTGTGCGCAATTGGCTGCCACGTTTTGGCCACATCTACGTGGAGTTCCTGTAGCTCAGTGGCTTACAAGCATTGAGACTTGTGTTCGAATCCAGGAAGATCAGGTCGGGGCGAAACCTTGGGCAAGTTTCCTTACTCCGCACGCACGCACGCACACATACGCCTGATAATAATCCCTCAAAAAAAAACACAATAATAAAAATTGGTCATTTTCAACCCACTATTGACTGTTTGTGTGGGGGACGCTGCTGTGCGCAATTGGCGGCAGCGTTTTGCTCTCCCATAAATTATATACAGGCAATTTACTTGACAGTATATTCTGTGAAGCGCTTTGAGACACAGTCTAGAAGACGTGATAAGGCGCTGGGTCAAATGGAAGGATGATGATGATGATGATGATGATGATCTGACCCAATGCTCCCTTGTCTAGGTGTCAGTTTGAAGCAGGACCTATGTCCAACATGAGCTGGGCCTTCCTCACCCGCCTACTTGAAGAAATCCACAACCACTCTACCTTTGTGGGTAAGATCTGGCTCTCAGTTCTCATCGTGTTTCGGATTGTGCTGACGGCCGTCGGTGGGGAGTCCATCTACTCGGACGAGCAGAGCAAGTTTGTGTGTAACACCAAACAGCCGGGTTGTGAGAACGTTTGTTACGATGCCTTCGCTCCTCTCTCCCACGTCAGGTTCTGGGTCTTTCAGATCATCCTCATCTCCACCCCGTCCGTCATGTACCTGGGCTATGCCATCCACAAGGTGGCTCGGACTTCCTCCTCTTCCTCCCCCTCCTCCGATGAAGAAGAAGAGGAGGCGGAGCTGGAGATGGAGAGGAGGCTGAGGTGCTTCAGGAAGAGGAAGGCTGCACCTGGCGTGCGGTGGCAGAACCTGAGGGGGCCGGGGAGGGCGGAGGATGGGCGGGAGAACCAGGAGGAGGAAGAGGAGCCCATGATGTACGAGGAGGTGGTGAGGGAGAAGGAGCGAGAGAGGGAGAGGGAGAGGAATGAAGAGCGGAGACCTCAGAGGCACGACGGCAGGCGGAGAATCAGGCAGGAAGGACTGATGAGGATGTACGTGTTCCAGTTGATCTGCAGGGCGTTGTTTGAGGTGGGCTTCCTAGTGGGACAATATCTCCTGTACGGTTTCCAGGTCCTGCCCTCGTATGTGTGCAGCCGCCAGCCGTGCCCTCACACCGTGGACTGTTTCGTGTCTCGGCCGACCGAGAAGACAGTCTTCCTGATTGTCATGTACGTGGTGAGCTGCCTGTGTCTCCTCCTGAACCTGGGGGAGATGGTCCACCTGGGAATGGGGTCGATCAGGGACGTGATCAGAAACCGGAGGAGGAGGAGGAGGAGGAGGAGGCATGACATTACCAACCCTCGTCCCTTCCCGTACCCCTTCCCTCGCAACATCCCAGCCTCTCCCCCCGGCTACAACATGGTGGTGAGGCCGGACACGGCGACCGGCAGGAAGGTCCCTAATGGGCTGGTGGTGATTCCTCACACCCAGGTCCTGGGGCAGGCGGCTCAGGGAGCTCAGTGCACCAGCCCCGATGATAACATGCCCCCAGACCTGGCCAGGCTCCATGGTCACCTCCGGGAGGCCCAGGAGAGGCTGGACACGGCCTTCCAGACTTACCACAGCCGGGGGGGCGGTGGGGGAGGGGGGCCAGGGGGGCGGGCATGCAGCCCCGGGTCAGGGGGCTCGGTGGCGGAGCAGAACAGGGTGAACGCGGCCCAGGAGAAGCAGGGAGCCAAACCCAAAGTCAGCTCCGACAAGGGAAGTTCCAGCAGCAGCAAGTCAGGGGATGGGAAGCCGTCAGTGTGGATCTGAGCAATCCTGGTCCATCTCATCACCATCATCATCATCATCATCATAATAATAATATTTCCTTCCTCTCCTCAAACTAAGAATAATAATAATAATAATAAACCAGAAGATCGACCAGAGGGTCTCACCCTTCACGCGGGGCGAGGGTCTCTGAACACTTCACAATGCCCAGAGCCCAAGGCCGAGCCAGTGGTGGGGGGTGGGGTAGGGTGTGAGGGTGGGTGGGGGTGTGTGACCGTAAGCGGTTGAATAATAATTTGGTCGCTTGAATCTTCGACCTATGGCTGTTTTGTGGGAACGTCGCCCGGGGCACTATTGGCTGCTGCCCTCGGCCGCCCACACAATACACTCAGTCTTGTGAAGTCAGTGAACTTCATTAACTCTGAAGCGCTTTGAGACAACAACAACAGCAACAAAACAACACTTGTATAGCGCCTTTCACGTCAGGAGGACGTCCCAAGGCACTGGACATCTCAACGTTGTGATCCTGCGCTTTAATCCAATGCAAGGGTTATTATTATTACTATTGTTATTATTATTACTTATGTGACTTTAGAAACTAAAGTTTACAATCGTCTTTGTGAGCGGTTTAAGGCTCTCTCTGCCTGTTTAGGCTGTTACAGGTATATTATTACAGGTGATAAATTAGCTTGTTGACCAAGAGTTTTGGCGAACCATTTCAACAGAGGAGAGGGTAGATTTACAATCCCTCTTGATGGGGATTGCGATGGCCCTGATGACTGTGACTGAATCGGAGCCACACAACACAGCACTGTGTTGCTATTGCTTTGTTGACACTGTGGAGGAGAGAAGGGCATCGACCTCTGAAAGCTGATGGTGACTGATCTGTGAGAGACAGACAGCATTGGAAACTAATCACACACCACATTGTTCAGCGGCTTCCAATATCACACCACACAAGAGGGGGGCTGGGGGTGGGGAGGCAGGGGGGAGGGAGGTGCAAATTTCTCTGGTTTTCAATCTACTGGATTCACTTTCCCTCCCTCCTACCCTCTGTCTCCCTCCCTCCCTCCCTCTCTCTCTTCCTCGAAAAAAAAGTAGGTTTCTCCTCCACTCTCCCTCACAGTCCTGAACAACAATCATCCTTTTCCACCCCCCCCCCCCCCACCCAGTAAATGTGGTCATCACGCACTCCACTACTGGAACGTAGGACACAGTTGGCTGCCACATTTCACCTAAAAATACACTTGTCAATTCACTTTTTACCGTGAAGCGCTTTGAGACGTCTGAATGCCGCGCTAAGTAAGGTTAAGGCTACTTCAAATGCAAGGATTACAATTAATATTATTATTATTTATTATTATTATTACGCTATCCTCACAGCCTTCTCTCCTTGGGTTTCTCAGTAGCCTTAGCCCTGGAATACTAACATACTAACCAGTGGTACATTAACTTGTGGAGGATGAGTTTCAGTTCTGTCAGTGTTGGGGGCCTCTCTCTCTCTCTCACCTCTGTATCAGAAGGTGGGTCCCAATAATAATAATAATAATAATCCTTGCGTTTGATACAGCGCCTTATCACATTTTCTAGACTTCTCAAAGCGCTTCACAGGATTCACTGTAAAGTAAATGAATTGTATATTTTGTGGGCGAAACGCGGCAGCCAATTGCGCACAGCAGCGCAATGACCACAAAGAGCCAATGACCATTTTATTTTCTTGAGGGATTATTATTCAGGCGTGTGTGTGTGGAGTAAGGAAACTTGCCCAAGGTTTCGCTCTGACCTGACTTGCCGGGAATTGAACCCAGGTCTTCTCGCTTGCAAGGCAAGTGCTCTAACCACTGAGCTACAGGACTGAACTACTGAATCCCACCCATATGGAGGGTGTCGAGAGCACATAGACTAGACTGACTGCAATGGGCTGGGGGAGGGGTGGGGGTGAGTGGTGGGGGTGGGTGAGCTGATTGCCACCTTTCAGATGGTATTTTGAACCGAGGTCTTGTCCTCTTTTCCCTCTGGACTTTAATAGATCTCAACTCCCCCACCATTCCTCGCACCAACCCTGAGCTGGAAGTGAGGAGGTGACTGGTTGAGAAGAGAAAGGTCTTCAGGCTTGATCTGGAGCATGGGGGTGGGGGGTGGGGTGGTGAAAGCAAGGGGCCGAGGTGGGCGGAGACTGAGGGAGAATGTCTCAGAGTTTCGGGGGCAGCTTCTCAATCAGCGGCCGCTGATTGGGGAAGGTAGAGCATGGGGAAGAAGCAGACACAGTCACTAAACTGGCTTGTGGGAAGCGTTTTGGTGTTATAAAAAATACAATTACAGGACAGTTGGCAGTGTGTCAGTGCACATTAGTTATACCATTCAGTTTCAATTGCAGTTTCTAAATCAGGACAGGACTGTCCGTCCGCTGGCTGGGTTTATGTTATATATACAGTATAGAGAGAGACTGAGTGAGTAACACTATTTTTTCTGCACTCAAAAACCACGAAAATAAAAACGAAAACTTTCTTAAAAGTGCCTTAGCTGATGCGGATCAAGAAATAAAGTTTCTTTTTTATGTCGATTTCAAACAAACAAATAAAAACAAACAAACAAAATAAATAACAGCAAACCATTCCCGGCCATCTGGAATATTCTAGATTATTGTATTTTATTAATGGTGCTGAAGAGACTTGGACGTTTGTTTGCGGTTCTGGTTGGAGGTGAGCGATGTAGTGATATAGCGTCTGGACCCGGGTTCCCAGCCTGCTCAGTTGGTAAAGCTTCTCACCTCGCGAGTCAGAAGGTTGTGTGTGTTCAAGTCCTACCAACGCCCGGCCCGAGGAGGTTGAGCTCGGAGTTCCTGTCTGATGGTGGGGGTGCCGTGGATTGTCAGAGATGCATTATTATTATGATTATTATTTTCTTTTAACGTTTCAGATGGATAATGGAAAATAGTATTTAATACGGAAATAGTTCCTTTCACACCGTCTCAGACACTTTGCGTCCGCCAACGGCTTCTCTTCCAGCCACTGCACAGTCTTGTGCGGCGTTCCTCAGGGCTCTGTCCTTGGTCCCCTCCTCTTCACCCCTTACATGCTCCCCACCCCCTCGGTGACAACTTTCTCCAGCTGAACATCAGCAAGACTGAGGACCTTCTGATTGGCCTGTGTCAGTGCCTCCGCACCTCAGGCGCTGGCAACATCAGCATCCACACCTGCTCACTCCACCTCTCTAAGCCATTCAGGAATCTGGGCATCTTGTTTGACCCTGAACTGTCCTTCCTCCCCCACATCCGCGCCATGACTAGTACAGCCTTCCAACACCTCTGGCCTGCAACATGGCCAGACTCCGCCACTGCCTCACCCCCTCAGGTTGCCCAAACCCTCGTCCACGCATTTGTCATATCAAGGCTCGACTATGGAAACTCCCTCCTCGTCGGCCTTCCTGGTTCTTCCCTTCACAAGCTGCAGATCATCCAGAACTCTGCAGCTCGTGTCCTCACCTGCACCAGGCTCCGCGACCACATCACTCCCACCCTTGCCCAGCTCCATTGGCTCCCCATCCCCCAGAAGATCCAATTCAAGATCCTCGTCCTCACTTTCAAGGATATTCAAGCCTTGCCCCCTGCTATCTCTCCAACCTGCTGACTCCCTACTAACCTGCCCGCCCCCTCCGCACCGGCCTGCCCCATGTCCCCCTGTCCAACCTACCCATACCATCGGTGGACGGGCTTTCAGCCTCTCTGCCCCCCCACACTCTGGAATTCCATCGCACAGTCCCTTCACCTCTCTGTAAACGTCCACAGTGAAGGGCGCTCTATAAATGTAATTTTGTTGTTGCTGTTGCTTGTCGTTGCTCGGGGGAGGGAGGGAAGACTGGGTTTTGATTCCAACATTCTGTGGCCAAACTTGCTAAGCCAATATTGTTGATCATCTTGGACAGAGCTTCCAACCTGAAAGTATTCAACCTTTTATCCTCCCTGTCCTGGAAGAGCAGCCCAGTCACTGGGGACAGAGCAGGGAATCCTCCCACTACAGCTCCTGTCAACCCTGCAGCCAAACCCTAACTAATTAACTAACTAACCAACCAACTAACTAACTGGGAGGGTGGTCCTAGTTGGACAAGCAGCGGAGAAGATTGCCAGGCCAGCGCGCTCTCTCTCTCAATGACAACTTGTGTGATTGTAGCGGGTTAAACCCCAGCAGTGTGTCAATGCCTATTCTAAGCCTTGGCTCTTGCCAAGCTCTGCCTATTATCCTGTGGAGTTAGTTGAGAGAGAGAGAGAGAGAGGGCGCATTCCGTTCCAGGCACAAGGATATTTCCATACCTTGGATGGCGTACACATGTGGAAATTTCCGTCTGAATTGGAGACTATTAAACATGGTGATGGGTTTATCAGACACTCGGCTGACAAACAAAATCCCACCTCCAACCGCATCAAACAAAACCAAACGTATTCAACAAATATTGATTCCTTCAACTTGTCCCTGAGGCTTTTCGTGTGCGCGTGTGTGTTTGTGTGTGTGTGTATGGAGCGGGTGGGGGTGAGGTGGGAGGAAAAGGCAGTGGGTGTTTAAGGAGGGCAGGCAACTCCTAGGCTGAAATATGCAACAATTTTAGGGAAGAATATGGGTCAGTTTAATACAGTTTTCACTTTAACTGCCTCTTGTCACTGTACATCTCAAGTATCTTTTAATAAACTTACTATAAAAGCAGACTTGTTGTCTCGTTACTATTGTGTGGTTGGTTGACGTGAAAGGCGCTATACAAGTGTATTGTTGTTGTTTGTTGGTGGGGGGAGAGGATGGTGTTTCAGGCTGGAATTGCTTCAATATCTAAAGAGGAATCATTTGCAGGGGGTTAGGGGGAAAAAGGTAGGAAAATGGGACTCAATAGTTCGCACTTTAAAAAAAAAAGCACAGGTAGACACAAAGATCAACATAATAATAATCCTTACATTTGATATAACATATTTCACATATTTTCGACGTCTCAAAGCGCTTCACAGAATGCACTGTAAAGTGAATTGACTGCATATATTTGTGGGTGAAACGTGGCAGCCAATTGTGCACAGCAGTGTCCCCACAAACAGTCGTGGATTGAAATGAACAATTTTATTATTGTGGTTTTTTTTGATGGATTATTATTAAGCGAGAATGTGTGTGTATGGAGTATGGAAAATTGCCCTCGGTTTCGGTTTCGCCCTGATCTGCCTGGATTCGAACACAGGTCACACACTTGTAAGGCGAGTGCTCTAACCGCTGAGCTACAGGAGCTCCACTACATAACCCTTCCCAGTGCTGTTCACAAAGCCTTCTCTAGAAAATCCAGGCACACCACTACTTGGGAATTTGTGTGAGTGGGAAGGAATTAGCGCAAACAAAAGCTTTGTTTGTGAGCTAGTCAAAGAAATTTAGCTTTTCGTCGTTTCGCCCACAAATATTCAGTCAATTCACTTTTACAGTGCATCCTGTGAAGTGTTTTGAGACACAGTCGAGAACAAGTGAAAAGCTGCTATATCAAATCCAAGGATGATTATTATTATGATTGTACAGCTCCCAGGGGATGACAGTGGAATGCTTTCCTGTAATCCTCTTGTAAATAAATAAACTAAATAATCCTTGCAGTCAATATCGCGTGCCGTAATTGGGACATCTCAAATATCTTCACAGGATTTTACTGAGCTGCGTAATGAACTTATGTTATCGGGAGGCGAATTATGTGCAGCAAACAAATGTCCTACAAACAGCCATGGAGCGAGTGACCAATTTTACTAGGGCGAATGTTGGCCAGGATAGCAGGAGTTAGAGAGATGGCAAGAGAGAGAAAAACTCCCTTCTGTTTTGGAGTAGTTACAAGTTGTTGTGGTGGAAGTTGCAGCTCAGAAGGAAAACATTTGGCAAACAGAGCCTTGTGCTTGGTCTATCACTAAATCTGTGCAATCTTTCCGTCTCCCCTTCATTTATGTTATATTCGCCGAAAATGTAAATGAAAGAAAGGTGATCTGATAATACCTGATAAGGATGGAATGTTCTGCCTTGTGGCCACTCAAATAAATTACAATCCAGTAAGGAACGGCGATTAATCGGTTTTTCGATTAAACCCGATATGATTTTCAGATCGGTATGCCGATATGGTGATTCTAAAAAAACTGTTATATCGAGAGATTCGATTTAAAAAATATACATCGTAATATTTTTAATATCGTTCCTGGCAATATATCAATATTGTTGGTATTATCAGTGTAATGCGATCTTTTCCAGCTTACCTTGTCGCCGGCATTGCAACCTCCTAGATCTAGAGCATGGAATGCGCGTACATTCGGTGCGCGCGCACAATTAACGGGCGCGCACATCCGATGCGCGCGCACACTTTACTGTGTATACTCGACGTGAGTCGTGGCGTCTTAACAAAGTCGCATCGCTGAAAATTGTAGTTTGAAAATTTACCTTTCTCATCATGGGGAAAAGAAGCCCCGTATGGGACACTTTGAAAACAATGCAGTCAGTAATGGTGTGTATAGATGTACAGTTTGCAAGGTTAAGACATCTGATTCGAGCACGAGCAACCTGCGACATCACATTAAGCAGCACCACCCCGCCCAGCACGCTACCCTCAGAGCGAAATCATTGTCGACAACAGCAGGAAGTCGAACCAGCGCTTCGGAGAAAGCGACAGGTAGTGGGGCCAGTGCAGCTCAAACAATTCCTGCTTTATTTAAGAGGAGAACATTGTACCAGAGAGGGGACAAAAAGTGGCAAAGTATCACGAACGCTGTCACTTTTTGCATAGCAAAGGAGAGCTTGCCAATGGCGAAGGACATTAATTCAGACTTCAGACTACATAAAAATAAGTGGCATTTTGTGGCTGTAAGTGTTATTTTTGTGTGTGAGAGAGTTAGAAGCCAAACTATCACTGTTTCTATGTGTGTGTCTAGTCAGACTCACACAGCAGTGATAATCTGACTTCTAACTAACAGTCAGACTGTCTGTCTCTCTCTTTTCTATTGTAATAGATCTCATTTACACGTGGACATTACATGCTAGTTTCAAGCAAGAAATGGAGGAGAATAAATCTCTAGATTTTGTTTTTGGTGTGTGTGTGTTCTATTTTGTGTTTAGAGATGGAGGGAGAGAAGGAGAGGGGGAAAGTTGGGAGAGAAGGAGAATGGAAGAGAGGAGAAGGAGGGAGAGAATGAGAGGGGGAAAGGAGGGAGAGAAGGAGCGAAGGGAAAGGAGGGAGAGAAGGAGAGAGGCGAGGGAGGGAGGGAGAGAAGGAGAGGGGGAAAGTTGGGAGAGAAGGAGAGAGGAAGAGAGAAGAGGGAGGGAGAGAAGGAGAGGGTGAAAGGAGGGAGAGAAGGAGCGAGGGGAAAGGAGGGAGAGAAGGAGAGAGGAAGAGAGGAGAGGGAGGGAGAGAAGGAGAGGGGGAAAGGAGGGAGAGAAGGAGCGAGGGGGAAGGGGGGAGAGAAGAAGAGAGGGGAGGGAGGGAGAAGGGGAAAGTTGGGAGAGGAGAGAGGAAGAGAGGAGAGGGAGGGAGAGAAGGAGAGGGGGAAAGGAGGGAGAGAAGGAGAGAGGGGAGGGAGGGAGGGACAGAAGGAGAGAGGGGAGGGAGAGAAGCAGAGGGGGAAAGGAGGGAGAGGAGACAGGGAGGAGGGAGAGGAGAGAGGGAGGGGGAGGGAGAGGAGAGAGGGAGGGGGAGGGAGAGAAGGAGAGGGGAAAGGAGGGAGAGAAGGAGAGGGGAAAGGAGGAAGAGAAGGAGAGAGGAGAGGAGGGAGAGAAGGAGAGAGGGGAGGGAGGGAGGGAGAGAAGGAGAGGGGGAAAGGAGGGAGGGGAGACAGGGAGGAGAGGAGGGAGAGACGGAGAGGGGGAGGTAGGGAGCAAACAACATCGTATAATTCAACAGACCTTGACACCAACATTACAAACTTTCTGGACCTAGAGCACGCATTTCGAAATGTGCGTGCACCGCGACTGCGCGCGCATCGTCAGTGCGGACGCACCGTCAATGCGCGTGCACCGCGACTGAGCGCGCACCATAAATGCGCGCGCGCCATTACTTCGAATGCACGCGCATGCGCAGTATAAAAACTCGATAGATCGGTTTAAGCAGGTATGAACAAACGGATATATCCATATCCGGAAAAATCCCATATCGCCGTTCCCTACAATCCAGGACTACCCACTAACCTGCCATGTCATATGGCAGATATAATAAGTCAGTTTTTCGCCCACAAAATATCCAGTCAATTCATTTTATAGTGTATCCCGTGAAGCGCTTTGAGTCGTCTCGAAGACGTGATAATGCGCTGTATCAAATGCAAGGATTATCATTATTATTATTATTATTACAACAGGTTTCTTACATGTACAGTAATTTGTTGCTGTTCTACTGTTGAACACACGGACCTCCACCAGCAGGGGCGCTGTTAGTCGACGAGCTTGTACACACGTTCCTCCACCAACAGGTGGCGCTGTTGCGGTCACGGGAACAGTGAGAGAGAGAGAGAGAGAGGGAGGAAAGCCGCGGGTCCGTCTTTCCCTGTGGCGGCGGCTCTTTGTTTGTTGGCGGGAAGTTGAGTTGTTAGTGATGGCGGCGGTGGTGGCGGTTCGTCCGTCCGTCAGGAAAAGTTCCAACTAAAGAAACGGACGGAGAGAAGCGAAGAGAACCATGTCGGTGCTGCTGCAGCGGCGGGGCCTGGGCCTGCACCGGCTGCTGCCGCCTCTCCTGCCTGTTTCCCGCCGCTCTGTGGCCTCCGTTGTCCCGGGGCCCGAGGCCAGGCCTCCCCGGTACCGCTGCTTCCCGCTGACCCACCGGGCGCTGCTGGGCCTCAGGGGCCCCGACACCGCCAGCCTCCTGCAGGGCCTGGTCACCAACAACGTGGAGCTGCTGGCGAGGGGAGCCGCCGCCCAGGCTCTGTACTGTCACCTGCTGAACGTGCAGGGGAGGACTGTGTTCGACTCCATCCTGTACAGGTCTGTGTGTGTCCCCTGGGCTGTGTGTGTGTGTGTGTGTCCTGGGCTGGCTGTGTGTGTGTGTCCTGGGCTGTGTGTGTGTGTGTCCTGGGCTGTGTGTGTGTGTGTTGGGCTGTGTGTGTGTGTGTGTTGGGCTGTGTGTGTGTGTGTGTGTGTGTCCTGGGCTGTGTGTGTGTGTGTGTGTGTCCTGGGCTGTGTGTGTGTGTGTGTCCTGGGCTGTGTGTGTGTGTCCTGGGCTGTGTGTGAGTGTGTGTCCTGGGCTGTGTGTGTGTGTGTCCTGAGCTGTGTGTGTGTGTCCTGGGCTGTGTGTGTGTGTGTCCTGGGCTGTGTGTGTGTCCTAGGCTGTGTCTGTGTGTGTGTCCTGGGCTGTGTCTGTGTGTGTGTGTCCTGGGCTGTGTGTCTATGTGTCCTGGGCTGTGTGTGTGTGTCTGTGTACTGGGCTGTCTGTGTGTGTGTGTGTGTCATGGGCTGTGTGTCCGTGTCCTGCGGTGTACTTTATTTCTCTGTTTAGTTTTTATCAATAAACATACCTCTCAATAGCACCAATCAACTCCTCACAACTTTTGCCATAAGTGGAAAAACTTCTACAGAATGATTTAAACTGTTCACATGATAATATTACAGTTATTCTTTTCGGTTATCCTTATTTTGAAGGTGACATGTTAGGCAACGGAGTATTGGAAGCAAACACAGCCTCTGTGGCGGTCTCGGTAACCCAATTCCTGTCCTAGCTGTATTCCAGGGCTTTGCTGACGGCAGCACTGCCAGGCTGTCATTGGTAGAACTTGGAAGGACAGGAATTCCTCCCATCCAACTCCTGTTGCAATTGCAAGCCAAAGCCCTAGCCAGTAACTACAACAACAAAAAATTACATTTATAGAGCGCCTTTCATGTCGGGAGGATGTGAAAGTGGTGAGGTGTGTCCTAGCCTCTATATTCACTATTTTTGTTTAGGGAATGCCATTATAGAATTTTGCAACTTGAGAATTGGATGTGTGCTGAAGAGAATTGTATGTTTATGCGGGTTTGATACCAACGTCCTGGGAACAAATCCACTGTGATTGACTATTAGAAACGTGACTCTCTGTTCTTCTGCATGCTAGGTTACACAAAAACCAAGATGAAGAGCCAACCATCCTCTTAGAATGTGACGTGGCAATGCTCGAGACTCTTCAAAAGCACTTAAAGGTTTATAAAATTCGAAGGAAAGTGGACTTAACCCCCTGTGTGCACCTGTCACTGTGGACAGTACTTCCCTCCGAACAGTCACAGGAAGCTATTGGTGCCTTGGAAGTGGATGCCAGCAAAGTAGTCATCTGTACACCTGATCCTCGCACTGAAGCTATGGGATGGCGACTGGTGCTGGACAAACTAGACAATCCATTGGATGTTGTCCCAGAAAGTCAGCAAGGAGATATCCAGGATTACCACAGACATAGGTATAAAATGGGTAAGGAGTGGCCGTTAGTTTCAAACATTTTCAACCAATAAAAACTCACCAGTGTTGTTGTTGAAGTGTGGCTTGGCCATCTTGGGTTCACTGGCTTAATGTATGAAAAAAGACAGAATCGCCCGATGATCTGAATGACAAAATCCTCCCAGATTTAATCGATTCATTTATTTCATGGCTGTCTGTGGGTCGTTGTTGTGTGCAAATTGGCTGCCTGTAAAATATAGCATATGTTCCATTTAAGGAATGTCCTGTGAGGAAAATATTCAGTGTGAAAGGTGCTATATAAATGTAAATTTGTATTGTTTAACAGTAAGATGGATTATCCCTTTGTGCTGGAGATTTATGTTTTTATGATATCTATACAGAATCAGGTTTCCATTCTATCCGGTTTGACTTTGGCTATTTTCTCTATAGTTTTAAAAACTGCTTAGCAACATTAGCCACTCGTGTGCTTAATTGTTGTGAAAACATGACTGAGATGATCAGATTGTGTCTAACCTTGGCTTAGTGGACGGCGCTCTCTCGTCTCCGATTCCGAAGTTGTGGGTGGGAGCTTGGACCTCATATAGTCTATGCTGACTCTCCAATGCAATGCTGGGGTTGTACTGCATTGTCAGAAGTGTGGTCCTTCGGATGAGACGTTAAACTGAGGCCCTGTTCAACTGCTCAGGTGGAGGTTAAAGATCCCATGGTGCTAGTTGAAAAGAGACCGAGGTTTCCCCTGGTGTCCAGGCCAACAATTCCCCCAAATAAAATTGGTCAATCACTTCATTTGTGGGATGTTCCTGTGTGTAAATTGGCTGCCACAATAGTCTACAAAATACTCTTTACAGTATAACTTGCAATATGAAACAGTTTTCACTTATACAGTGCCCTCTATCAAGGATGGAGTCTCAGAGTGGCACTTAACGGTTGCTGAGCCAGGGTGGGTGGGAGGTGACCGTAAGCATGGTCCAAAAGGAAGGTTTTCAGGTGGGGGAAAAGGGGAGAAAGGTGGAAGGATTGAGGGAGGGCGTTTGATAGTTTCAGGACGTAGTGGCTGAATGCTTGACCTTCAATGTTGGAGAGGAAGGTGCAAGGGACATGGAGGAGGCCAGTGCCAGTCAAGCTGAGGCGCTGGGTGCTGGATTGAGGAGTGCTGACCTGGGAGAGTTAGGGAGGTTCTAGGGAATGAAGGGATTTGAATACGAGTGTGAGGATCTTGAACTTGATCGGTTTGGTGATATGGAGCCTGACTAGAACTGGTGAGCTGGGGGCATGTAAGGATTATTGTGTGAAAACTGTAGCTTTCGTGTTGACTAATTTGTGCAAAATGGTAGAACTGTATTCCTCTAGGATCTAATTATTTTAAATGACAGTTACCCCCGCCTCCCCCCCCCCCCTCCCAACCTGATATAATAACACAGTGGTGCTGTGTAGACTGGTAGAGATTTGAACTGCTTTAATTAAATCCTGATTCACCACTCAGGCTGCCCCAAACCCTCATACATGCATTTGTCACCTCAAAGCTCGACTATGCAAACTCCCTCCTTGTCAGCCTCCCCAACTCTTCCCTCCACAAGCTGCAGCTTGAATGAAGGACATGATATTAATCCAAGTTGTTGGATTTATATCAGCGATCCTACAATCGACTTAACAACCAGGTTCCTACTTACCACTCGGTAAACAGTGGCGTGTGGAGTAAAGAAACTTGTCTAACGTTTCCCGCTGCCTGGAAATCAAACCCAGGTCCTCTCACTTGTGTAGTGAGTGCTCTAAGCGCTGCGCTACAGGATTCCACATAGTACATAATTTAGACCCATTTCTGTCCAGTATCAAATACAGGTATTATTATGTCATAATTACATGTGATGGTTCTGTATCTCGAGCCCACAGAATGGAGACTAAGAATGATGTCTAGAATTGTTGTTTTATTTTATTAAGGAATTCCTGAAGGTATAAAGGACATTGAACCAGGAGTAGCACTGCCTCTGGAATCCAACCTTGTTTACATGAACGGAATCAGTTTCAACAAAGGCTGCTACATTGGGCAGGAGCTGACTGCCCGGACACACTACACTGGGGTCATACGGAAGAGGCTGATGCCTATCAAGCTAAAGAGCACTCCTCCTCCTGACAGCATTCCAGACAAGGCCCCGATTGTGTCCGAAGCCGGGAAGGCTGCTGGAAGATACAAGAACAGTGAGGGCGATGTGGGTTTGGCCCTGATCCGGCTGGCTCAAGCCAGTGAACCACTTCAGATGGCAACGAGTGATGGCAAACATGTGTCGCTGAGTGTGCACGTACCAGGCTGGTGGCCAAACGATGAAACGAACAAGTTGAATAAATGAACATTATTTATTTGCTGACATTTGGTGGGGTTTTTTTCAAAAGATGCTTCATATCTAGAGAAGTGCATTAAGAATGCCGTATTTCCCCTGAGGCTGAGGTTGCCTGCAGTTCCACTTTCTGACTTTTTAATCTTTAAATAAATTATGCATTACATCATATTGGTGCATTACTGCAGTTTATAAGTATGAGATAAATTGGTACAATTGGGATATTTACATTTGATTTATTTAACTCGCTTGTAAGCTTTGATTTGGGGGCCACTTCTCCTTCCCGAAAGACACTGAATGGTTTCACGGATGATACTTTGCCCAGGTTGGCATTCTTCATGTGTGAGCCAATGCTGAGTGTCAACAGGCATTCAACCACTGCATGGAAAGTCTAGCTCACTGTTCAAAACTGGATTGCCTTTATTCCAGTGGAGCAGCAGTTTTTTTTTCTGAAGTAAAATAAAGGTTGAGATTTCCAGGATATCTTGTCTTTATTTCAACATTTCCAGTTTTTTTGTACACACAATGTTATATTGGAATTTCTCACTTGTCACCGTTTTACTTTATCTTGACTCTACTTACACTATCCATCACACTGTCAGAATGTCTTTGCTAATAGTATAGAAGTGTTGGCCTTTCTTTCCTCTTATACCTTTCTCCTGTCCTGACTTGCTCTTTCTGAATCCTATACTATATAATCCTTGCATTTGATGTAGTGCTTTATCATGTTAAGTTTCTTAACTCCACACACACACCTCTATTTGCCTAAGTCGAAACCCAGTTGTTTGTAGATTTGATGGATCGCTTTTCCGAGGGTAATAATTTGTTCAAAAGCTAATAATAATAATAAATCAGTCACTCAATCCACAACTATTTGTGGGGACGCTGCTGTGCGCAATTGGCTGCGGTGTTTCGCCCACAAATATACAGTCAATTCACTTGACAGTATATTCTGTGAAGCTCTTTGAGACATCGACAAGGTGTGATAAGCGCTATATCAAATGCAAGGATTATTATGTCATTGAAATGTCTCAAAGCGCTTCAGGATTTACTAAAGTGCTCTGGGTGCTGACGTGCTTATATCCCATAAATATACTTTATTTACATAGCGTGAAATCGATCCACTCTGCAAGAGGTAGTCAATGACTGATAGCTTTGTCGAAGATTAAATGAAATTTAAATTAAAACAACTTTTATAGAACTCTTAGAATTGTGTTCCACATTCTGCTTTAGACGGGGAACAGAAGAAATAAACGGTCATGATTCATGACCCATAACAGTTGCAGTTGGGGAGTTTGCTCAACTGATTTTCTTTAATTACTGCCCCACCTTAAACCGTCTCTAGAATGGAGACGGTTTAAATTCCCCCCCCCCACATATACACATATGCCTCTGTTTACCTCACAGTCAGGAGGAACCTGGCTGCTAGTCGATTGGTGGATCGCTTTTCCTGGCGGAGGGGGCGATATTCCTTTGCCAAAATATTCATTTAGTCACTTCAATCCGCGGCTCGTTTGTGTGGAGGTCGGTGTGCGTGATTGACTGCTGGTTTTGCCCTTAAAATCACCTCAGTCACTACATTTGACGGCGTATCTCGTCAAGCGCTTGCTTTGAGGCGTCTCGGAGACAAGGTGCTGGGTCAAACATAAGGATTATAATAATAATAATCCTTGCATTTGATATAGTGGCTTTTCACGTCTTCTAGACTGTGTCTCAAAGCGCTTCACAGAATAGACTGTAAAGTGAATTGACTATATTTTGTGGGAGAAACGCGGCAGCCAATTGCACACAGCAGCGTCCCCACAAACAGTCGTGGATTGAAATGACCAATTTATTATTTTTATGAGGGATTATCAGGCGTGTGTGTATGTATGTATGTGTGTGTGTGGAATAAGGAAACTTGCCCAAGGTTTCGCTCTGACCTGCCTGGAATTGAACCCAGGTCTCTCGCTTGCCACTCTCCAACCACTGAGCTACAGGGGACTCCACATTATCATAATTCTATACACTGTGCCATTAACATTATTTCCTCACGCACATAACGTTGGGCTACTTTTTGGGGGGGCGGGCGGGGAGGAGGGTGCAGGTGGGCGTGTTTCCCCTCCACGCCCTCCCTAATGGCTGGCGCCCACCAGCGCGGGAGACAGAGTGGAGAGAGAGTGAGTGGGGGGGCGTTGTCGGTAGAGCAGAGCGGTTGCTATGGAAACGGTGGCTCGCGTGGTGGAGATAGAGGAGGAGAAGGCGGGGAGGGAGTGAGTGCTAGTTACTGCGCGCGCATAAGTGGCGCGCGAGCCAGGCGGCGGTTGGTGACGGTTGGGAATGGAACGTTAACCCGGGAGGTTGGGTGCGGGCGGGCAGCACCTCCCAGCAGCAGAGAGCTGGAGAGACAGACGGAGAGTGAGTGTGTGTCTGACATGGTGGCCACTCATCTTCGGAGCAACGACGCCAACCTCTCATTACACTCAGCCCAGCTGGTCCCCAGCAGTGGTGTCTTTCTCCACCCGTTGGTGAGTGACTTGAGTTGACTTGGTTTGGATTTGGGTTAGAACTAGGAAACAAATGTTCATGGTTTTTTTTGGAGGGGGCGGGGGGGGGGGGGGGGGAGGAGGTTGTCAAATATTATTAATAATAATATTAATAATAATACATCCTTGCATTTGATCTAGCAGTTGAATGGTTGAGTAAAGTTTCCTTAGTCCACACGCCTCACCTTACCTCAGCAGTCAGTGGGAACTCGGTTGTTAGTCGATTGGCTGAGGTTTTCAATCGCCCTGACCCACAAGATAATAATACTACTAATAAGAATCCTTGCCTTTGATAATGTGCCTCATCATGTTGTTAAGACCTCTCAAAGCGCTTCACAGAATATACTGTAAAGTGAATCTACTGTTTATTTGTGGGTGAAACGTGGCAGCCAATTGCGCACAGCAGCGTCCCCACAAACAGTTGTCGGTTGAAATGACCAATTTATTATTGTTTTATGTATCTTGAGGGATTAATATCAAGCGCGCGTGTGTGGAGTAAGGAAACTTGCCCAAGGTTCCACCCTGACTTGACCTAACGGGAATCGAATCCAGATCTCTCGCTTGCGAGGCAGGTGCTCTAACCACTGAGCTACAGGACTCCATGCAACACAACCCACCATCTCGCAGCATCGTTCCTGACCCTATATAACAATATGTTGCATATTTATACAACGTCTTGGAGCCCTTGAGACTGCTGGAGCACTACGCCGAGCCACACAAAGGTGACTAAGCAGGTCGGAGAGGTAGGTGAAGGGATAGACCAAGGGAGCTGGGTCTATCTCCAGGAGGATGTTACACTGCTGGGCTCTTTGGGACATCCTCCCTATGTGAAAGATGTTGGACCATATGTGAGTCCTGTAGTGTAGTGGATAGCACACTTGCTTCGCAAGAGAGATGTTCTGGGTTCAATTCCCAGCACCTTGGGACGTCCACATGACGTGAAAAGAGCTGTACAAGTATAATTGTTTTTTGTTGTTCCCGGGCAGGACATGGCAACACCTAAGGTGAGTTTTCTTAGCTAGCAGTCTGTTTCCTTAGCTAGCAGTCTGTTTCCTTAGCTAGCAGTCTGTTTCCTTAGCTAGCAGTCTGTTTCCTTAGCTAGCAGTCTGTTTCCTTAGCTAGCAGTCTGTTTCCTTAGCTAGCAGTCTGTTTCCTTAGCTAGCAGTCTGTAGAACACAGTCGACCACACCATCCTCCTCCACCGCCTGTCCTCCGTCATCCACCTCAGTGGGACCGCGCTCGCCTGGTTCGAGTCCAACCTCACAAACCGCCAGCAGTACATCTCCACAAACGGCTTTTCCTCCCACTCTTACCCAGTTACCTGTAGGGTACCCCAGGGATCCATCCTTGGCCCTCTTCTCTTCCTCATCTATACGCTCCCTCTTGGGGATGTCATCTGCACACATGGGGCACACTTCCACATGTACACCCAACTATATTTCTCCACTTCACTTTGCGACCCCCAGTCCCCTGATGTCAGCCTGCCTGTCAGACATCAGGAGCTGGATGAGGGCAAATTTCTTGCAGCTGAATGTTGAAAAGACGGAGGCCATACTCTTTGGCTCTCGTCAACGTCTCCATTCACATGGCTCTCACCTCTTCCACCTTCCCGGTCTCCCACTGAAACTCTCCGAACCCGTGCGCAACCTTGGCGTCAGGTTCGACCCCCAACTGTCCTTCCTCCCCCACATCCGGTCCCTCACCAGCACCGTCTTCTACCACCTCCGACGGATCGCACGTCTCCAGCAATACCTCACCCCAAAAGCCACTGAAACCTTGATCCATGCCTTTGTCACCTCACGGCTGGACTATTCAAATGCCCTCCTCGCCAGTCTCCCCTCCATCACAATCCATAAAATCCAACTCATCCAAAACTCTGCCGTCCGCATACTCACCCGCATCAAGCTTCGCTCCCCCATTACCCCAGTCCTTGCCAGACTTCACTGGCTCCCTATCCCTGAGAGGATCGACTTCAAGATCCTCACCCTTGTTTTCAAATCTCTACTCATCTGCACCCCCCCTACCTCTCTGACCTCTCTCCTCAAACCAGCTCCCGTTGCCTTCCCTCCACCAGGTCTGGCATCCTCCATGTCCCCCGAATCTTCCGCTCCACCCTCGGCGGCCAAGCCTTCAGCCACTATGCCCCGAGGCTCTGGAATTCTCTTCCTCACTCCCTTCGCCTTGCCCCCTCTTTTCTCAGTTTCAGGTCACAGTTAAAGACCTTTCTCTTCAATTGCGCCTTTGGTCACGTTTCTACCCCTGCCCCTGGCTCGGTCCCGGGATCCACTATTGTGAAGCGCTCTGAGACGCCATCTGGCGTGGAGGGCGCTTTATAAATCAAAGTTGTTGTTGTTGTAGGAACCCAGTTGGCAGATCGCTTCCCGGGGTTAATAATCCCTTCAAAATAATAATAATGTAGTCACTCAACCCATGACTGTTTATGGGACGTTCCTGATGCAATTGGCTGCCGCAAGTCGCAGACAAAATATACAGTCAATTCACTTTACAGTATCTGCCAAGCGCTTTGGGATACTTCACGACATGACAAGATGTTTATATCAAATGCAAGGATTATTATGATTATCATAAGGTTTTTGCTCTGCTCGGTAATCTAGATTTGCTACTCACCAGTGATTTCCTTGTACCTACCATCTATCTATAATACTGTATATATTACATTTGATGTTGTACAATATTACTTAGTCGAGACTTCCCAAAGCACCTCATATATATATACTGGTGTGACTGCATTCTGCGGACGATTGCAGCACAGAAATGTCCCACAAGCAACCATTGTGGGACATGGTTGTGACTCATTTTATTTTTGGGGTAGTGTTGTCCAATACACTGATAAATACCCTTCTCTTTTCATGTACAGTAATACTATGAGATCTTCATCATCCACTGGACATTGTGGGAGGTGCCCAGCTTTGGATGAGACAGACGTTAAACCGAGGATACAAGTCCTTCTGGTTTGAGGTATTTTATAACGGGCTTTTGAAACAGGCACTGGCTAGGTTTAGATTGTTCTGAGATGGGCTAGATTTTACCCTACTGATGGTGCATTTTTGCAGTACTGCTGTTCAGCATTGAGGTGCCAGCCTGTATGACAGATAACTCTGGTTTAAATTGTCACTGCCACGCCAGTCATCATTATCAATATCTCAGCAGCATTTATTTATAAATCCACACAATTTATTACAAACAAACATTCCTGAAAATGAGCCAGGCTGCCATTAGCAGCAGTATCTTGGGAGTACCTGGCTCAGGAACAGAGTGCCTCGACCACAACTAATGGGTCATCTGGATTCTGCCTTTCGCAATTGAACTCTACTGGGTCTGGCCTCCTCCTTGTATCCCTAATCCTCCACTCCACCATTGGCGGCCAAGTCTTCAGCCACTACGCCCCAAAACTCTGGAACTCAATCCCTCTGCCTCGCCCCCTCCTTTTCCAACTTCAGGTCCTGCCTGAAGACCTTTCTGTTCGACAGCTCCTTTGGTCACCTCAGCCCTCCCACTTGCTCAGCTCCTGAACGCGGTGTGACGTGGAGAGAGGGTGCTATATAAATGCAAGCTGTTGTTGAATCAGGTGGTGGGGGTAGGGAGAGGACAGTGCTGGGGCAGTAATAACCCATGTAGAAGCGCCACTGTGTGGCTGACTACTGCTTTTAAGCATGCATGCCGTTTGCATGTCAGTCCTGCAGTAATATCAGAATAAATGACCTGCATTGATATCAGTAGGAAAATTTGTATATAGAAGTCTTTTTTCTGTGAACTTTCTATCTGTATATACGCGTGATATGTTAATGCTTCCTGATATGATGTGACGCACGTATCAATCCTAGTATCAATCCCAAAGACCATTCATCATGTGCAATACATTACTAATATTTCATAATATTAACAAGTCTTCCCGGAGAGGTTAACCCGGAGGGAAGCTTTGCTAAAGTTATCAAACATTGGTACACGACGGATGATCTTCGGGGTTACTGGGGCAGGATGGGCGGACTCATTTATGGATAATCTTTTTGACGCTTTACTTCAATAGTAAATATTGCACGCAGAATTGTACATGGTTAACAATGTTGGTTTCATGTTGATCTGAACCGTCTTAAAAAAAACAAATGCCTGTTTGTGAGGCGTTGTTACGTGCGTGTAAAAGCGTAGCTGGCACTTTGGCCACGAGTTTGACATTGATTCAGTGCTGGAGTGATGTGTGTGTATAGTACTCTGTAGACTGCTGGTGAATTTCACCGCACAAGTCGCTGGTTGGTGAATGAAGACGTCATTTTGCGGGAAGGGGGGGGGGAAATGGGAAGAATTGTTGCTTTTATTTCCTGTTATTTGCACGGTTGAAAGTGCGTTTCCTGTTAGCAACCCAAAAACTTAATGGCGACGTCTTTGCTCGGCAGGGTTTGCAAACGGAGATCTCCATTGTAAACAAACGTGTGAATAGACCAACAGATCGGGACACAAGTAAGTGAGTGAGTAGGGCCGTGTGTATATATAATCCCCCAAGGTTTGGGGTTTGGATTCTGAAGTCAGGCATCGCATGATTGAACACCGCAAAACATGGCGTAAAACATGGGTGGACTGGTTTAGATTCACCATTTTTAAAGTAATGCTCTTCCGAGCCACCACAGCCCAGCATTTTAAGCCGTGTTGGTGTTTATCTGAATGTATTCCCAAGTTTGTCGTTTTACGGAAGCCATTCAGCTGGTCAGGACGGCAAACAATCCTATTGGCAGAACGCCAGGAAATCCTTTCGCATTCGACATTACCGAACTAATCCCGGGGCCAGGATTCCGGGATACTTGAAACTATTTGCATAAATTGTTTGAGGGGAGTGTATATATATATATGTCTTCATTGCCGTTTTGACACCATAAAGCATTAGTTTTAGTTGCATTGGTCACTACTGGGAGAAGTTCATTCTGCACCCGTTTGTATTTAAATCTAGGGTGGGTTGGCAGTGTAAAATCTGAAGGATAGTAGTCCTTAGAATGGTTAACACACTCACTCCTCACAAACGAGAGGAAGCTGGTTTAGTTTCCAGTTAGGGCGACACCTTAGGCAAATTTCTTACTCCACATGCCTCTTTATTGAGCAGTAAGTAGGAACAGGATTGTTGAAATAGATTGGCGGATCACTTTACTGGGATAATAATTCCTTAAAGTAATAAATTGGTCACTCAATCCACAACTGTTTGTGGAACACTGCTTGGGGGCAACTGACTGCCGTGATTCGCCCACAAATATACTGTCTTTATGGTACTTGGGAGTCCTGTAGCTCAGTGGTTAGACCACTCACCTTGCAAGCGAGAGACCTGGGTTCAATTCCCGGCAGGTCAGGGCGAAACCTTGGGCAAATTTCCTTACTTCACATGCCTGATAATAATGCCTAAATAAAACACAATAATAAAATTGGTCATGTCAATCCACGACTGTTTGTGGGATACTGCTGTGCACAAATGATTTATGTTGATGATCCTTTGCAGGATTAGAGGCGTGTAGGTTTATGTATATATATCCTGTTTTTTTCTAAATGGGCGGAGTAGATGTAGCAACAGCAACCGTCTTGTGTGTTTACACTCAACAGGTAACCCAGGACAACAAGTTACTAAAGGTGTAATTTACCATGTGTAATGCAACAAGACACTAAAAGTGTTCAAGGCATTTTCTTTATTTGATTGAAAGGACAATGTTTAAAACTAAATCAGTGAAAGATGGAACTCTGATTGATCTATAAACAGCACATTCATTTGGTTCCAATCATAACTTATTGTACTATCAAATAGCCAGTTTGTGGTTCTAATTGTGTAAGAATATTTATGTTAATCCTCAAATGTTTGTTAGAATATCTTTATTTTCAAAGAGTAAATAAAGTTTTGTCTCTTGTTAACAAAGTCATAGGGATATCTGCCTAAACTGACAAATAAATTGTTTTATGTGAGTTCCAGGCAGTTGATGTACTAAATATTTTAGTATTGAACTAATTATAAAACAATACATAAAAAATATACTTTGCATATTGTATATTATACATTGCTGCATTTCACCCACAAATATACAGTACAATCAATTCACTTTACAGTATAGTGTGTGAAGCGCTTTGAGAAGTCTTGAAGACGTGAAAAGCGCTATATCAAATGTAAGGATTAATATTATTATTAGTCTGATATATATTGCATTATTATCACCGCTATTATGGTTGAAAAGGCATCTGAAATAATTTATAAATTGTTTTTAAGCCTGGATCCGTTTTAAAGTCGGTGAGTCCTTATATTAACTGCAATGATCTGGATGTGGAAAAGGGATCTGCGTTTGGTGTCAATGAGAAAGTGGCCAGCTCTCTTCTCCCCTTTAGTTACTATAAATCGCAGGTAAGGTGAAGCATTTCATACTTTAATCCATAATTTAAATTTTGTTCTTTACATTTGGTGGCAAATTCTTGTGATTTCAGCAGGTATTTTGAGGAGCAATGTGATCACACTGATGCAGAATAAATGGGAATCGTGCTGGATTTCCTCACACACAATCACATGACTGCCTCTCATGATGTTAAAATGTCCTCACTAAATACTAAAATGTAGTGAGGGGTGGGAGAGGTGTGATCTTATAGTAAGCAAACTCGAACTGGCAGTATAAACCAGGATGCACGATCCATATAGCTGTATATCTGCACAGAATTGTAAATATAGAAATAAAAGTATTTGTATTACTGTGACTATCTTTCTATTGGGGTTACTGAGGAGAGGGAAAACCTAACATAATTCCATGTTGTTCATGTAATCTATTCTGATGTATTTTTCCTAACTTGTTCACCTTGTTTTTCTGGCTCCCTGCTCCCACTGACCATTTCAGAGGTGGGTGCAACTTTTTTCAAAAAAGTGTTTGATTACTGTTGAAAATCTGAAGATTTATATGGATGTATAGTCATGATCTGGTTGATCCATGACACCATTTTCTACATTCAGCCCCAGTAAAGGACTGTTGAGGAAGCTTGTTGGGAGTCCCAGAAGAGTAATGCCTAGATGATTTATGTTAATGGGAGCTCTTGGTAAAAACTTATCCAGGAATCATTGGATTCTTGATTGTCCATCACCTTATTGTGCACTATAATTGTTTGACCCTTGTGGATATTGTGATATCTTTTGGAAGAGATAGATAAAAATAACTTGTAGTAGCAATGATAAACACAGGTCCTACTGGACTGAGTAAAGAAACTTATTGTAATAATTGTTAAATTACTAGAATAACTCTGGATTGTATGAAGTTCTGTACTATAGGGGGTTGTCGTGTAGAAAATCTCGAACCCATTCTAAACAAAGGAAGCTGCTTTTATCTTCCCAGTGCCAAGGTCAACGTGTTTTTCATATCTATATGGAATGAATTGGGGTTTCTGGATTTACCTCATACATGAAAGTTAAAGGTGCTTTAACATGTATGCCATGTAATATACATGCAGGATTTATACAAAAACTAAGCATTTTAGTAAATTAGATAATTTGAGTTAATGAACCATTTCTCTATTAATAATCACAATCTTGCTGTTAATAGGTAAACTGGAGAGAAGAAAACATGGAACAGCTTTTTTCAGCCTCCCTGTTGAATGGAATTAGCAATTCTACACCTTCTGTGGATTCAACCCTCCTGTACAGCCACTGGTCTGTCTTTGCTGATGATTGTGCACCTCCAGTTACTTTTCAAGATGGTTCTAAACAAAGGTAAATTCACTTTATTGAAGAACCTATATTTTGGCAGTTGGATGCTATGGGTGACTTAGGCACTAACAACAACAATAAAATTATATCTATAGAGCACCTTTCATTTTGGGAGGACTTCCCAAGGAGCACCTCAAATAAATAATAATTATAACAGCATTTGATATCACATTGTTGAGGTGTCTCAAAGCGCTTCGCAGTATACACTCTTAACACAAATTGCCAACAATTTGTACTCCATCAACTCTATCATTTGTATGTGAAACACAGCAGCCAGTTATATACAGCAGTATTCTGCAAACAACCATGGAGTGAGTGATCAAATTTATCTGAAGGGTAGTCGGCCAGGATGCCGGAAAAGAGAAACTCCCTTCACTTTTCGAATAATGAAGATCTTTAACGTCCACTTGAACAGGCAATATTTTACCTGAATGTTCAGATACTAGCATTTGCACATACCAACTAATAACACTTTAGGAGAACAAGTTCCAACAGACAATGAAAACTATATGCAGGATAAATGCATAATAAATGCATCTTGATCAAGAGTGTCACAATACTAAGCAGAATTCATAGAATGACTTGTGATTCATTCTTGAGTCAATTGATGTTTTAGTTCATCAGAGTAAAACCAGTACTTTTTATGTTAAATGTACATCAGAATTTGTAAATTGTTTTTCAAACTATTACCATACCTGGACCGCTATATATTATATATCATGATAGTAAACAGGAGTAATAGTATATACAGTTTGATTATAGTCCCGTCTCAAGGCCTTGACTTCTTGCACAGAAAAGTGGACTTTGTCATATGTGGAATCCTGTAGCTCAATGGTTAGAGCACTTGCCTCACAAGTGAGAGACCTGAGCTTGATTCCAGCCATGGCAAAACTTTGGGCAAGTTTCCTTACTCCAAACGCTTGATAATAACCCTCAAGAAAATAATTTAATCATTCAATAAGTGTTTGTGGGACGCTGCTGTGCGCAATTGGCTGCCTCGTTTCGCCCACAAATATACTGTCAATTCATTTTCACAGTACATTCTTTGAAGTGCTTTGAGATGTCTAGAAGATATGAAAGGTGCTATAACAATTGAAAGGATTATGATATGATTATTTGTTTGTGACCATTGAAATGTAATTTTCACTGATGGAGGGACGAGTGCAGTTTGTTTTAAAAATAATGTATTGTATGTTTTTAACTTGTCTTCCTCCTTTCAGAACCCAGATCAGTTTATCCGATTCTGGAAATGTCCCAGATTTGGTTCGATTAGTCTCCAGCATACTGGAGGAGCCTGATAAGTCTGAATCCTTTTCTGACAGGTAAGATGCACTTTTATGATCTGTTGGTGGGCATTAACATAACAATAGGGTCCGGCGATATATCGATATATCATTTATATTGATATAATTTTCATATCGATATGCCGATATCGGAATTTAAAATATATCGATATTTTGAAAAATTCTATATGGAAAAAAATAGATATATCGCAAATATCGATATATCGTGTCTGGCAATATATCGGTATGATGCGGACTTTTTGTCCGAATGCGCGCGCATGCGCAGGACAAAAAAAGCCGCTATATCGGTATATATCGATATGGGTAAACCGATATATCGATATCGACGGACCCTACATAACAACAAAAAAATGACATATATAGAGCGACTTTCACATTGGGAAGATGTCCCAAGGTACTGCACAGTCAGGGGTCAGGACCCGAGCATGAGGGAGGGGCAGGGTAGGTGGGAGGGGAAGGAGAGAGATGGGGGCACGATCGAAAAGGAGGGTCTTGAGACCAGCCTTGAAGGAGGAAGGGAGAAAGCATGGCGAAGGGACTGTAGGATGGAGTTCCCAAGTGTGGGGATAGAGAAGATGAAAGCCCGGCCACCAATGGGAGGGCAGGTCAGGTGGAAGACATGGAGCAGACCGGAGGGGGCAGGCAGGGGGAGGTAGGAAGGGGCAAGGCCATGGATAGCCTTGAAAGTGAGGACGAGGATCTTGAATTCGATCCGCTGGTGGATGGGGAGCCAACGGAGCTGGGTGAGGGTGGGAGTGATGTCGTGGAGCCTGGTGCAGGAGAGGACATGAGCTACAGTGTATTGGATGATCTGCAACTTTTGAAGGGAAGAGCTGGGAAGGTCGAAGTCCTGGCTAACAAATTTCTAACTAAAAGTGGTCATCCACTACATAACAATATGAAATGCAAGGATTATTTATTGATTTTACGCTGTAATATACCGGGTATGGTGTTACCCTCGTCCTTTTAATGCCATAACCTGTACCAAATGCAGTATAAAATCAATGTTGTATTTTATTTGTAATAATCACAAGCCTATTTGCTTTTCAGGAATTCATCGTCTAGGTTATTTCATTCAATTTGGTCAACTGCAAATGGGGATAATGGTGGAGCTACTTTGAAGAACAATGCACAAAGCGGTAGAAGTTCAGATAATCTAGGAATTCATGACTTCTATGAACTAAATGCTCAGACTCCACCTGAAAAATCATTTGATGACCTTTACCATGGATTTCACAGTCTGAATCTGACCGAGCCATGGATGTCCATTATCAGTAAGGATTCCAATCAGTTCGATTCTCAACCCAGTGACGTCCTGCCTGACATGAGAAATGAAACTCTGTCACATCAAGAAGGATTTTCTTTACGGAACAAAGAATTTGAACAGTGCTCATGTGATCATGAAGAAGCTGAAGCTTACAAAGGTTTTGACAGAAGTATTTCCAATGTTGGCATCCATAGCTTTCGTAATAACTGTAATATTAATAACACAAATGCAAACAGGGAGCACTACAAATCTGACCGATTCAGAGACAATAAATTTATGACATTTGGGGATAAAGATCACAACGTATATCCTGAAAATGGCTACAGTTCACATTTTGGAGGAACGTGGGGCAAGATGTTGCACGAAAATCAGCATATTCAAAATGGATATGAAGACTTTAACGTTGCTTCTCTTTCACCAGTGGATGTGACAGGACAGCAGTTGTCTAAGACCAGTCATTTTGCTGACATGAACCGGAAATCTACTTTTCCAAAGAGGGAAAACCGTTCATTTAGAGGCCATTTTGAGAATCCAAGCAAAAACCTACATCAGCATTCCATTGAAGATTTCCCCAGATCACCTGACTATACTCACTTAGCAAAAAGCATTCCCGAGTCTAGTGACTATATTCCTCAGCCATCCCAAGGGAACATTTTATGGTCCAATAGTAACATCTTGAGTCCTACAAATGAACCCAATGCAGTATTTAGGAAACAGGAGAATATAAATTCATCAAGGTCACATACTTCAACGGTGACTGCTATAAGTAGCGGGTCACGAACACAGTTGCCAATATCTGGTATCCTTCAGCCTAACTGTTATCCTCCAATAGTTCCCCTAAGACCGCATGCTTGTCCAAAGGTTCCTAATAATACCAACTGTGATTGGGGCTCACGCAGTGCCAATGTCCAAATGCAAGAGCAAAACCAGAGGGGCATACACACAACGATTGAGTCATCTACCAACAGATATGATCATTATCAAAACCAACCCATTAATTTTGGAAGCAACTGGGCCCCCCCTCATAATATCAGCACCGGGGCGCCGAGCAAATATCTAAGACACCCTAATAAGCAGGGACACAACAGCTGCAATAACAGGGATGATAGAAGAGGACGTAAAAATGGCTTTCCACCTTCTGTGCAGCCTGGGAACTTTGGCCCCAACCGTCATCAGTATAATAATTACCGGAGAAAACCTGATCAAGATGGCAGCAGTTTGTCTGATTTTGTTAATCAATCATTCATTCCTCCAATCCCGTTCATGATGCCTGATTTTAAGCAAAACCAAAATTTCTCGCAGTTTGGCCCACAGACATTTTCACCTAATTTTCCTTTGCCTCCTTCAGGATTTCAGTTTCCTGAACTCATTGACTATTTCCATTATGATGATTTTAATCATTTGCATCCTTTTCTGAATGATCTTTTCTGTAGCGAAATGACGGCACCATACTTTGGATTCCCACCACCCTTTGCCAAATATAGGCCCATGAAGAATCGCAGCGGCCCAGCAAATGAACTTCATGTTAGATTGGAGGAGTGTTATGAACAGTGGAGGGCATTGGAAAAGGAGAGGAAAAAGGTAAAACTTTACTAGAAGAATAAGGTGCACAGTAAATTGTTTTATAAAGTGATATATGCATTGGAAACAGGCTGCATGAGTGGTATACATTTATACTCAACTTGAGTCCCACCAATTCCCTTCTTCTGTACCAGTCTATCCTTTGAAAGTGGCAGGACAGGTTGATAGAGCTGTTAAAAAGCATATGGGTTCCTTGGTTTTGCACATAGAGGCATGGAGTACAAAGGCAAGAAAGTTCTGCTAAACATTGAAGTACTGGTTATGCAATAGCTGGAGTATTGTGTCCAATTCTGGGCACCACACTTTAGGAAAGATGTTACTGGCTGCGAGAGCGTGCAGAGGAGATTTACTAGAATGGTATACCTAGGATTAGGGACTTTAGTTATTTGGAGAGACTAGAGAAGCTGGGAATGTTCTTCTTCGAGCAGAGAAGGTTGAAGAGAAATTTAATAGAGGTTCAAAATTATGAGGGAGAAACTGTTTCCATTAGCAGGTGGGTCGGTAACCAGGGGAAATAGATTTAAGATAATTGGCAAATAAACCAGAGAGATGAGGAGAATTTGTTTTATAGAGTTGTTACGGACTGGAACACACTGTCTGAAAGGCTGGTGAAAACAGAATCAATAACTTCTGTCATGGGAATTGGACAGGTATTTGAAAAGGAAACATTTGTAAGGATAAAGAGCAGGGAGTGGGAATAATTGGGTAGTTCTTCCGGAGAACAGGCATGATTGACTGAATGGCCTCCAGTGCTATAATATGCATTTACTATGCACCCCCCCTCCCCCACTTATGCATAAAAAATTCTCTGAAATACTTTGATATTTGCTTCAATTACAGTTTTTGTCTTGGAGTTGACATTGTGACCACCCTCGGCATGAAGAAGTTCTTCCTTAACTATCCATTATATTTACTGCTGGTTATCCTATATTTATGCCTTCCAGTTTTAGACCTGTCAACAAGTGAAACCAGGTCATCAACATCTACGTTACATAATGCTTCCTCTCAATCATCTCAACCCTAGTGGTACGCTGTAACAAAGTGAACTGATTTTTTAAAGTTACTTCTTGATTTTATGCAATATATGAACTATAATAATAAAATAACTATTAACAAGTGATCCACTAATCCATGAATAGTGAAGTAACTATGTGTGAAAAAGCTCTTTTTATTCTTCTTTATTCCGGTTTACAAAACGAACTGTATTTTGTGTCTAAAGTACTATTTTTCATTTTGATTGTTAAATGTTATGAAAAGGTGGGTAGTTAGTTCAAGGTGTGTTCCTTACCTGACTTTATGATTCTGATTTTTCTAGTGGAAACACTCTCAATCAATCAATCGGTCGGTCGGTCGGTCGGTCAATGAATGAATGAATGCATTTTTTTCCTAGGAAGAAAATGTAACTACCTGAATGATAATATTTATGACGTAGAAGATTGCCATTTGGCTTATTGAATATTCTTTATATATGCAGTCCCTTAAAATGCGTTTGTTTTTTTGCATGGTTTGTAGCACATGCAGTGCGTACCTGAGTGACAGGACATGTGCTGTCTGTTGTGCTAAATTATAAATTTTCAGTTCATTAAGTTACGACCAACTTTACAATAATAATATTTGCATTTGATATCTCAAGGCTCTTTACAGGGTTTTACTGTAGTGTTCTTGACTGTGTGTTTCTGAACAAATGCTAGTCAATTTGTGCACAGGATATGTATATCACAAACAATAACAACAACAATGAAATTACACTTGTAACGTCGGGAGGACATCCCTAGGTGCTGAACAGTTTTGGGACCCGAGCAGGTGGGGGAGGGTCGGGGTAGCTGAAGGGGAAGGAGAGTAGGGGAGGGGGAAGAGTTAGGAGGGGAGCCGAAGGCGCGGTTAAAGAGGAAGGTCTTGAAACCGGCTTTGAAGGAGGAAAAGGAGGAAAAGGAGGAAGCAAGGCAGAGGGACTGTGGGATGGAGTTCCATAGTGTGGGAGCAGAGAGGCAGAAAGCTCGGCCACCGATGGTGGACGCGGAGCAGGCCAGAGTCTGCTGAACAGAGGAGACGGGTCAGCCTGTGAAGGGAGAAGCTAGGAAGGCCGACGAGGAGAGCGAGCCTGGAAGTGATAAAGGCATGAATAAGAGTTTTGGCGGCATGGGGTGTGAGGTAGTGGCGGAGTCTGGCAATATTGTGGAGGTGGTGGAAGGCTGTACCGGTCATGGAGCGGATATAAGGGAGGAAGGACAGTTTGGGGTCAAACAAAACGCCCAGATTCAAAGGGCTGCGAAGTGAGATACCAAGCAACTGATCTTGTCAGAGAACTGGTGACATGGAAATTAGTCATAACTTTTTACACTTTTTAAAAAAAAACTTGTCTTCTGGGTCAACAGGTTGCTGCTGAGGTCATTTCCTGCCTTGTACATACACAACAAATAGGAAGTGATGTTGGTGGCAATTACCAAATATTGACAATTTATTTAGTGTGGGCAGTCAGCCTGCACACAGTGAGCCGCCTCTGACTGTGTACATGCACAGGGAAACCAGTTATCACTCTTAGTTAAAGCGTTATAATAGGACTTCAATGCAAATTCATATTCTCTTTTCTTTATTGTAGACTGAAGCTGAACTAGCAAGAAACTTCCCTGGGAAACGAGTTTCTAGTTCAAACAACACTCCTGTTCCTCGCCTTCCTTCTAATCCTTCAAGAGTAGACCGTTTAATCGTTGACCAGTTACGTGAACAGGCTAGGGTAGGTGAACTCCAGCCCTCATAATGTCAATAGTGTTAATTTTTAATGTTTAGTTCAGTTTTGATTGTTATTTGGGTCTCTCTTTTGTTTTCTATCCCATTACATAACATCTTGCATTTGAGAGGGTGAGAAGCACCTCTCCACTTACCTAAATGGTGCTAACAAAACTGGAAATATATTGAATGCAAATCTTATTCTGATTCTGTGGTACAACAGATTAGTGGGTAAAACAAAGCAGTATGTTCTCAAGCTGTACACGGTACAGTTAATCATTATGTACTCAGCAGAGTTTGAAGAATGGACTGATATAAAAAGGATATAAAGCATTTAGTGGATTAATCCAGAGGATGTGTCAAGGAGAAACAGGTGAACTTTAAGTTACCTAAAAGTAGGGTCCGGTGATATATCGATATATCGGTTATATCCGATATAATTTTCATATCGATATGCCGATATAGACATTTCAAAAATATCGATATACCGCAAAAGTCAATATGTCGAAAAAACGGAATGCGCGCGCACTGAACTACAAGACCCAGAATGCTAATTTCTATAGAAAATGCACAGACCGAGGTGTAAGCCGCCATATTGTATTCATAGTCCTCGAATACAATATACAGGTATGCAAGGGGTGGAGGGCGGAGAGAGATGGCGGGGGGGGAGTGGGGGTTGAGAGAGAGACGGTGGGAGTGGGGGGGAGGTGAGAGAGAGACGGCAGGGGGGGGTAGGGGGGTGAGAGAGAGACGGCGGGTGGGGGGTGAGAGAGAGATAGCGGAGGGCGGTGGGGGGTAAGAGAGACGGCAGGGGGTGTGTGGGGGGTGAGAGAGAGATGGCGGGGGGTGCGTGGGGGTTGAGAGAGAGACGGCGGGGAGGGGGTGTGGGGGGTGAGAGAGACGGCGGGGGGGGTGGGGGGTGAGAGAGAGACGGCGGGGGGGGTGGTGTGGGGGGTGAGAGAGAGACGGTGGGGGGGGTGGGGGGGTGAGAGAGAGATGGTGGGGGTGGGAGGGAGGTGAGAGAGAGACGGCAGGGTGGGTGCATGTGGATGGCGGAGAGAGATGGCGGGGGGGAGTGGGGGGTGAGAGAGAGACGGTGGGGGTGGGGGGGAGGTGAGAGAGAGACGGCAGGGGGGGGTAGGGGGGTGAGAGAGAGACGGCGGGTGGGGGATGAGAGAGAGATAGCGGGGGGCGGTGGGGGGTGAGAGAGAGACGGTGGGGGTGGGGGGGAGGTGAGAGAGAGACGGCAGGGGGGGGTGCATGTGGAGGGCGGAGAGAGACGGCGGGGAGGTGGTGTGGGGGGTGACAGAGAGACGGCGGGGGGGGTGGGGGGTGAGAGAGAGACGGTGGGGGGGAGAGAGAGACGGCGGGTGGGGGGGGAGAGACGGGGGTGAGAGACCGGGGGATGTTATAATATACAGATAGATAGAGATGGGGGGATGTGAGAGAGGAGAGAGACACAGACTGAAAAACACAGAGATGGAGAGAATGAGTATGAGAGACACAGAGAGAGATATTTACCTCCTGAGGAGATAGGCCCCGAATGCGCGCACCTCCGAATGCGCGCGTGCGCAGTACGAAAACCCCGAAAATATCGATATTTCGGTATATCTCGATATGAGCCCATCGATATATCTAAATCGGAAAATTTCCATATCGACGGACCCTACCTAAAAGTAAGCAAATGCATATTTGACGGGTAGAACTCTCTCCCAGCAAATAGTTGATGTGATGATGTCCTTAATGATGCTTTGCATGGCCTGTGGAAGAAGCTGGTGAGGGGAACTGATTAGTCTTTCTTGTTCCATGTTGTCTTTTCAACTTATGAGTTATTTTGTGTGCTTCCCTGATATCTCTGGGCTATGGCTGAACAAATGGGTAACCTCCTCAAAGGCTTCAGTCAATACTGCTGTGAACTAGGTGATGGGGGGGTGGGGGGCAGGGGCATTGAGACTGGAGTAGCAATGCCTGTTGTGGTACTGAAGCTCCATTGTGTGCCCTTTCCTTTGTGATTTTCTGATATTCTTTTTCTCACCTGTTACTATAATAGGGTGGGAGGGAGCTTTCGGGTTGGTAGAGACCTACAGAACTCAACACTGTTAGACTGAAAGAGTGATCCATTGGATCAGTACAGACATTACTTCCAGAGCTAGTGAATAAAATGAAATACAATTAAAATGAATTAAGATATTGAATAGAATGATAATTGTATAAGATACTCCAAACCTTCTAAGAAATAATTCTTTCCTTATTGTTTTACTTATTGAGATCATGAATCAACTCAAAAGGCTCCTTTTTTTATTTTCCCCACAAAGCAGTTTTTATGCTTAAGAAAATGCATTTATTCATTGGCACGTTACTAAGAATGTCTTTTCAGTCGATATTTCAATTGTATGGCAGGTTTTAACTTTGCTTGGCAAAATGGAACGTCTGCGTAGCTCTCCTGTTCATGCTAATATATCTACTACTCTCGAGTGCCATTTGGAAACTATCCATGTCACCCAAGCACGTCGTAAAGATGAGATAATAAATGCTGCAAATCGACAGAGACAAGGAGCACCGCGGTACAATGATGACAAGGGTAGGCAGTTCTTCAGTTTTATGAAAAACGTTACAGAATTTTTTCAAGCTGCCAACCAATGTATTGATGTAGTTTTAACGGTCCACCAATTCCCTCAGTGCTTTGGCCACTGGCTGACGTCATCTCGGTTTTGTACTCTTGTGTAGTATGCCCCTGCACTTTCTCATGCAGGGCTCAGTGCTTTGTACTAAGCCCCCTCCTTTTCAGCATAACACACTCCCTCTTGGTAACATCATCTGCAGACATGGGGTCAAATTCCACACGTATGACACCTCCATTCTCGACTCCAGGACTACTGCTGTCCTGTCAGAATGTATGTTTGACATCAAATCCTGGATGAGAGCTAACTTTCTATAGTTGAATGTCAGCAAGACCAAGGCTCTTCTGATCAGTTCCTGTCAGCCCCTCTACTTCGACAGTGCTTTCAGGTACTCTCCTACCCTTGCTCTCCTGATCCCAACTCCCAGCTCAGGTCCAAACCCCCTCGAGACATCCTCCCTCAAGGATGCCTTGGGACATCCTCTCGATGAGAAGGGGCTATACAAATGTAATTTTTTATTGTATTGTATAAATGGATGTTTTACTGTTTTAAGCAGATGTTTTGGCCCTGGCAGCTGCCATAAAGGAGTTGACCATTTCCACCCGCAAGGCCCGCACTGCCCTGTGGTGTGCTCTGCAGATGACTTTGCCAAAAAGCTCTTTGGGCATTTTAGCCAAGCAAGGTGAAATTGAAAAGGCACTGAAAGATCTGTGTCCAGAGAACACTGGAAAAAACTGCATTCTGAGTGAAGGCAAAGGGAACTTTGAGAGGAAAATGCTGGAGAAACCTGAATCTGACTACCATGGATGTGGAGAAATAAAGGGAGAAAGCGACTACAACAGAGAATGTCTGATGAAAAAGTAAAAATGTGGCTTCTGTTACATTTGATGTGCTGTGGAATATTTCAGAAATGTGAGAGACGTGCTTAAAGCAATACTACAGTTTTCTGTATGAGGATCTGGAATCAGTGAAATGCAGGCATGATTTAAAAAAGGCATAATTTGCTTCAATTTTACATTAACCTAGATTTCTTCAGTTTTATGAAAAGGGTATACAGAATTTTTTTTTAACTGGGCTTGTTTAACTTCTGAGATGAGGAAGAATATGGTTGAAAGTTGCAGCTGAATAAAAGTAGATAATTTAGCTTAACTTATGAGGAAACCCCTGCAAATGGAGGAAACCCCTGCAAATGGAGTCTGTACAGTGGCTGTCTTTTTTATATAACCCCTTCTGTTAAGAACACAGGTGCTGTATCATTTTTTGTTATAGAAATTGAGTATTTTCAGCTGGGACAGAATGTTGCATTACTTGTTTTTGTTGAAAGTTGAGACTGGCAAATGCAGTTAGTATCAGCAGATACTTACAGCATGGGACGATACCAAGTAGAGAGACTTAATAGTTGTGCTTTTCCCCATTGTTACTGAAAGTTGAGTTTGGGTGGAAGAGAAATGCTGGGCAGACTTTTTGAAGGGTAAGGGAAGAAACTATGATGCTTACCGTAAATACCCGCGTATAAGGCGCACTCACGTATAAGGCGCACCCCCCACTTTTGACCTTTTCTTGATGAAAAAAACCGGAAGCATTTTCGATGATATTACCGGCAGAAGGGAGGGAGGCAGGAGAGACAGTCAGGGAGGGAGGCAGGCAGTCAGGCAGGGAGGGAGGGAGTCAGGGAGGGAGGGAGGCAGGCAGGCAGGGAGCAGGCAGGGAGGGAGGCAGGAGAGGGAGGGAGGCAGACTGGGTTTGGCAGAAGGCAGGCAGCAGGCACGGCACTGAAGTCCGCTACTGTTGCTGCTGACCGGGCGGCCGAGGCCGAAGCTCTATCACCCGCTCCCCCCAACCCCCGCCCGACACAGTGTCCAAAGCCCGGCTGACAGTGCCCCGGCCGCCCTGTTTACCGTATTTCCGATGCTCAAAATTTCTTGTACCCGTGTATAGGGCACACCCCCAACTTTCGAGATCTTCCGACTTGCAAAAAAAGTGCGCCTTATACGTGGGTATTTACGGTAATTAAGGGCTCTTGTCAAATTATTTTCTACCTGACATATCGGAATCCAGTAAAGAATTCCTGTTCAATCTGGTTTTTCAAACTGCGTTCTCCGTTTGCTGCAAGGCTTGAATGTTTGTTTAAGTTTATTCAAAATTAATTAATAAAAAATGTTCTAGTACATTTTTAGAATTAGTTTTGCAATATTTTGTGTATAATTATGCAGAACATTAATCAATAAGACATGTGGACAAATAATTGAAAACACAAAGTATGTTAGTACAGGTATAAAGTTTACCTTCTGAATTATTTAGTCATGTCTACTTGAGGCCTGCACAATCTGGAGCTAGCTTATATTTTGTAGAAATAGTTCCAGAGGAAATGTATATTTGAATATTTTGTGGGATTTTTTTTCCATTCCGCATACAATGCTAGTTTTAACTTGGATTTTTACATGTTAAGCTATCCTAGTTAAATCCTCCATTTGGGTTGCCAACCACTGGTTCTGAGAAATCAAATAAAACTCTGATATCATTCAATAATCACTATTCACAGAATTGGTAATGGTGATTTTGTATAGAGAGGCTTGAGGTAATTTATATTAGAAGAATGTTGAAGTTGCTACAATTAAAAATAACCACATTAAGGTCTTGACAACAGTTATGACTATTTGAAACTTAATTAGTAATACTGTAGTAGGTAGAAATAAAATTATTTTCAGAGATAGGCAAGCTGGGAAACTAGTTACGGTACATCTATAAATATGAGCTAATCAGCTCAATCTTTTAGGATATGGGTATCCATATATATTCTATATTGTACCCCCTAATAGGCATTCAGACATACCTTTGGCAAGTTTTCTTACCACACACCTAATAATAATCCCTCAAAAAAAAGCAATAATAAATTGGTCATTTCAGTCCTTGACTGTTTGTTGGACACTGCTGTGCACAATTGGCTACCGCCTTTCGCCCACATATATACAGTCAATTCACTTTACAGTATATTCTGTGAGGCGTTTTGAGATGTCTAGAAGATGTGAAAAGCGCTATATCAAATGCAAGGATTATTATTATTATTATTATTCCTGGACTATATGGTTCAGTACCAGATGCATAGTTAATTTGTGAAACTGACACAAAATAAGTATTTAAATTATAGTATTTTATCACTGTGAACGATCTTGTTGAATCAGCCCTTTCTGTAGGGCAAAGCTACTTTTTTTTAAACATCCAAAAATATTTCATTCTTAAAGTTGTTTTACATGGACCTATACCTATAGGTGTACTTATTCTCGTATTTTAGTTCGTTTAAAATTTATTTTGAATTAATTTTCATAATTTCTACATAAACTTCTGATCTTCCCCACTTTTCCAGTTTCACAATTGCTGATGAAGGATTCAGAAACAGAAATCTAAGACATCATAGAAATTAAATTCTCAGCATATATTGCTTTTCTAGTTGTAACATGAAAGATTGTTTGAGATCATGATTGTAAAGCCAGCTTGGCTCAATGCTAACTCTTAACTCTGATCAGAAGGTTACATAATCTAAAATGACAATCCAATGCAGTGTGTTGCATTGTTGGAGATGTTTGCCTTTGGATGAGAAATTAATCCGAAGGATTAACTTCTATTCAGTTAGACATTAAAAGATCCCTGAAGGCTATTCAAAAAGAGACGGGAGTTTCTCCCAGTATTCTGAACCCCCTGAATAAAATTGGCCTTTCACTTTTATGGCTGTTGGTAGGACATCGCTGCTGCGTTTGCTTCCAAATAAGTCACTCAATTTCACAGTAAATCCTGTGAAGCGCTTTGAGATGCCCTTAAGATGTGTTAAAGTGCTATACCAAATGCTAGACCAAGTTTTACTATAGAAAAGTAATTGCAAGCATAATACAAAATTAAATTCAGTTTAATCACTAATATTGTTCCGATAGGCCAGGGATTTAGATATGCAGTATCTTACCTGTTGAATTTAAAAAGATGAAATCATTTCAAACTTTATTGTAAGATCAGCAAGAATTGGAAATGAAAAGGCACATAAACTAGTTGCCCAATTTTAAAATAAGTAGAAGTCAAAATGTATTGTGTTTGATGCATATGATGTTAAACTATAATATATTTTTCTCCACTTTTTTGATATATGATGTTTGACATACAAATCATCATTTAAGGTTTGGGGGCATAGTTTGCTAGAACTGGAAAAAAAATCGAAGTTGAAATGGTACATAAACTTGTAAATCAGAGTTCTTTTTTTAAAAATGCAAAAAAAGGAACAATACAATATCTTATATTTTGAGCTCGCTATTTTACAGCCCACATTCTTAGCCCAAAACTCTGCATGTTTTAATTTGAAAAGGTTGAGGTCTAATCTACCAAATGTTTACTGTATTATGCTTCCATAAAACATGGGTGGCTCTGGCAACTAAATTAGAAAGTCAGCTGACACTATCATTACCTCTGTACAATGGAAACTTGATATGCATTGAAAAACAAAATCGTCAGTTCAAATTTACCCATTTTAAAACTGAAGATGCTTATTTGTGGGTGCTTAATTATCAAGATGTCCTGGTCAGTTAAAGGATGTGGTGATAGTATAACTGGACAAGAGTGCAGAAACATAAACTAATCTGTTTACCTTGAAATGTCCTACAGTACAATGCCATTGTCAGCATTGCATTTTATTTCTGAGCTGGTAGACTGATGTAACTGCAGTAATTTCATTACGTATAATTAGTGTTAAAGTTACTGGTTGAGGATTAATATTACTATTGAAGAAATATTACTCAGGATTAGTTCTTAGATATACTAACCCTTTGTGGTGGGAAATAATAGTACCTATATTTGATGTAGTGTGCACTTAATGAATGATAAGATTTTTTGTTTGAAAGATCAGTTTAAGGGATTAATAATTTTGAAGCATTCCATATTTATTTTAATATTGATTGAATTTTAATTTAAGAGTTTAGATATTAGTGTATAATGTACTGTATTAATGGGATTATTCTTGCCAAACCTTCCTAATAATCAGATTAACTGTTTTACTCAGGAAATATATATTTAATATTTAGTTTTTTGGGTTATATGTGCAAAGTATTTTTCACAGATCTAACTATGTACAGTACTAGGTTACCAAAGCTATTTTTGTTTAACTGTTTTATTTATAGAACTTGGAAAAACATTTGTGACCGTATAGGCATTTTATTACATTACAGAGCTAGTCATTTGCTAGTCTTCATACTTGGCCTTAGACAATCAAGTTGTGTGTCTTTATAAAGCTTTGTGAATGCAGAGAATGAGTTAAGTTAATTAACATGGGTTCTTTTATTTTTCCATATGGACTACTTACACTGTTATCAGTTTTATGCTTTAACAAAATTTACCATAATATTCTTGCTGGAATCATTTTGAATAATGGTATTAGAAACCAGGTAGTATTCATATATGCTTGATTTGGGTTTGAAGGGGGAGATTTGGGGATTGTGCTAATGAGGAATGATTATATTATAATTTAGTAGCTAGCATCATATGAATGTAACAACAGCTCCCCACGAAAGTGGGTTTAAAAAGGCAGCATTGACCATCTTTGGATTTAATTCCGCACGTATGTGTGTGAGGATGTTACGGTTAAATGAAGTATGTAGTTATGAACCACACAAATCTAAATATTCACCTGAAAGATGTGGTTTGAATAGCTAAACGTCACTATGTAATGTGCAACAATTTCACTTTACATATATTTAGAAGGCAAATTCCATTTAAAAAAAGTTATAATTCCTAAGCAGGGTAAAGAATATTCACCGTTATGAAAGCCTTCAAATTCAAGTATTAATACAGTACTACAACAAGCATAGCACCCTTCCCGCAGGTAACTTCTTTCAATGCAATACTTGATTTTATACATATTTAATTGGAGGCCTCAAAACTAACTCAATGATGCACCTCATAGAGAGAGTACAGAGCTATTTAGATCTGAATATTGTTGAACAAAATAAGGTCACTAGGATTTACAACCAAATTGTAAAATTATAAAAAGTACATTATTTTTGTATTAACAAAGTGTAAGTGAACAGATTAAACTGTATTTGGGAGCATGCAAATGCATTTGTTGCATGTTGTTACTTTGTATGCAAAGTGGATCTTGTTGAGCCATAGATGTTTAAAATTTCACTGCATGTGGGGAAACTGTGCGATATTGGCATTTACTTTATTGGCTGAAATTAGAAGCCAATAAATACAGTAATCTAAAATTAGTACTTGATTGGGAATTAGGGATATGTGTGCTGATGCTCTAACCTCCCATCTCCAACATATACTCAATTTAAATATTTTGCTATTTCCTACCATATAGAATTTACAAATTGACTGTGCATAATGGTATTTAATGCTCAGTATTTGCTAGCATTTTCATACCGTTGTATAATGTGTTAATGGTAGGTTACAGCATACTGCTATGCAGCGTTACTAACACAAAGACTCTTGAATCATAAAATAATTGAAACAATAATTCTGAATAATAATTATTGCTTTGAAATGGGAAAATATTTTCCATGAGTTAGTAATATAAATAAAATCTAGCTGGTAATTTGTGCCATACATCAAATATTTTATTACCAGAGGATTCTGAAACTTTAAAAGCAATTTGTCCTGACGTTTCTATGTTTCACATCACCATATTGTCATATGCCAATTCTAGTATTTATTTAAAATATATTAATACTTATTTAGCTTGTTTTTTGTTAATTATTTCCCTCTTCTAGGAAGAATATTGTCTGCCACCCAAAAAAAATTCCCCTAAAAATTGTAGTTATAAAGACCATTTCATATTTGTACGCTTTTCACAAGAATATGTAAGATAAACACTCTAATAACTAATGCACTCTAATAACTAATGCAATTCATATTTAAATTTATATGAACATATGTAGGGAATCAGTTCAAGAACTGATGAGCCAATATTAAGTAAGAATTAAGCTGACTTTAAAAAAAAAAGTTTTTTCTTTATAATGCTAAATAAATAACTAATATGCCTGGTAAACTTCACAAAATATACACACCTATAATATACACCATATCTGCATGTGAATTGAGTTGAGATACATAGTCTTAAAAAGTTATGTTGAGATGGCTCAACATGATCAAATAAAGATTAAAAATTGTTAGTCTCTAGTCATTCTGTGATTTAACGAAGCATTTTAAAAATTATTATGTAGAATTACACCGCGCATTACAGCATGGAAATGGACTATTCAGTCCAACTAGTCTATACCAGTGTTTATACTCCGGAGATATGAGCCTTTGCTCCTTCATATCTCTATACCATTCTCTCTTATGAATGCATGATTTATTTACTTTTAAAAATGATGGCCATTGCTTCCTTGTTGCTTAATGTAGCCGTAACAAATAAAATGTAAATTGTACTCTGGAGCACTTTTTCTGTTCTTGATTTCCTATAAATAATTTATTTTTTAAAGTGATGCATTAACTTTATTTGTATCCATTGATAACTTAGACCATTCAAAGAGAGCAGTGTCCTGAAATAATAATGTTTGGTTTTATTGAAACATTCCAGGAAGTTGTTCAATGCTTGTAAAATAATTGATTAATTTCATCTTGTCTGTTTGAAATTTCGATCCATAGACAAATCTTTATAACCAATTGGAATTTACAAAGAAATCAGTTTAGTTTAAAATCCTCAGAAGTCAATTCTGCCTTTTGTAGCTCTATTACAACATGTGTTTATCTTTATATAATAGGTTTACAGTTCTTGTTTTTGGCGTAAATTTTGTGAAAGTACAGTACTTTGCTATAGTTTTTATCAAAGCAGTAAGAGATCATACAAAGGTTTAATGTATGACAATATGAGTTTATAGAAGGGAATGAAAGGCGATTTGCTTGTGCATTTTTGAAAATCTTAGATTTTGTTTACATAAATTTATTTTTGTAGTCTTACAATTTTGCTCTAGTAATAAATGTATTAGATATTGTTGATCCTTTTTTGGATTCTGTATGTATTTTAATTTGTATTCACAGTTTGATCTTTTACAAACATTTATTTTTAAGTACGGTAATGTGCCTTTTACAGATTAATTATCTTTTAAATCATGTATGTGTATGTTAAATTTAGCAGCTTTATATTACTATTGTTGATTACTGTATTGTAATGTTACAATTTCTGCTTGGAGGTCACAGAAAATTGGTTATATATTGTATGACATTTCATAGCTAACAATGTAGCATGTTAATTTTCGTAAACCTTTGACTTGGGTCAGTAAAAGGCATGGGTACTGTTGCCTAAATGGTACTGTTGTGAAATCAATCAACATTCACTGATTAGTATATAACGGCATGGAATGTATTTTATGCAATAATATACAAACTGTATTCTCATCAAATGAAAAGTATGTTATCCATGTGTTAGTAAGTTCTATCTTCCATCACTGTGGAATTAAATTTTTATTTGCTAATGCAATATTTTTAGGTGCTAGATGATCATTAATTGCTTCTTTACTGTTGCCTTTCTTACCTCTGACTGAATTTGTTCATTTAATAATGTTAACTTTCAAAACACCCTTATTCTGCCCCAATTGAAAAGTATTTTTTATATACAGTAGTATTTTTGGAAAATTTTAATGCAATCTGTTAATCATGTCTTTTACTTTGCTTTTGAGGTAGATAATTTTGTGTAAAAGAAAGCTGTCATATTTGTCCCCAAATGTGCTTGGCAGATTAAGAATGTAAAATTCAGATATCGGAAGGGGGCACTTAATTATTCTTTTGCTTCCGATTAACAAATGGGAAGAATTTATTTGAAAGAAACACTTTAGAGCTTTGTTGTATCAATTTTTATTGCACTTTCCTTTGGCATGTGGTCTTGGGAGAACAATCCTTGTCTCTAAAGATTATAATAGGAAAATACCATTGCAAATTTATGGTAAAATATATTTAGCTGCAAAAAACTATTCAATTGTACTGTTCTGTTCTTAGCCAAAGCAACTAATCAATTTTTTTTAAAAATGTATTAAAATTTCTCATATTTAACCAGAGATAATCCAGAATTGAACGTGCTTTCAATTCAGTGTGCGAATGAATAACCTTATACTGTTATCTTTAGCTGCTCTTAACTTGGAGGGAGCTATGTGGAGAAAGTCTTAAGACCAATGTATGATTGTAGACTTTTAAGAGGAAGGAAAAGTGGTGTTAAGAAGCAGGTCAGGGTATAACACAATAACCTAAGTAATACTGTAATATTTTTTAAGGGCTTGATATCTTTACTCCCTGATAAACCTGCTGGTAGGGTCACATTTCATTTTAAAGATCGTAAAATTAGATGTTCTGGTTCCGAGACATTCCATAACTCTATAATTTCAGCCTAATTTGGTGTTTCAAGTGAAAAGACCAAGACTAAATTTTTTTATTTGTTACGTTTCAGAGGAAAGTTCAGCCATATACATTATATGGTCGGTGCATAAGGTTATGTTAATGCAGTTTTAATTAAAATGGTATTTGTGAATCACTTGGATTAGAACATTGTTCTTTTTGCTACCAATGCCATGGAATTCAGTCTTGCTAATGGTCAAATTATTACAGTCAACAGTGGCTATCAATTACTGAATTATTTTAAGGTTCAGTTTATAATTAACTGAGGTGTATAACAGTTGTTTGAAGTTTTTTTAAAAAAACGTTTGAAAATTAGCACATTATTGTAAAGAAATAAAAGTTCAAATTAGTTTGATGGTAACCTTTTGTTCTGTGTGTATTTTATACCATGAGTTCACCCTCAGGAAACTCCATCCCAGAGCCTCATCACCCCTTAACCTTGCCCCTTCAGGGTCTACTTCAAGATTTTCCTTTTTGACTATGCCTTTGGTCATCATCCCACCTCCATCCCCTAATGCAATATATTTGGGTGCTAGATAAGGGGACCATCCTCCCAATGTGAAAGGCACTCTAGAAATGTAATTCCTGTTGTAATAATCCATGCATTTGATAAAGTGCTTTTCACGTCTTCAGTCATCTCAAAGCACTTCACAGAATATACTGCAAAGTGAATTGACTATATATGTGAGTGAAACGCGGCAGCCGATTGTGCAAAGCAGTGTTTCACAAACAGTTGTGGATTAACTGACCAATTTATTGTTGTTATTTTTGTTGAGGGATTATAATCAGGCGTATGGAATAAGTAAACATGGCCACAGTTTTGCACTGCCTAGAATCAAACCCAAGTCTTTCGTTTGTGAGTTGAATGCTCTAACCCCTGAGATACAGGACACCTTGACTCCAACCGCCAGCTCAGGTGCAAACCTGCACTGTCCAGTCTCCCCTTGAGGCTGGAGAGTGAGGGGGTAGGTGACGGTAAGCACAAACAAATAGTGTAGAGGGAGGGAGCAAAGTGGAGGGACAGTTCAAGAGTTTTGGGACATAGTGGCTGAAGGCGTGGCCACCAATGGTGGAGCAGAAGGCACGAAAGATAAACAGGATTGGAAGCAGTAGGTGGTGGAGTGGGGGCTAAGTAGTTTGGATAGATAGGTAGGTGCGAGGGCATGAAGGGATTTGAAAACATGAAATTAATCCGTTTGGTTGATTGGGAGCCAATGGAGTCTGATAACGACTGTGTGATCTGGGTATGTGTGGGTGAAATCTGGGCGGTGGAGTTTTGAATTAATTGGATTTTATGTATGGTGGAACCGGAGAGACTACTGGGGAGGGGGATTAGAATAGTCCATCCGGGAAGTGACAAAGGCGTGGACAAGGGTTTCAGCCGGTTGAGAGCTATGGACAGAGATGGGCAATTTGGTGAAGGTGAAAAAAAGCGGACCTTGTTATGGAACGGATGTGTAGGCAGTCTTAGTTGTACCAGCCTGCACAGTTTTTTAGATCTGTCTGTTGATGAATGGACTAAATGAATGGACTCTGGGGTCTCCGACCGTTGGCTCTTGTTAGCCTGTGCCTAATACTTTTCAGAATTAAGTAAGCAGGATGCATTCCCTCCAGGAAGAGAGTGCGCATTCCATTCCAACAATAGCTCTTGGATTTCCAAATATAGGTGGAATGCATGAGATTCTCAGTTTGATTAGGATACTCTTAAACATGGTGATGGGTTTCCGCATGTGTCAGACATCTGGCTGATCCCCCCCCCCCAATTGCATTGGTGGGCTGAAGTTTCACAGTACAAGTCTGCAAAAATCATTTAATTTTAGGAGTCTGAAATTTTTTGTGCCATGTCTCAAAATATAGACTGATAAGAACATAAGAATTTGCTAGGCAAAAGGAGTCTAGTTGTTAAGCCGTGAAAGCAATCATTAAAATAAATCTAGGACTTAAACAAGTACTACAGATACTTTGCTTTCTTAAACCCTAATCACTTTCACATTACATTTCTAAGGTGATCTTTGGAAACATGGTACTGTATACACAGTTCCATTATTCTAATTTAGTTTTAATAGCTGCTAAATTACAACAGCTCATTTAACAGTAAGGACCATTCTGGTACCACAGTAATTTAATCCACAACAAAAAAAAACTACACATAGAGCAAAAATATAGTATTCACAGATGCAGATACGTATTCGCATCTCTTTTTACAGAAATCCTGGTCTTAAAATGTTTACCATACCCTCACACCTTACAAGCTGAGTTTCAAATTGGAATAGTTTTTGGTGGGTTTCAGACCACGACATAACTGATTCAACTTTTAACCATGAAAAACACTCAATAACACAATGTCTAAATGCTCCTATCTAATCAAATTGAAGAAATCAACATGAAGTTTAAAAGAAAATTAAATAAGGTATGCATTTGCTTTCTAAAGTATGGTTCAGATGAGACCCCCTTCAAATACAAATATCTTCCATTATTATGGCTTCCTTTCTACCTTTTAGTTTTGTTTTACAACAACTATGATTTATATAGCGCCCTCTACGCCGGACGGCGTCTCAGAGTGCTTCATAATAGCGGATCCCGGGACCGAGCCAGGGGCAGGGGTAGAAAGGTGACCAAAAGTGCGGTCGAAGAGAAAGGTCTTTAACTGTGACCTGAAACTGGGAAGAGAGGGGGCAAGGCAAAGGGAGTGAGGAAGGGAATTCCAGAGCCTCGGGGCATAGTGGCTGAAGGCACAGCCACCGAGAGTGAAGCGAAGGATTCGGGGGACATGGAGGAGGCCAGACCTGGTGGAGCGAAGGCAGCGGATGCTGGTTTGGGGAGAGAGATCAGAGATGTAGGGGGGCGCAGAGGAGTGGAGGGGCTTGAAAACAAGGGTGAGGATCTTGAAGTCGATCCCCTCAGGGACAGGGAGCCAGTGAAGTCTGGCAAGGACTGGGGTAATGGAAGAGCGAAGCTTGCTGCGGGTACTATGAGGGCGATAGAGTTTTAGATTAGCTGGATTTTGTGGATTGTGGTGGTGGGGAGACGGGCGAGGAGGGCATTGCAGTAGTCCAGCCAAGAGGTGACAAAGGCATGGACCAAGGTTTCAGTGATTTTTGGGGTGAGGTATTGCTGGAGACAGGCGATCCGTTGGAGATGGTAGAAGACGGTGCTGGTGAGGGACCGGATGTGGGGGAGGAAGGACAGTTGGGGGTCAAACCCAACGCCAAGGTTGCGCATAGGTTTGGAGAATTTTAGGGGCAGGCCGGGAAGGTGGAGGAGGTGAGAACCGTGCGAACGGAGACATTGACGAGAGCCAGAGTATGGCCTCCATCTTGTCAACATTCAGCTGCAAGAAATTTGCGCTCATCCAGCTCCTGATGTCTGACAGGCAGGCTGACAGAATATCAGGGGACTGGGGGTCGCAAAGTGAAGTGGAGAAATATAGTTGGGTGTTATCCGCGTATGTGTGCAAGTGTGCCCCATGTCTGCGGATGACATCCCCAAGAGGGACCATATAGATGAGGAAGAGGAGAGGGCCAAGGATGGATCCCTGGGGTACCCCACAGGTAACTGGGTAAGAGTGGGAGGAAAAGCCTGTGGAGATGTACTGCTGGCGGTTTATGAGGTAGGACTCAAACCAGGGTGCGGTCCCACTGAGGTGCATGACAGAGGACAGGCGGTGGAGGAGGAAGGCCTGGTTGACTGTGTCGAACGCAGCGGACAGGTCCAGGAAGGTAAGGAGGCAGAGGGAACCCTGGTCGCAGATAGAGAGGACGCCGTTTGTGACGTTCACAAGCGCAGTCTCTGTACTGTGGGCAGGGCGGAAACCGGACTAGAGGGGTTCGAAGAGGGAGAGGTGGGCGCAGAGTTGGTTTGCAACAACGCTTTCCAGGGCTTTTGAAAGGAAGGGCAGGTTAGAAATAGGGTGGTAGTGGCTAGGGTTTGAGGGATCTAGAGAGGGTGTTTTAAGGAGTGGGGTGATAGCAGCAGTTTTGATGGGGGCAGGGACTGATCCTGTGGAGAGGGACTGGTTGATATCAGCCAGCAGTGGGCAGAGGAGGGGGTGCTGGGTGAGCAGTAGGTTGGTGGGATGGGTCAAGGCAGCAAGTGTTGGGCTTCATGGAGGTGAGAGTGCATGAGAAGGAGGAAAGAGAGACCGGGGAGGAGTGTATGAAGGGGGTCAAGATAGGAGCTGAAGACGGGGAGGGTGAGGGGGATGGAGTGGGGGTGGTAGTGGGTGACGAGAGGCAGGGGGATGACGCTGCCTTGTGGATATTGTGGATTTTGGAGGAAAAGAAGTCCACGACTTCCTCCCACTTTGCATTTGAGGAGGCCTGAGGGGGTGCACGGAGGAGGTGGTGGGTAGTGGAAAAGAGGACTTTGGGGTTGTTGTTTGCCTCCAGGATGATGTTGGAATAGTAGGCCGTTTTCGCTCGACACAAAGAACGGCGGCAGCTGTGGAGATGCTCGAGCCACAGTTGGTGGTGAGGCCGGTTTTCTGCCATCTGTGCTCGAGCAGCCGGGTTTGGCATTTAAGGATGCGGAGATGAGTGTTGTACCAGGGGGAGCCGGTGGGTTTGGAGACATACCTAGATTTAAAGGGAACAAGAGAGTTGAAGGTGGAGGAGAGGCGATCATGGAGCAGCTGGACAGCTGCTTCAAGATCGCCGTGGATGGAAGACCAGAGGGGTAGAATGTCAGAGGATGTGAGGGCCTCTATGAGGATCTCAGTGGGGAGACTTTTCCATGGGCAGAAAAGTACAGTTGAGGACTTGGTGGAGGAGAGAGGGTTGGAAGAGAAGGAGACAAGAAAGTGGTCCGAGATGGCCTTGTCCGAGATGCTGAGGTCGGAAATGTCAAGGCCGTGAGTGATGATGAGGTCGAGAGCGTGGCCACGGTTGTGGGTCAGAGAGTCAATGTGGAGGGTGAGGTTTAGGGAGGAGAGGAGGGCAGTGAAGTCGGAAGAGGTAGTGCAGGGGGAGTTTTGGTGAAGGTTGAAGTCGCCCATGATGAGCAGACGTTCAGAGCAGAGGGACAGGGAGGAGAGTGGAGATATTGGAGATGAAAGAACCAGGAGGACGATAGAGTAGGATTTTTAAGGAAAGAGAAAGATGGTAGAGCATGATGTGCTCGAAGGAGGGGAAACAGCCAGAGGAATAGGGGGAGAGACCAAGGGAGGCGTTGGTTGGGGCAGGGGTGTGATGGAAGCTGTAGTCTGGAGGGGAGGCCTCGACTAGAGGCACGGGATCAATGAGGGAGAGCCAGGTTTCCGTAAACCCAAGAATATCAATGTTCTCATCCAGGATGAGGTCATAGATAGTGAGGGCTTTGTTGGAAAGGGAACGGACGTTCTGGAGGGCAGAGCGGATGGGTTTGCTGGAGGTGGGAGGAGGAGTAGAGAGTGGTGTGGAGAAGATCTGAGGGTATGTAGGAGAGGTGGGTGTGGGGAGAGAGGAGGGAGGGTAAGTGAGGAGGGTACGTATGACAGAGGGGGAAGTAGTGTTTGCCTTGAGGAGGTGGTTTGAGCAGAGAGTGGATGATGGGACAGTTGGGATGGCTGCTCTGGGACACCCAGCGCCTGGTGCCCCGATGGGCCCGGCGGAGGATGCCCAGACTGGAGCAGAGAGAAATGGTGATGGGGGCCAGGAGGGAGAGTAGGCTGGGGGGTGTGGTGGGAGAGAAGGACAGAGTTAGAGTAGCGGATAGAGGGGGGTGGTGGGAGAGAAATTTTGGGTTGTGGGAGAGGCTCGGGTCGGCAGCCAAAACGCGCACACAGAGACCAGGAGTGAGTGGGGCCGCATCAGCCCCCAGGCTGTGTGGCCAGGGGGGGGATGGGCTGAGTGTGACATTACTCTGATAGCACTTTTTAGTTTTTTTTTCCCTGCTGGTCTGGGTCTTGTTTATTTTCAGATTGAGCTCCTCCCCCCTCCAACCCTCTCTCCAGTCTCTGTTGGCTGCTCTCTCCAGCTGTCCTTTTATCACATGGATGTGAACTGTTACCTGCAAAGGAATTGCATTATTTGTTATCAACATTACTTTACCATAACCCGAAATCTGTAGTTTCCTTTTTTCACCCAATTCTTCTTAATTTGCTGGAATTGTAATATCAACTAGCTAGTAGGGTCCGTCGATATGGAAATTTTCCGATTTAGATATATCGATGGGCTCATATCGAGATATACCGAAATATCGATATTTTGGGGGTTTTCGTACTGCGCATGCGCGCGTGGCGTGCGCATTCAGGGTGTGTGCGCATTCGGGGCCTATCTCCTCAGGAGGTAAATATCTTTCTCTCTCTGTGTCTCTCACACTCACTCTCTCCATCTCTGTGTTTTTCCGTCTGTGTCTCTGTGTCTCTCTCCTCTCTCACATCCCCCCCATCTCTATCTATCTGTATATTATCACATCCACCCCGTCTCTCCGCCACCCCACCCCCGCCCCTCTCTCCTCCCCCCCCCGCCGCCGTCCCTCTCTCCGACCCCCCCACCCGCCATCTCTCTCCCCCACCCACCCCTTGCATACCTGTATATTGTATTCGAGTACTACGAATACAATATGGTGGCTTTGCACCTCGGTCTGTGCATTGTGTATAGAGATGAGCATTCTGGGTCTTGTAGTTCAGTGTGCGCGTATTCTGATTTTTTACCTCGATATATTGATTTTTCAATATATCGATATTTTTAAAATATCTATATCGGCGTATCGAAAATTATATTGGGTTTTAGCGATATATCGCCGGACCCTACTAGCTAGCAATTTTGTAAGAATATCCTTCTTGTTCTATCTGCTCACAGAATCATAGATTCTTGTTCTATCTGCTGCACAGGACATGAATGACAGAATCTTGCGGCACTGAAGGAGACCATTCTGTCCATCGTGTGTAAACCGGATTTTTTTCTTCTGAAAACTGATAAACAGGTGGATTGAAGAGAATACCGGAGCACAATAAATTTAATGAAAGCATTTTTGTGCACAAAGGTTTAAATGTTTTTAATTGAATATTTAGAAGTACCAAAACTTTAAATAAAGTAAATTAAAACCGGAAAGCAAAACAATTAAGTTTGCATTTTTTTTTGAACATTGGTATCATGGAATAAAGCAAAACCACAATATCCTACATCGAAACAGAACACTGATATGCGTATTCGCAAGAAAGCCAGGTTTACATACTAGTATCAAGTTTCAAACAGCTTATTATAAAGCCACAGAACTTTTGTTGTTGTCAATCTCCAAGTGAGACACGAGCAGATTACACTGTGGAGCAAACCATTGTGAATCGAGTGGAGGATCCTAAGCAGAATGCTGGAAAAACATCTAATTTAGTTTTTTTTAAAAAACGGATAAGAAAACAATTAACACAAGTACTGATAAAGGTCCAGCTACTGCACGGCAAGCAAGAAAACGACCCAGAATGGCTATTGAAGGCTTTCATTAGGCTTTCCCCTAATAGTTTGTCAGTGGTGATTTCCGGAGAGCGCTGAGGAGATTCTATCGCGCTATCATCGCTGCCTGTAACTCTATCTCTTGCGCAAATGACACCAAGCTATTTTGGATTTTCAGCTGAGTGAAGCAGAGGACGAGTCGTCAACGAGTTAGCATTTAGGACAGGCAAGGTACAAAGTGCAGGGGACTTGGGAGCACATCCCAGCCGTTGATTCTGACAATTTTTTATTATTTTTCCAACCCTTTGGAATTCACTGATGGGCGTGAATCCGCTATTGACAGTAACGCAGTTATTATCTATGATGGTGAAACCTTACATTTGTGATCGGGTTTTGTGAGGTTCACAGTGATTTCCACCCTTCCTAAAACAGGTATGTTAAGTTTTTTTCCTCCCCCTTTACAGAATTAGACGGTTGGTTTGACTTTATTAGTGAATAAACTCGTGTGAGTTTGCAGCATGAAGCCATCCATACACCCACACTCCTTAGAATATACATATATATATATATACCTGTATATATATTTTTAAAAACTTGTTTAATTGTCAAATGGGGATTGGGATCATTGTTGAAAATAGTTAAGTGCAAGTTCCAACCTGTACAACTTTTAGTTTTTTTTGTTAATCCTCTTATTTTAAGACATAAATGTTAGTTTTTAAAAAAAAAAATGTTGCTTGCTTAACACCATGGAATTGATAATAAGTAGTACATGCGTCTGTGTGTGTGTGTATACTGTCAGTGAAGTAACTCTACAAATGGACATGTAAAGAGAGATAAACGGGGACAGCTGCTTCTATTTTGGGACACGGATGGTAACTCGGGCTGGGGTGCGGGAAAGAGGGAAGAGGAGTAGGAAGGGAGAAGGGAGGGGGGAGAGAAGGGAGGGAGAGGAGAAGAGGTAGAGGGGAAGAAAGGGGAAAGGGAGAGAGAGGGGGGAGAAGAGAAAAAGAAAAGGGGGAGAAGGGAGAGAGAGTAAGGTAGCGAGGGAGAGGGAAAGAATGCGACTGACAGGGCTCGCAACGACCTTCAGAGAAGCGGCGTTGAGAATTATGCGGGAAAGTCGGCTTCTGGTGACATTTTAGACGGTTTAAAAAATATATTTATCTTCCCTCCCGCTACTGCTCTTTCTCCACCTCCTACCATCTCCTCCACCACCATCTTCTCCATCTCCACCAACAATCTCCACCACCACCACCATCTCCTCCATCTCCACCACAATCCCCACCACCATCTCCTCCATCTCCACCACAATCCCCACCACCATCTCCTCCATCTCCACCAACACAATCTCCTCCATCTCCACCAACACAATCTCCACCACCATCTCCACCAACACAATCTCCACCACCATCTTCTCCATCTCCACCAACAATCTCCACCACCACCACCATCTCCTCCACAATCCCCACCATCTCCTCCTCTTTTCCCCCCAAACCCGCCCTGAAACCTGCGGCACAAGATTCAGCCAAGATGGATTTCGGTGGAGCCCCGAGGTTCTTGGCTCGACCCAAAGCCTTCGTGGTGTCCGCCGGCAAGGACGCGACCCTGACCTGCCGGATAGTCGGGAACCCCGCCCCGCTGGTGGTCTGGGAGAAGGGAAAGGCGCCCATCGAGTCGGGAGGAAGGTACAAGGCGGTAGAGGACGGCGACATCTACAAGCTGACCATTTTTGACCTGTCCTTGGATGACAGCGGCCAGTATATCTGCCGGGCCAACAACCCGGTGGGGGAGGCTTACGCTGCGGTCACCCTCAAGGTCGCTACCGAATCGCAAGGCGGCGGCGGAGGAGTCGAGTACCCGCCGTACTTCGTCCTTAAACCTTCCTCCCTTAAAGTCCGCCTGGGAGACGACGCCAGCTTCTCCTGCAAAGCGCTTGGGAACCCGGCGCCGGCCGTCAGCTGGGAGCGGGACAACAAGACCCTGAGCGGTGGCGGCGTCGATGGCGATTCGGATCCGGACAACAACCGCTACGCCGTCGAGTCGCTCGGCGACGCCAGTTTCCTCAGGATCTACTGCGCCCGCTTCGCCGACGGCGGTACCTGGCTGTGCCGGGCCCGAAACCATCTGGGAGACACTCAAGCCACCGCCGCTTTGGTCGTCGTCTCTCCCGACGGCGACGGCTCAGTCTCCGGGTGGCAGCCGGTCCCCGCCTCGAAGCCATGGTCCGAATCGGGTTACGCCAGTCGGACTTCCCTGCTGACTCACCTACAGAAGCGTCGCGAGGAGATGAGAGACGCGGATATCTCGGTGTACAGGTCGACGGACGGCATCTTGTCGTCTTCCTTCGAGGCGGGAAAAAGCCACCGCGGTCTCGGCTTGACGTGGCGAGAGCGAGACCAAGAGGAGACGGCGCGTGAGCAGCACGAGGAGTGGGAGGGGGGTGAGGGGGGAGGCGCGAGCCGCCGGCAGCCGTTGGTGGGAGGGGTCACGTGGCCGGCCCGCCACTCGCGCACCTGCACGGTGTCTGAAGGCAAACACGCCCGGCTCAGCTGCCAGGCCACCGGCAAACCCCGGCCCGAGATCGTGTGGAACAAAGACGGCCGGTCCATCGAACCGGGCCGCCGGCACGTCCTGTTCGACGACGACCAAGACCACTTCGTGCTGAGGATCCTGTACTGCAAGCAGAGCGACAACGGGCGCTACACCTGCACCGCCTCCAACATGGCCGGCCAGACCTTCAGCTCCGTGCTGGTCATCGTCAAAGGTAAGTCAATAGTGGTAATAATGGTGGTAATAATAACAACATAATAATTAAGCAGCAGGAGTAGGCCATTCAGCCCCTCCAGCCTGCCCCACCATTCAATAAGATCATGGTTGATCTTCTAATCTAACTCCCGGCTTATCCCCATATCCCTTAATACCTTTGTCCATAAGAAATTCAATTTCAGTCTTGAATATGTTCCAGTCAGTCCTTTTGGAGGTAGACAATTCCATCAATTCACTAACCCCCTGAGTGAAGAAGTTTTTCCTCAACTCAGTGCGAAAAATTATGATAATAATGGTAATAATGATGATGATGGATAATTCTTGCATCCAATTATAGTGCCTTATCACATCTTTGAGATGTTGGCAAAGTGCTTCACTGAATGTATTGTAGGGGCAATAACTGCGTTTTTTGGGCTGTCGCTTCATGGGTGAATGCTTATTAACCGTATTGACAAGGCGATGTTTGTGAGGGGAGGCGGTTAGAAATGAATTGTTGCAAGTTGTCGTTGCCGTCGTCATTGTTCCCGTCGTTTGTCGATGGCCTCAAAGCGCTTCACCTCATGGATTGTATTGTGAAGTGTGGTGACTGTGTGCATTTTTGTGGGTGAAACGCAGCAGCCAATTGAGCATGGCAACGCCCCACAAACAGTCGTGGATTGAGTGACCCCATTTTTTTGGGGAAGGGATTATTACCGGTACTTACTGCTAGGTAAGTACTACACAAGGTAGGAGGCTTGTGGAGTAAGAAAACTTGTTTTGCTCTGTCTGGGAGTCGAATCTGGGTCCTCTCACTTGGGAGGCGAGCACTCTAACCATTGCGCTACAGGACTCTGTTATGAAGTGAAGGAGTGCGGTTCCCATTCATTCATAATACACGATGAATGGTCCACTTTACTCTCCAGATGATAAGGTGATGCTCTTTCCTCTCTCATCCCCAACTTTGAAATGCTTTGAAACCTATCGATGATATGATAAGGCATGATATCTTCATGCAAAGATTATTAAAATATAATAATAATTCTTGCATTGAATGCTGTGGAAGCACTCTCGCCTCCAATTCAGAAGGTTGTGGATTCAAGCACCAAATTAGAACTTGAAATGACATAGTTTAATGCAGAGCCGGCGCTGTGTTGCATTGTCACCTGCTGTCCTTTGGATGAAACATTAAACCAGAAGCTCCGTCCGCTTTTTATGGATCATATGGCACTATTTGAAAAGACAAGGGCGTTTCTCTCCCTCTGTGTCCTCGCCAACAAATCCCCCCGCAAAAAGTAATCCCCATTGCTTGACTGTTTGTGGGACATTATTACATGCAAATTGGCTGCAGTGTTTCACTCACAGGTACAGCAGAATGGGTGAAGGGCTGAGTAACAATAACAAACAACAACAAAATTACATGTATAGAGTTCCTTTCACATTGGGAGGATGTCCCAAGGCACTGAAGTAAGGCAATAGGAATTGAAACCTAGAACTTTCTTGTCCTATGTTGACTAAGTTACTGAATATATTATTATATTATTATCAGGGCAATGGTGGAGCTCGGTGGAGCAGAGGAAGTGTTCAATCCTTATCAACTCTGCTCGAATGAGCAAGAACACCATTGCCCTTAATAATATATTCAGTAACTTAGTCAACATAGGATGACTGAGTATTTGCAGGACTTTATATTGTACAAATAGTCAATAACTGTATAGCCATTAGGTATGCAATAGGTAAATTCACTGTAGAATTTGTCAAACTATTTAGACTTGATAACTCTTGTAGAAAATGTAATCTATAACAACAACTTGTGTTTATAGCACCCTTCTTGGGTGGGGGGGTGGATGGTGGGGGGTAGCCCTTTGGAGCGCACAACAGCAGCGTAGTCTGATCCCGTAGCACAGTTGAAGAGAACGGCATAATCTGAAAATGGGGAAGGAGGGGCCAAGGAGAGGGGATGGGGGAGAGAGTTCCAGAATTTTGGGGCATAGTGGCTGAGAGCATGGCTGCTGATGGTGGATCGGAGGGGCGAGGGACATTCAAGATGCTGCAGCCAACCACGTGGATACAATCGGTGGTAGAATGGGAAATAAGCAGAGGTAGGGAGGTGCATGGATGTGAAGAGATTTTTTTAGGTGAATGTAAGAATCTTGAAGTCAGTCCGTTCGGTGATAAAGAGCTAGTGGAGGATGACTGGTACTAGGACTGTCTTCATTAAAACTGCAAGGAAGGCCAGGGTTACCAACAAGATTTGAGAACATGTGTACACTTCTAGGTTGGAGCTACCTGATCTGTTTTCTCAGCTCCAACTTAATGGCAGGAAGATCCTCACTTACCTTTGCCCACCACATAGAGAGAATCTCGACTGTGATTAAAATACAGTGTGTTCCATTCTGATTGAGATATACCTTTTTGTTTTAATGATAATGTGTAAGGTCGGCAAACCGACTGACAGTTAAAGGATCAACTTCATATATCATAAACCTACACCCTAAAGTTATATTATTTTCGTTATACAGTATTTATTTAAAAAAATTCCATGAGTAGGAGAGTAAGTGACTAGGGGCGATACTTTTCAGATGGTTACAAGAAAAGCGAAAGGAGAATTTAGGCAAATTATGTTAACGCAGAGAGTTGTTGGGATGTGGACTGCCCTGCCAGGTAAGGTGATGCTGGCAGAGTCTGTTGTGGTTTTCATGAAAGAAGACAATAACAACAAATTACACTTATAATATTGCCCTTCACATCCGAAATACGTCCCAGGGCACTGCATGATCTAGCAAGGATAGAAGATTGAAGGAGTGTGGGAATAGGGTGACAATGAGATTGAATGGACAATTTGCTCGAAGATCTAATGCAGATTCGATAAGCTGAATAGCTTCCTTCTGTACTGTACATGACTATGATTCTACGAATCATTTCCATTTGTAATATCCTCATTTGTATTTATTGGTTGAATTGATAGAATTGTAGAATCTACATCAACGATTTAGATAAGGACATCAACAACAACAACAACTTAAACTTATAAAGCGCCTTTCACGTCGGGAGGACGTCCCAAGGCGCTGATCATCGAGTTTAATATATCTAAATTCGCTGATGACAGGAAACTAAGAGGAAGCGTTAACACCAAGGATGACATTAAAAAAATGCAGTGCGATATAGATGGGTTAGGTAAGTGGGCAAATAGTTGGCAGTTGAAGTATAATGTAGGGAAGTGTGAAGTCATCCACCTAGGTGGCAAAAACAGCAGAGCTTTTTTTTTAAGAGAGCGGGAGAGATTGGAAAGTGTTAACATCCAGAGGGACTTGGGTGCCCTTGTACATCAAACACAGAAAGTTAGAATGCAGGTGCAGCAGGCAATTAGGAAGGCTAACGGTATGTTAGCTTTCATTATGAAAGGGTTAGAGTTAGGGTCCGGCGATATATCGATATATCGCTAAAACCCATTATAATTTTCATATCGATATGCCGATATAGGCATTTCAAATATATCGATAAATTGAAAAGTCGATATATCGAGGTAAAAAATCGGAATGCGCGCACACTGAACTACAAGACCCAGAATGCTCATCTCTATACACAATGCACAGACCGAGGTGCAAAACCGCAATATTGTATTCATAGTCCTCAAATACAATATACAGGTATGCAAGGGGTGGAGGGGGAGGGGGGGGGAGGGGAGAGAGAAGGCTGGGGGGGGGGGGAGGGGGAGAGAGACAGCTGGGGGGGAGGGGGAGAGAGACGGCTGGGGGTGGGGAAGGGGGAGAGAGACAGCTGGGGGGGGGGAGGGAGAGAGACGGCTGGGGGTGGGGGGACGGGGTGAGAGACGGCTGGTGGGGGGGAGGGGGAGAGAGACGACTGGGGGGGGAGAGAGACGGCTGGGGGGGGAGGGGGAGAGAGACGGCTGAGGGGGAGATAGACGGCTTGGGGTGGGGGAGGGAGAGAGAGACGGCAGGGATGGGAGGGGGAGAGAGATGGCCAGGTGGGGGGTGGGGGGGGAGAGAGAGATGGCAGTGGGGGGAGGGGGAGAGAGATGGCCGGGGGGGGGAGTGGGTGGGAGAGAGGGACGGTGGCGGGGGTGGGCGGGGGGGGAGAGACGGGGTGGATGTGATAATATACAGATAGATAGAGATGGGGGGATGTGAGAGAGGAGAGAGACACAGAGAGAAAAACACAGAGATGGAGAGAGTGAGTGTGAGAGACACAGAGAGAGAAAGATATTTACCTCCTGAGGAAATATTCCCCGAATGCGCGCGCTGTGCGCGCATGCGCAGTACGAAAACCCCCAAAATATCGATATTTCGGTATATTTCGATATGAGCCTGTCGATATATCTAAATCGGAAAATTTCCATATCGACGGACCCTAGTTAGAGTATAAGAGTAGGGAAGTCTTTGTACAGCTGTATAGGGCCCTGATGAGACCGCACCTGGAATACTGTGTGCAGTTTTGGTCTCCTTATTTAAGGAAGGATGTGCTTGCCTTGGAGGGAGTGCAGCGTACGTTTACAAGATTAGTACCTGGAATGAGAGGGATGAGTTATGATGAAGGGTTGACTAATTTGAGCCTATATTCTCTGGAATATAGAAGAATTAGAGGGGATCTTATAGAAACCCATAAGATTATTAAGGGGCATGACAAAGTAGAGATTGTTTCCCCTGGTTGGGGAAACTAAAACCAGGGGTCACAGTCTTAAAGTTAGGGACCAGCTCTTTCGCACTGAGTTGAGAAAAAACTTCTTCACTCACAGTGAATGTATGGAATTCCTTACCCCAAAGGGCTGTTGGTGCTCAGTCCTTGAACATATTCAAGACTGAGATAGAAAGATTTCTCATTCATAAAGGGATTAAGGGGTATGGGGATAAGGCAGGTAGCTGGAGTTAGAATGGAATATCAGCCATTATTGAATGGCGGGGCAGCCTTAAAGGGCCGAATGGCTTGCTCCTACTTCTTATGTTCTTTGGTTCTTAATTGGATTTTTGTCGAAGATATCAGTTGGTGCATTTTTTATGTTTATACGGTGAACTCCTAATGATAAGACCCTGCCTTATATCATTCATGTGGCTTGTTATAGTATCATGCTGTCAATATTTTGTATGCTTCCAATGGAAAATGTGAATAATGACACCCCCGCTCCACACCCCACATTTTATAGAATATAGATCAAACAGGCTCTATAAACCAGTGATATTGATGACTATTCGACCGTTCCTTTGGTCACCTTCTTCCCCCGCCCCCTGGCTCGGGCCCGGGATCCATTATTGTGAAGCGCTCTGAGACGCCGTCCAGCATGGAGGGCATTATATAAACCAAAGTTGTTGTTTATCGCCATGGTTTGCTTGCATCACGCCACATGGTTTCATCAGATGTTTATAAATCGACAGGACATGGAGGGATGGACTAGTAACTATAGGGCAGAGATTCTTTGCATACGGCACACTCTGCGACCCCCCAAGCCTCAGCACTCACCAATCTGCACTTGGTACTCTCTGGAATTAGGTAATCAGGGTGTCTCCCTCCAGGGAATGCAATACATTGCAGACACAGACACGCATGCCTATAAATAAACTTACTCCGTGGTTAGCTTAAATGAGTTTTAACAAATGAACTGACAGTTGTGGGGGCCTGGGGCTGCTCTATCATACTGACAGCTGCTCAGAGCTGGTTGTGCTGTGCAGGCGCAGGTGGCTGTTTGTGTCGGCTGACTATGTAGGATTCATATCTACATAGTCACCCCAGATACAGTAGTCACTGAGGTTATTTCCCTTGGAGTGACAATATATCAGGATTGGCTGTATTACATTGAGGCTCCTGAGTAGAACATTCATTGAATGTTACATTGCTGCAGTCATAATTTGAATGTTGTGCATCAGGTAAAATAGCAATGGACTTATTAAGATGAAGATTGAGATATTCAATAGGATACTTATTAACCATCATATCTCAAAGAAGTCTATTGCTGTCAGTCAGTCAGTCAGTCAAATTGTTACATCACTAGTACCCAACAAACTGATACTGAAGTGCTGTGATCTCAGTCCGACCGGTATTTCTTCCTTCAGTTGATGCCAGGTGTCAACTGAAACATTGATGGATAGAATTTCTGATGATGCAATAATACAGTAGATTAAATGAGGAGAAGGTTGTTTAAATAGTGCCCTCTGGACCTGACGATTGACTCTCCAGCATGTGTATCAATCAGCCTCCTGAATGCTAAAAGGTCTCTGGGAATGTCGTTTCCTGTACATTTAATTTGTAGGACGATATAAATGCAACTTGCTGTTATATCATGGGTGACGCCAGATTTCAGAAATACTGACTGGAATTCACGGCCAATGATTGTTGCATTTTTCCTTATCTTTATGATCATGATTATATTGTAAATTTAACAAATTTTTCAAAATATGTTTGCATGTAATCATTAAACTGTTGAAGATAGCACAGCCATCCTGGCTCATTGGCAGGACCTGGAAGGACAAGCAGATCAGTCACTAAGGGCAGGGAATCATCCCATTCATTCCTGTTAATCCTGCAAGCCAAAGCCCTAATTGGAAAAGAGTGGGACATCCTAGCTGGAAAAGCAGCAGGAAATCTTGCCAGATAGTGTCAGCAATGTGTAGGTCGGATGAATGGAATTCTCAGTTTGGTTTGGATATTCTTAAGCATGGTGATGGGCATCCGCCCGGCTGACCAAACAAACAAAAAAAAAACATTTGTTTTGAATTGGTCTTTACTATTATCCCCCTTCCAGTTTGAATGAGTTTGAATAAATCACAAGAATCTTAGAGCATCCACTTTGAGCTAAAGTTGACATATAATTGATCTAAATGCAGCATCTCAAGCAATGAAACACTGGAATGTTAGGCTTGACTATGAAATCGAGGATTTTGGTATAGTGCCTTTCATATCAGGAGGATGTCCCAAAGTGTTTTATTGTGTATCCAGAAGTCTAGAGAGACATTGTAGAGAACTTGTCTCAAACGCTTCAACATGATAAACTATAAAATAGTGTGACTGTGTATATTTTGTGGGAAAAGAGGAAAAAGATTTATGTTTTGCATCATATTTGCTCTCTAGCCATTAAATGATTTATGCATGAGATATACTGAAATTGTTAGCATTATTGCATAGCATTCTTGGTTTTCATTACCACATTTTGTGATATAATTTGTGAAACAATGCCACCGCTAAACTATTTTTTGAGAAAGACAAGCTGCCAATCGAAAAGCACAGGTGTGACTACAGTCATGTGTAGATCTACATTCATAGGGAGGAACCTTTCCTTTGGTTTCTAATCTGCCTGGTACAGTGCTTGCAGGCATGTCTCTCTTTGACTCTGTTGCTATGGACCAAGTTGTTTAGTTCATAAACAGCTTGTTGGCTAACTGGGTTGCAATGTGCTATGACTGGCTGTGCCACCAGTTGTGGGAGTACGCAGAGCCAGACAAAAGTTTCTGATCCGATCACGTACAGGAACTTGGGTCCTTTGTTTTAAGATTTAAGAATATCTAGAATTTCGGAAAACCGTCTTAGACTGAGTCCTTAATTTGGAACTTAAAATTTCACAAATAATATTGAGCCCTTCAAAAAACACCCTTCCACATTAAGATATTTATTTTGAGTTGTATTTTTCCATTAATCAACGTAGGCACTTCAACTTGTAGTCAAGAGCTCTGGGAAGCCCCCCTTACATGAGGGGAACTATATAACTATGACGTTTTCGTTATTGTTAGTCTGCATTGGCAGTTAAAGTGTAACTGTTGCTGACCACTGTTATGATAGTTTACCAGTTAACAATGCATGAAATTACTAAACTGAATCCAAACTGTCTGGGACTTTGTGTGCCAATTGACCTTGGTCGAGAGGAGGCGAGAGGACGTACTAAATATGGCTGATGACTAAAGGAACTTCTGGTCTGTGATTGATCCTGACAGTCCCTTATATTAACTTAATTAATTAAAGCCTGATGGGTGGTAAATGATGATGTGAAATCTCAGGCAGTTTTAAGGAAAGAATTGGCTTTACAAATCCTAAATGAAGGTTTTTCCCTTGTCAACTAATTACTGTAATAACATGTAGAGGTTCTAAAAATAAGTGAGTGTTAAGCCTAAAGTTGTATGGCTTGCCTCAAACTATATCTGTTCACCCTTCCAGCTTACCCACTGAGGTCAGGACTCCACCTGTTCACAGTTTAAATGAAAAAATGAATGACGTTAAGGACAGCTTCAGTTTAGTGTCAGCAGTAAAGAAGGGAAAATATATTTTAAGAAACCAGTAACCATGCAACGAGACACTGGTATGTTTTCACATACCACACTAGGACTACTCTGCTCGTTAGGATTTCGGCTTACATGGGGAAAATATGCTTACATATCCTGAAACTGCTGGTCAACTTCAGACCATTTGTATTTTCTCACAGCCAGTCCAGATTAAGGAGTCTGATTCATTATTGCATGGCACTAATGTACTCACCTTCCTTTCGGGTCCTAAATCTATTGCTTCATTAATTTAACTAGCAGGGTCATTAGGATGTTGAGAGTGGATGCCAAATCATTGCTTTATGGGGGAAAAAAGACTCTCTTAACCTGTCTTCAAAACACTTCTAAAAGTCTATGTTTTTCACCTTATATTCCCTCTACCCCACTTCTATTTGAACGTGTGGATAGGGATCTTGAATTCAATCCTCCAGGGATTAGGGATCCAGTGGAGCTGATGAGGTTGATGGGCAATCAGTGGAGTAAGGCAAGGTTGGAGGTGATAAGATCACATTCCTGCTGCATGAGAGAATATGGGCGACAGAGTGCTAGATGTTCTGCGACAGTTCTTGAGGGATTGATAGTTCTTGGCAAACAGAGCATTGGAATGATCTAGACTGGATTTCAATGGAGATAGAGAAAGTTGTCATTGCAGAATACAACAACAATCTGCATTAATATAGCACCTTTCAAATGGAGTAGCGGCTCAGTGCACTTAAAACACAATGTAACGTATACATTTACGGATCAGGAATAGAAATACGGTAGTAAGCATTTAATTACGAAAATCTCCTTGATATTAAATGGGTGGAGTTTCTATAATGGTTGGCACATTGATGTATTACTTTTATGGATTAGGTTGCCATGATAAATTGACATTGATTCTACATTTTATCATAGCGTGATGGTACGTATTTATTATTGCTTAAACTGACCTACAGCAACAACAATAAAATTACATTTATAGAGTGCCTTTCACGTCGGGAGGACGTCACAAAGCGCTGAACAATCAGGTCGGGACCTGAGCAGGTGGGGAAGGGTTGGGGTAGGGGGAAGGGAAGGAGAGTAGGAGAGGGGGAAGAGTTAGGAGGAGAGCAGAAGGCATGGTCGAAGAGGAAGATCTTGAGACCGGCATTGAAGGAGGAAAGGGAGGAAAAGGGATTCATTCTGAAATCTCTTCCCCACCAAATCTAGATTTAAAAAAGGCCTCACTTACCAGACTTAGCGGACTTGGAGTCAACAATAACAACAAATTATATTTGTATAGCGCCTTTCACATTGGGAGGATATCCCAAGGCAGTGGACAATCAAGGATGTGCACCTGAGCTGGGGGTTGGTATCAGGAGGGGTGGAGTACAGGAAGGGTGGGGGTAGAAGGGTAATTAAAGGCAAGGTCGAAGAAGAAGGTCTTAAGACGGCCCTTGAAGGAGGTATGGGAGGGAGCAGAGCGAAGGGACTGTGGGATGGCGTTCCGTGGGATATGAAGCTGGCCAGTATTTGCTGATCGAAAGGAGTAGCTGGGTTATTAAAGTTCCTTAACCATAATACAGTAAAAGCCCGTTTATCGGGCACCCGATCAACTGCAACTTCCATTTAACCGGAATCGCACAAAAAAGTCTGCATTCAATTAACCGGAATTTATCCGGAAAAATGCATTGAATTTATTTTTTAAAATTGCGTTTTCGGCCGAATACCCAGCATGCACTTTAACCGCGTTGGCCAGGTCCAAGGGTGCCGGATAAACGTGCTTTTACTGTATTTGCATAAATATTTAAAAACTTTGAGATGTCCTCCTGATGTGAAAGGCGCTGCATAAATACAAGTTATTATTCTTATAAGTTTTATTGTAAGTTGTATTGTATCCATTTTCTAGCTTCTGCTAAACTGGAAGTCATTTCAGAGCGATTCAAAATGCCCATGTGTGTGGGGGGAGATTTAATCAGGATTTAATTTCTGATACTGTTGTGTTTCAGAACCCAAGATATCTTTTAAAACCAAACTACAGGATGTTGAAGTTGTAGAGAAACAAATGGCCACCCTTCAGTGTGAAGTTCCTGTTTCTGACACACAAACTAGTTGGTTCCTGGAGGAGACTCAGATAGCAGAGAGCACAAAATACTCCATCGAAGAAGAAGGCACCCTTCGAAAACTTACAATCAAAAATGTTACTACTGATGATGATGCTGTTTATGTCTGTGAAATGAAAGAAGGCAGCAGAACTGTTGGAGAATTGACTGTTAAAGGTAGAGTAGATATGTTATCTTCATGGGGAGACAAGTGGGGTGTAGTGGTGGTAGAAAGGAAATGGGATTAATAATCAAGAACTCTTGAGTATCACCTAATTAAGAGATAGTCTAATGTCCCATAGTTTTCTATTGTTGGACATAGACACTTTGTACCTATAACAATAAGAAATGTTTAGGTTCATCTTTAAGTTACAGCAAAACATTGTTGAAACTTTCTTCTGTCACTTATTTCTTCCTGCAGGTAACATTGTTAAGAAACTGCCAAGGAAAACTATAGTGGCCGAAAATGATACTGCTATTTTCTGTGTGGAATTAAGTCACAACTGTAAGAATATCAGGTGGACAAAGAATGGACAAGAACTGAAACCAAATGATAGAACAATCATCACTGTTTCTGGCATGCTTCACGTCCTTACGATTTGCGAATGCAAATGGGAAGACATGGGAGAAATAGCATTCTTGGCCGATGACTCCAGAACATCAACCCAGTTCAATCTAACCAGTGAGTACAGTCTTATTTTGTATAGGTTTTTAAATATGACTGTAATTTAGGTCTATCATATGGATAGGAGAGCACAGGTTTAGTATTTGGAACTCCATTCCGCAGTCCATTCACCTCGCTCTTGCCTCCATGAAGGCCCATCTCAAGACTCTCCTCTTCAACTGCACATTCGGGTCACCCTCCTACCCTTCCTGATCCCAAGCCCCTGATCCAAATCCCAGACTGTCTAATGCCTTGGGATATCCTCCCAATGTGAGAGGCCCAATACAAATGAAATTTGTTGTTATTGTTGCCTTAGAAATGATTTGAGTAGTCAAGACAGGAAGTGACAAACGCATAGTCGAGTGTTTCGGCTGTGTTCGATTTCGGCCTCTTCGATAAGAAGCTATTAAACCTCCAGCTGCTAGGTGGGAAATGATCATATACATGATCATCTATCCTCTCACTTAGTTAAGCTTTTGTTAAGCTTTCTGATGAGTGTGTTACTATTTCCATAAATGCCCATGTGTTTCTCCACCATTGATAGGTCAAAGTATCACCAAGATACTTGGTGTTGTCAACAACCTTGAAAGAAGAACCCATCAAATGTCATGTCCAGAAAACTGGAGCTAGTAATAACTTGGAGCAGAAACATTCAAATTGATTGATGTCACGCTCTCAGACATATGTATTTCCTGAGAGATCTAGTGGATAAATAAATCAGATACCTGTCATCAGCCTGCAATATGCGGTTGATGTGCACATACTCACCATTTCACCCAACCACAGAGGAGGGTACATGTTTGCGGTTGGGTGATTTGCTTAAATATGTCGATAAAACAGACTAATAAAAATGAGGAAAGATATAGTCACGGGATCATAATACTATAATACTAATCCTTGTATTTCAAAGATGCTGTATTATGTCTTCGAGGTGTCTCAAAACGCTTCACAATATATACCGTAAAGTGAATTGACTGTATTTTGTGGGCAGAACATGGCAGATAATTGCACACATGAGTGTCCCATAAACAATCGTGGATTGGGTAGACACAGAGATTTTCGCAAATCTTCCTTTATAATATCAGAGATAGCACAAATCCAACTCTGACAATATAATGTAATATTCTAACACACTGGATTCTGAGCAATTCTGGGATTAATTAATTTCCTTTTTGGCTAATTTTCCTTGAAATGTTTTAGAAAAACTGCCACAGATTTCCTTATTGAATAGAACCATAGAAATTCATAGAAAATGGCACTAAAGAAGGCCATTTAAAGAGCAGCCCTTTTCCCATACCCCTGTAGTTTTCACAGGTTTTAAAACAGTGGCAGAAGCAGAATCTTTACAATACATTTGGAGGCTATTTTATCATATAATGTTTGCTGAAAGTAGTAGATACTTAGTATTATTTTTGGGCACTTCAGTCATGAGTGTGTGGGGGGGTGAAATCCCTTTTTTTAAACAAGAAAATGGGTCATTCAAATCAATGAATATTTGTGGGACACTGCTGTCTTCTATTTGTTTCTGAGTTTCACCCACAAAATATACAGTCAATTCACTTTGTAGTATATTCTGTGAAAGGCTTTGAGATATCGCAACAACGTGATAAGGCAGTATATGAATACAAGAAATATTATTAATATTGTGAATACAGGGATTGAGATGATAAAAGCTTGGAAGTAAAGATATGTTAACAGTCCATTCCCTGACCTTCAACATGAAGGTTATTGTAATGGATTTAAGTGAGGGCTTGTAGGTTTTCATAACATTTCATTCACTTTAAACTTTAGCTAAACAGTGCTAGCCAAACACAAGCACTCACAAGCAGTATTGTTTTACGTTTCTCTCTAGCTGCAAGAAAAGTTCCACCTTATTCCCCAGTCAACCCTGTGGTCAAAGAAAAAACAGAAACATCTGTCACTCTAGCTTGGTCCTTGCCTCAAGACAAACCTCCTGTCCCTGTGACCGGCTACATCATAGAGAAAAAGAGAATAGGAAGCAATACCTGGATGAGGTGCCATTCAGAAAATGTGGTGGTGCAAGAGTTCACAGTGAGTGGTGTGACAGAAGGAGGCGATTACCAGTTCAGAATTTCCTCCATAAATAACTTTGCCCAGAGCATGTACTTAGAAGTACCAGGAACCTTTCATATCGGTACGTAAAACATTAGCATCTTCTGTATTTGTTTTTCTTTTTATTGCTGTGACCAACGTGTGTTCTGCTAAATATACAGTACTCACCGATTCTGTCTTAACTTGATTGAAAAAGTGCTGGAATAAGCAAAACGTAATGAAAATAGAGCCTCTTCCCCAGCTCTCTGGAACTCCATCTAGCATCCTCCAGGACTTACCCCTTGCTCGCTTTTAAAGCCCACCTTATGGTGTGCAATTAGCTGCCGCTTTTCACTCAACCATGCATAGTCAATTTACTTCACAGTATATTCTGTGAAGTTCTTTGAGACGTCTTAAAGTCATGATAAGTCGCTCTGTCAAAAGCAAAGATTATTATTATTATCCTTAGACTGTGTTTCAGTCATCTTTCCCTCCCCTTTTTTATCCTCTTCAGTTCCCCCCACCTTCTCAGCTCAGGTGCCCATCCAGCCTTGTGAAGAACTTTGTCCTCCTGATGTGAAAGCCATTATATTAATGTAAATTGTATTATTGGGATGCAAAGCAGTTTTCTGCATTTCCATCAAGTTATGCTCCATCTAGTACGTTGGCTCCAAAATGATTTAGGGTCAGAGTTGAGGTTCACTGGCTGTGCAGTGTACCTTGCAGGAGGAGCACATTACATTGTTAAATCCTGTAGCTCAGTGGTTAGAGCACTCTCCTCACAAGCGATAGAACCTGGGTTCAATTCCTGGGTGGGGCGAAATGTTGGGCAGGTTTCCATATTCCAAACATCTCTGTTTACCTAGCAATAAGTTATTCTGCTCACTTTTCCATGGATAATAATCCCTTTAAAAAAAATGGAAACCAAAAATTTGGTCACTTAATCTACGACCGTTTATGGGACACTGCTGTGCGCAAGTGCCTGCTGTTTCACACCCACAAAACACACAGTCAATTCATTTTACGGTGTATTCTGTGAAGCGCTTTGAGACTTCTTGAAGACATGGTAAGGTGCTGTATCAAATCAAGGATTATTATTATAACACTTACAGCAATCAGGAGGCTCTAGCACAGGTCCTTAAAATATACGACGTTTATAAAGTCAATAGTTTCCACTGACAGTGACATTTAATTACCTAATGCTGAACTTTGTCTTTTATTCTACCAGAACCGAAAGCATCCATTAAAACTCCTCTGCGAGATGTTGAAGTCACGGTGGGTGAAGACGCCACCTTCATAATTGAAGTATCTACAATTGTATCTGGGCTGTGGTTCCTGAATGGAAAAGCTATTGAAAGCAGTGACAGTCACATCATGCAGAGAACTAAAAATACACACACATTGATCATTAAAAAAGTGAGATCAATGGACAACTCAATGGAAATAAAATTTGTGGCTAGCTATGTTGAAAGCACGGCTAGGCTACAAGTGAAAGGTGAGCATTTGTTTTAGTTGCCACTGATATTCAATTTGTCAACTAAAGTTCTGTTGCTGTTGGTTCTGGGGGTGTAATTTCTTTATGTAATTGATTGACAACTAGTTCAGAGGTTGAGAGAATTTTGTATGAGGTGGGTTTGCTTTTTGGAGAATTTGCTGAGTGAAGAGCTTTTAACTTTTAAAAGAGAGGTAGACATTTATTTGGGGAGGACGGGTTTGCGCAGTTATGGGGAGAGAGCTCGGGAGTGGGATTGAATTGTTCTTTTCAAAGAGCCGGCACAGACTCGATGGACCAAATGGCCTCCTTTTATGCCATAAGATTCTATGATTCTGAGACTGAGTAGGTCAGGTTGGCTGTGAGGACCTCTGAGCTGGGAATATTTTTTTGGTCAGCTGGGTGTTTATCATGACACATACTTAAGAGAATCCAAACTAGACTGCCATCTACGTATATATAAATGTCCATTTCTAGAATGGATTGCTCCCTAGAGGGATGCATTTTTTTTCCCTATTTCCTGAGAGTACAGTAGATTGGTGGAGATTGGTGAGAGCGAAGGTTTGGGGACCCCAGAGTGGGTGTTGGGTAACTGCTGGAATCTCACCAGGTAAAAATGGAAATTTAGGCAAGTTTCCTAATGCCACACACCTAACAGTAACAACAACAACAACAAAATTACACTGTATAGCGCCTTTCATGTCCCAGTAAGTAGGAACCCAGTTCTTAATTGATTGGCGGATTGCTTTCCGTGATTATTCCACACGGAATAATCCCTCCCAAAAGAATAATGATAGTTTGGCCACTCAATCCATGACACTGCTGTGCAAATTGTCTGCTACGTTTTGCCCACAAAATATACAGCCAATTTGCTTTATAGTGTATTCTGTGAAGCACTTTGCGACATTTCAATTAAAATGATGAGGTGCTATATCAAATGCAAGGATTATTATTATTAATTTAGAATGTTTTCCATGGTTCTGACGAAGGACTAAGATACTTTGGAGGGAATTAAGAAAAATGACTTACCGCATTCTCAGTTGGCATGGGGGAGTGGAATTCAGAATCAAATAAATATGTGTAAAAATACGCAGAAATGTATGTGTTATTACAGCTTTGCCAGTTGTGCCAATATTCAAAAAACAGTCAGCAGAGATGGAGGTTGTGTCTGCTTCACGACAAGGCACAGCTCAGTTTGTGGCTGAGGTTTCTGACGCATCTGTGAAGGTAATTTGGAGAAGAGATGGCAAGGAGATCAAGTCGAGCAAAAAGTATGTTTTCCAGACCGTGGAACAACATCGCTTCCTGAAGGTCGACGATGTAAGCCGAGAGGACGAGGGGATTTACGAATGTGTTTGTGATGGTGATAAAATACCATTCCAACTCCATATTAAGGGTGTGTATGATACTAGGTGCTATTGGTGAATGTGCACGTTCATCCAAATCAATAGTTTCAGTTACAGAGCTAGTTATAACCAAAGGTTTCAGTGACAGCCATACTAAAGAGATTTCTCGTTAGCTATTATTTACAGGAAACTAATCCTCCTCTTCTCCCCCCTCCACCCCGCACACACTTACTTATAGACTAAAGTATGAGGCAGTTGAATTGGGGCTAAAATCTAGTGAGTATTGTTTGTTGTGCTTTTTCCAATTTGCTATTATTATTATAAGCGCTTCACAGGATTTACTGTATTGTAATTTGACCGCTTTGTGGGGAAACTCAGAGCCAATTGGGCACAGCAGCATCCCATAATCAGTCATGGATTGAGAGATCAAATTATTATTTATTTTTTTGAAGGAATTATTACCCCAGAAAAGCGATCTGCCGATCGACTAACAACTGGGATTCTAATTGGTAACAACCTGGAATAATAACAATGGAATTCTGTTCCACCCCCCCACCCCCCCTCAATCTCTCCACTATGCCCCCTCCTTTACCTAGATCAGAATCACGACTGAAGACCTTTCCTTTGACCTTGTTTACTTACCAACACCTCCTCCTCCTTCCCCCCCCCAATCCCTCGGCTTGGAGTCAGGTTCCGCCCACTGTTAAGCGCTGCGAGTCACTGCACCGCCTGAAGGTTGCTATATAATGCAAGTTGTTGTCGTATATGATTTTTTTCAAATAATTTATACCTGCTGTCTTTCATTTATTGTTCACGTCAATGACTATCTCGGTTGGTGAACCAAAGAGTCTCGATTTGTTAACAAAGAGAAATCAGAACGTGTTGTGACTGCCGTGTGTGGAGCATCGGCTGTGCTTGCTGCTGAGACGACTGACTCCCAGGCTAAGGTGCAGTGGTACAAGAATGGGAAGGAACTCAAGCAGTCAAAAACGTTTACCGTGGAGAGCAAAGGAAAGGAGCATCGATTTCTTGTCTCCGCTGCCAAGAAAGAGGACGAGGGAACTTACACTTGCAAATGTGGAGATGACACCATGACCTTTGATTTGAAAATCACTGGTAAGGGCACGGATTGTATTGCTGTTTAGCTTTGGCATGTCAATTAAGATTGTTCCCTTCATGTTCCCTTTCATAGAGCCTTCAGTCACTGAACGCCTAGCCTCTGGAATCTTCTTTAGAGCGCGGGTGGGGGGGTGGGAGAGGCTGAATGGTTGGTCCCCTTTACAACTGGCTCTGTGCCAGCTTCAAAGATGACCACCCTCACTCTCCTCATGTGCTGTGGATCCTATACATTGGGGAGTGTGATGGCGGCTAACTTTACAGTTGGCACAGAGTGTGCGCGTTGTGAGTGAGGGAGGGAGGAAGGGGGTGGCCATCTATCTGCAGCTCACCTCACCTTGAAGAAATGAACTGTAGATACATTTGGAGGGGGCTAAGAGGCCTCTAACTGTAGCCACCTGCTGCATATGCGGGAACCTGTAACCTCTGGATTTCTCTCTGTTCTTCTGCCTTGCTCCCTCTCCATCTATCTTTAAATCTTATATTAAAAGTCTTTGCCCGCCCAATCTCTGGAACTCCATCTCACAGTCCCTACACCTCGTCCCCTTCCTGGCCTCCTTCAAGTCCCACCTCAAGACCCTCATGTTCGACTGACCTATCGGTCATTCCAAATCCCCATCTTTCCCTCCATCCTCCCTGTCCCCAGCTCGGGTCTGAAACAATGACTGTCCAGTGCCTTGGGACGTCCTCCTGACTTGAAAGGCATTATACAAGTGCAATTTTGTTGTTGTTGTTGTCACGCTCCCCTCACCACCCTCCCTTGCCTGCCATGCAACTTCGAAGGACTCCAAATCGCTATCCTAGGTGAGGTGTTATATAAGTTTTCCTAAGGATTATTATAATAATAAATAGTAACAATAATACAAGAACTATCATGACATTTCATTATTATTGGGATAACAAACAAATGTATTTGCAGAACAAAACTACTGAGTACTTATGTAATGTCCGTTTAATAAATGTAGTATATATAGTTTGTGGACAGTCCCATAGGTTGGGGAGTCCGTAACCAGGAAATTGTGGAACTCACTGCCTGATGTAGTGGTTGATTCAAATAGTGTGGATCAGTGGTGGCCAATCTGTGGTTTAAGTGGCCATCAAGAAGATGCCCTCTCCAAACTGTTTGAGATGAATGGCCTATTTCCGAGCTGTATATTGTTTGTACAGTACTTGTTGTTCATATAAATTTGAGGTAGGCTGTTGAGTGTTATTTGAAAGTAATTTGTGCATTGCCCCTCTCACAAACATGCTGCATGGTTATAACTGTAATTATGTACGTGTGGTTAGCTCCCATCCAATGAGATCAGGGCTGGTGAAAGACTTCAGGAATCAGGACAAATGAAACAAGATGAAAATTCTATAGCCTGTCAATTCAAATAAACTTCCATCCTCCCAGCGCTTTGAGACATTCTCCTACTTCAAAAGGCACTATACAATTGTAATTGTTTTTGGAGGTGGGGGAGGGTCTGCTTGGAGCTAAATTGGCTCCAAGGTGATGTGCTTGGTAATGGATTAATAATAATAATCCTTGCATTTGATATAGTGCTTCACACATCTTCTAGACGTCTCAAAGCACTTCATAGAATATACTGTAAAGTGAATTGACTGTATTTGTGGGAAACACGCGGCAGACTAATGTGCACAGCAGCGTCCCCACAAACAGTCGTGGATTGAAATGGCCAATACATTATTGTTTTTTTGAGGGATTATTATCGGGCATGTGGAATAAGGAAACTTGCCCAAGGTTTTGCCCTGCTGGGAATCGAAGCCACTTGTAAGGCAAGTGCTCCAACCACTGAGCTACAGGACTCCTGTAAATCTCAGAATTGAGTCAGTCAAGCATTACTCCACATGAGTGGCACTATATAACTGCAAGTGTTGTTATCTGTGGAGTCCTGCAGCTCAGTGGTTAGAGCACTTGACTCGCAAGCGAAGGTTTGATTCCAGGCAGGGCGAAACCTTAGGCAAGTCCACACAACTGATAACAATCCTTCAAGAAAAAACAATAATAAATTGGTCACTTCAATCCATGACTGTTTGTGGACACCCTGTGTGCAATTGGCTCCTGCGTTTTGCCCACAAAATGTACAGTTGATTCACTTTACAGTATATTCTGTGAAGCACTTTGAAGCGTGTAGAAGCTGTGAACTGCACTATATCAAATGCAAGGATTATTAGGCAATGAGTGTCTATGAGCCTTGATAATCTGGAATTCGTGCTAAATAATGTCTATAGAGTTAAGTAGACAGGGTGGGTGGGCCCTCCAAGGAGTGAGTCTGTATTCCATTTTAGACACAGGAAAATGTTCCTGCTTAGATGGTATGCACATATGAAACTCTCAGTCTGTTTTGGATACTCTTAAGCATGGTGAAGGGTTTCCACTTGCGTCAAATCCAGCTGGCCAAACTAAAATAGACACTATTCATCAGAATTGTCAAGCCGCAGTACAGTTCTGCAAATGAGTGGATTAGTGATTCATGTGGAGGATGTTGCAAAAAATTCCCTTCTCTTTGGAATAATGTCACGGGATGTTTAGCATCCATCTGAACAAGGAGAAGTTAACTCAAAGTCTATAAAGCCACATTTTGTAAAGTTCATACTGAAAGGATTTATAATACTAATCCTTGCTTTTGATATAGTTCCTGATCATATCTTTGAGATGTCTTAAAGTGCTTTACAGAATATACTGCAAAGTAAATTGATTGTACATATTGTGGGTGAAATGCAGCAGCCAACTGCGCACAGCAGTGTCCCACAAACAGTCATGGTTTGAGTGACCAAATTATTTGAAAAAAATGTCTTGAAGGTATTATTGTCCCAGAAAAGCGATCTGCCTATCGACTAACATCCGGGTGGGTTCTTACGTTCTGCTGGGTGAACAGAGGTTTGTGGAGTAAGGTAACTTGCCCAAATTTAACTGGGCACGGGAATTGAACCCAGATCCTCTTGCTTGCGTGTCGAGTGCTCGAATCACTAAACTACAGGACTTCAAGGGATTTGATGAAAATCAAATCTGACAGTCGATAGATGGTTGTCTAAGCAGCAATGCATTGCTCGTTATTGGCAAATCAGCAGTTTATCTTTTGCACATTGCAACATTCATTGTCTGAGATTTCAATGTACTTTTTTTTACTTCTTTAGTACTTTATATTTCTGCATAGCATTGCACAACCTTTCGTACAGTTTCTAAATCGGGATGATTAGTTTCTGATCACCTGCCAGAGCTCTGTGTCACTTTGTAGGACAAGCATTCTGACATAATGCAACAAGTGTTCCATCACATGTGCTGCTCTCTGAACAGGCACAGGCACTCATTGCAAGACAGTGAAGAAATAAAATAACATGGTGGAGAGTTTGTAAACTCTATAGTTTGTAAGCTCTATAGTTTATAACTTGTGGAATCCTATAGCGTAATGGTTAATACACACGCTTTGCAAACATGAGGACCAGGGCTTATTTCCCAGGCGGGGAAAAACCTTAGGCAGGTTTCCTTACTCCTCATACCTCTGTTTACCTCTATTTACCCTTGCAGTAGATAGGAAACCGGTTATTAGTCGATTGGCGGATTGCTTTCCCATTCTCCAAAAATCAAAATGTGATCATTCAATCCATGACTATTTGTCATGGACACTGTTGTGTGCAATTGTCTGCCATTTTTATCCTACAAAAAAGACAGTCATTCCACTTTATTTTGTGAAGCATTTTGAAACGACGTGATAAGGTGTAATAAGATATCACATCAAATGCAAGGATTATTATTATAGTACTTTCAGCATTCAATTGTACCAAATTTCATCTTGTAGTTCATGCCAAACCCACAATGAGTGCAATTCTTAGAAATGTTCTAGGGATTGGGAATCCCAATTAATGGGGTTTATTTGAAATAAGAACTCTGATTTTGTCTGATTACCTTTATCCCAGGTTGAAGGAATTGATAGTCTTGATTTAAATAGGTGGTGGCTGCTTATAAGTCACTTGAACTAACTGTGGTTATAATTATTCAACATGGTGCTTTTAAGTCTTATCCAAATGACAGCACCTCCATCAGTGCGATACCTGCCCCAGTAATATCCTAATCTTTCTACTATTCCCTTGTAATCCATTGGCAATAGCTGCACAGGTGTTAATGCATGTATGATATTTCAAAGTGTCAATCATAATTATTGTGCTATTTTAAATATCATCTGTCATGGCACTGGAATCCACAGTGAGTACTACTACAGATTGGTTTTGTGACTACTGTTACAACTGTCTCGTACTAACGTTTGTCACTATGCTAAATGTAGAATGAGTATGCACTACACATATTACAGTGCAGTGTTACTCTTTTTACTGGAGTAGTATTCAGACTTCTAGCAGAACTCAGCTAATTTCTACAAGATGAATCGACTGGATGTTCGTGCTGGGCCACTCTGCCTGTTCAGGTGAACTTTAAAGATCCCGTTGCACATTTGAAAAGAGAAGGGAGTCACTTTACAGTATATCAATCGTGTTAAGTGCTTTGATTGCCTCCTGACATGATAGGTGCAATATCAAATGTTAGGATTATTATAATGATGACAATAATACAAATATTATCAGGACTCCTCACCATTGTTATTGGGATGATAAACAAATGCGTTCACAGTATAAAACTAATGTAGGAATGCAAATGCTGTATCGGCCTTTTGTAGGATAACACCACATAGCCTTAACCAACACTCTAGCCTTTCAATTGCAGCTAGTTTTGGAATAGCTTGGATCCTAAATACTACTTACAGTGGTTTGGCTCTCAGGGTAAAACAGAATCATCCTCACCTTTGATGTGCCACTTGGTTAAACAGCTTGCCAGTGCTCATTGTCTGGGTACTACGTGTGAGGGTAAGGCATCAGATGGTTGCTGGCACCAGTAGAACCGTACTCCATAAACACCTCTTTGTACTCGGCTTGCATAGGGATCATTAAGTTCATCCCCAAAATTCTGTTTGTACATGGAACATATTACTTCATCATCATTCACTGAATTGTAAATGATGATTGTTGAATTTTTAATTATTGCTGTGGGTTTTAGCTGGTTAATGTGTACCCCAAAGTCCCTCCAAAATTTAGCTCTCGCCTAATAATCTGTGCTTAATCCTTTCCAGAATTAAATAAGCAAGATGCGTCACTCCGGAAGACAGTGCACATTCCATTCCAGACAGGGATATTTCCATGCATCTGTGGCTTACAGTCTGGTTTGGGTACAGTTAAGCACGGTGATGGGTTTTTGCATGTGTCAGACACCACAAAAGACTGGCAGCTGTGGTAGAGGCATCAAAGAGCCGAAAGTTAGATGAAAGTGTTTGAAGTCAGTGCTTCTTATGGGCGAGTTTCCATTCTCCACGCGCCTCTGTTTACAGAGCAGTAAGCTGGAACCCAGTTGTTAGTCGATTGGTTGATTGCTTCCGGGAGTAATTACCTTTCAAAAAGAAATTGATTCACTCAATCCACGACTTTTTGTGGGACACTCCAGTGCGCAATTGGCTGCCACGTTTGGTTCATGAAATACAGTCACTATATGTTACAGTATAGTATATTGTGAAGCGCTTTAAGATGCTCAAAAACATGATAAGGTACTATATCAAATGCAAGGATTAATATTATTATTGTTACTGGTTGTTCCATAACTGCTCAGTGTGGTATTGCTGACACACCCTCAGTATAAAAGAGACAGAATAATCAATGGTCTGCAATTTCTCTTGGTTTTAGTCTTAATGTTACTTGTGATCAAGTTGAAAATTCTGTGTAAGTTAGAAAATTCATTCATTGGAAGCCAGTTATTTCTAAGAATAGCAGAACACCAGCTTTCCGATAGATTAAATTTCACAATGTTCCAAAGTTTTACACAATCTTACATTTTAAAACAGTGGTTTTTAACAAAAACATTAATCAATAAAATTACATTTGTAGAGCACCTTTCACTTCAAGAGGACATTCCAACAGTCAGGGGTCGGTTCCAGAGCAAGGTGGGGGAGGGGGGCAGGGTTGGAATAAGGGAGGGCAGCGAGGTAGGAGGGCGACTGAAGGCACGGTCAAAGAGGCGGGTCTTCGGACCGTTCTTGAAGGAGGCAAGAGATGGAGAAAGGCAAGGGATTGCGGGATGGAGTTCCAAATTGTAGAGAGGCTGAAGGCCCAGCTACCAATGGTAGGGTGGATTGGATCTGGGACATGGAGCAGGCCAGAGCCTGCTGAACTGGGGGAGCGGACAGGTTGACAGGGGGTCAGCTTGTCTGAGAGATGTGGGGTCAAGGCCTTGAATGGATGGCACGAGCTAATCAGGAAGGCCTTGGTTTTGCTGACATTCAGTTGTAGAAAGTTGTCTCTCATCCAAGGACTTGATGTCTGACTTGCAGTCTGTCAGGATTGCAGTTGTCCTGGAATTGAGAGTGGAGGCAGAGAGGTAGTTTGGGATGTCATCCGCGTACATGTGGAAATTTACCCCATGACTGCGGATGATGCCACCAAGGAGGATCATACGGAGGTTGAAGAGGAGGGGACCGAAAGACAGAGCCCCGAGGAACACTGCAAGAGGCAGTGCAGGGGCTGGAAGAGAAAAAATAAAAAGAACAAATGATTTAATATCTTATGTTGTTTCTGGTTAGTTTTACACAATATGCTTGTTGTAATGAATTTTTTTTAATGGAAATGTACCGTGGATGGAAAGGAAAGCAGGGTTAAATGTTACCAATGTGCCCCATCATATTAGTCTTGTAGTGCAGTGTGGAGTCCTGAAGAGTGGTGGTTAGCATGCTCGCGTTGCAAGAGAGAGGATCCGACTTTGATGCCCGGGCGAGTCAAAACCTGAGGCGCTTTTCTTCACCCTAACCTCCTCTTTTAGCCAGAAATAAGTAGGAGCTTTGTTGTTATTCAGTGGGGCACCACTTTCCAGGAATAATAATCCCGCAGACCACAAAACATTTGGTGACTCAATCCAATACTGTTTATGGAACACTGATATACACAGTTGGTTTCTGTGTTTTGCCCACAAATATACAGTCCCTGAACTTTACAGTGTATCCTGTGAAGCGCTTTGGGACATCTCAAAGACATGGTAAGGAGCTATATCAAATGCAAGGATTATTCTTCGTATTATCATCAGCATCTTCAGATCTGCCACGGTTAATGGAAATGCATTTCATGTTTGCAGATGCAACTGTCAAATTCATAAACAAGCCCCAAACTCCTGTTGAAGTGCTAGCCACCACCTCCGAGAGTGTGGAATTGCCTTGTGAGGTGTCGGCAGCGAGCGCTGTGGTCACGTGGAGAAAGGATCAAAAAGAGGTTAAGCAGGACCAGAGGATAACCATCATCTCTCAGGGAACACAACGTAAACTTGTCATCAAGAAAATGCAGCAGAGCGACCAAGGAAACTACACCTGCGTGGCCAACGATGACAATCTAACATTCCAACTAAAGATCAAAGGTAATGATTGCTGTAGGAACAGAAGGATAACCTAGTGAGTGAGAAATCTCAGATCCTAATTCAAAGATTACAGGCTTGAGTCGCTGGACCTCGTGCTAGACTGAAGTGTGAAGGATACATTAACACTCCATATTTTGCTGTCTGGCAAGCTCACCCGCTGCTTGACCAGCTAGGACCAACCGACTATTTAGGGCTTGGCTGCAGGGTTAACAAAAGCTATAGAGGGTAGATTCTCCACCCCCAGTGACTGGTCTGCCCTTCCAGGTCCTGCTGATGAGTCAGGCTGGACTGTGCTGTCATCAGCAGTGAGAGTCCTGGATATACTGTAGACAAACTGGCTAAGGAATTGAACTTTTGCAAGCACACCATTTTTATCAAATAACAAGTGTCAATCATCACATATCATCATCATCAACAACAACAACTTGCGTCCCTCATGCAAGGTAGCGTCTCAGAGTGCTTATTAACTTAGAAGAGCACTCTGTATACGATCTTATGAACCAGCGCCATGGAATGTGAAAGGCGATAAACAAATATTATACAAATATAAAGCTGTAATTATGGTTTGTAACAGAGAGTGCCAATGTATTTCAACCATTTTTTTTCACCTATTCCTTCTTTTTATCTTAAATTATCTCTTAAATTATTTTTAAAAAAGGCAACACATGATTCCTCATTTTGAGACAGCTTTAATTGCAGCAGTTTCATTTTGTGTCATTGGTTTGTTATTTAATCAAATCTCCGATGTAGTTAACCTTTCTGGAGAGCCATTGCTGTTGTTTGAGGGTGTCTGAAAATGCTGTATACTGCTGAAATGGGTAGAGTGGAGGATCAATTGGGTTGGGAAGGGTCAAAGAGGAGGCGTTTTGAAAGTAGGGAGGAAGATTTTAGCTCTATTACCTGAAGAGTTCTCAACGTTGGAAATGGGACTCTGCTATTGACACCCATTGCCAACATAGAATAGTCCAACATCAGGTTATATATATATATATATAATATATATAATATATATATATATATAATATATATATATATAATATATATATCAGGTTATATGCCAGCTGAGATTCCTTGACCTTTTTCCATCCAAGTTCTTTAACCATAACCTGAGAAGAACGCTCTGTACCTTATGTTCGTTAATGTTCCAGTTTGTACTCCAAGCTCACTGGCAGCCTTTCTTAATCAGAATGGTGATGTCAGGTCAGTCAATGTTTACTTGGTGGCTGGAACTCCAGTTAATAATTCTATATTGTGTAATATTCTTTATCCTATCAATTTGCTTGATTTCCACTAGGGTTGTAGAAATGCAACGGTTTCTTATATTCCAATATACTGTACCAGGTTAGAAAAAACATAATTGCCCCCCAAATACAGTCAATTCACTTCCCATTATATTCTGTGAAGCACTTTAGAATCATAGAATCTTCCGGCACAAAAGGAGGCCATTCGGCCCATTGAGTCTATGCCTGCTCTTTAAAAAGAGCAATTTAATCCCACTCCCCAGCTCTCTCCCCATAACCTCCCAAACCCTTCCTCCCCAAATAAATGTCTGCCTCTCTTTTAAAAGTTGTTATCGAATCGGCCTCCACCACCTTTTCACCACTTTGAGACAATGCGTTAAAGAGCCATTTCAAATGCACGGATTATTATTACGTTTTAAGAAAATTATAGTGAACAAGAGCACATGTATAAAACAGCAATTTCACCAACAATAATTACCTATGAAAGCATTTTGTAGATGTTTTGATCAGATGCTATAACTTGCAAGTTCTTTTCAGAACTCTTCCATAATCCCTTTGCTTTGCTCTTTCTCTCTTTGCCTTCAAACCTCTCTTAAAAACGTTTTGGTCTTTGACTAACACCCTTATATTCTCCTTCCTTGTCCCCCTACCTTCCTTGATTCTGTGAGGGGGGTGGGGATGGGGTCCAATGAGCACGTTGTTGGTTTCATGGATACAAAAGCAATACAAAAGCAAGCTATTATTCTACTTAAGAACAGAAATAGGTGCTTTGGCCTATTGATCCTGCTCTGCTATTTTATGACTTCACCGGATATCTTCACCATTTAAATCTCATTTCACTGACTTTTTTCTTGGTATTCATTGACATCTGTACCTCCCAAACATCTCCCTTTGAAATGTCAATACATTTTTGTATCTGATAGCCTTCCTGCAACGATGCTTGGAAAGATTGAGTAGATTTGTTTCTTGAATGTTCTCTCACTGTCTTTTCTCCTCCAATCTTGTGACCATCTCACGGTGCCCCCTATTGATTTCCGAATGTTGTTCTCACTATTTCTTGGCTATGTCCACGCAATCTCCTGACAGTTCTGTCTCCAATTTCTATCCATTTACTAGATGCATGGTACTTTGCTGCTATCATGACAGTAAACCAGTTGCTGTTGTTGCCACCATTACTAAAGTATTATTTTACAGAGGGTTTTAAGTGTCTTCTTAACAGATGTCATTAGTACTAGTACTAGTTAGACTCATGTTGTGTATTGATCAGAGCACGCTCCTCACAAGCGAGAGGAAATGGGTTAGATTCCCGGGCAGGATGAAAGCTTAATCCATGATGCTGTATCAAATGCAAGAATTATTATTATTGTGATATTTCAACAAAAAAAAGTGTTCATCAACATCATGGCTGTTTGCAATGTATTATTGTTGTGGTGGTGACAGTTGGGCAATGATGTTCAGTATTTAATGGTCACAAGGTTGTCCAATGGTCAGATCCTAATTTTTCTGTTGCTTCCTCTGCAGAACTAGCTGCAACTATCTTAAAGAAATCCACAACCCAAACAGAGTATGCAGCAAGTGTGGGTGAGACGGTAACCCTCGTTTCTGAAGTGTCTCACTCCATTGTGCAAGGGAAATGGTACAGAAATGGACAAGAGATGAAGCAGAGCAAACTAGTGAGTGTTGAGTCAGAGGGAGCAGTACGAAGGCTAGTCCTTCACAATGCCAAATTGGGAGATTCCGGATGCTACACTTTCAAAACTCAAGACGATGAGATCGTTCTTAATGTTAATGTAAAAGGTAAGGCAAGTGAAAGATTCTCATGTACATGTCCAGTGTTTGTGCAGTTAAGAGTCTGAGTTCTGTGGCATATTGTTTGGAACACTCGCCTCGCAAAATATTGAAGTTTCTTTATTATCTATCGGATAAGTTAGACTTTACCTCAGTTTAACAACTCATCCGAAAGACCGAAAGGCAGCATCTCCATTGCAGAGTACCGTCAGCCCTGCCCTGACATTCCTGACATCAGGAGTGTCAGCCTGATGTGGGATCTGAATTCACAATCTTCTTGATTCAGAAGTGCTCATTGGAGCCCATCTGACACAAGAAATAATTACTGCTTTCTGCCCTGATTTGGGTTTTTTTTCAGAACAATTTTTATTCTGTCCAATTTTTTACCCAAGTTTACATTTCACGTTTTAATCTTAGCTCAAAACACTCAGGTAGCAGTCCTGATTAATTTTCCTTTGTGAGCCATCTGTTTGTTTCTGTAACGTGTAATCATACACATGGAAGGAGGCTATTCGGCCCTTCGTGCCTGTGCCGGCTCTTTGAAAGAGCTACCCAATTAGTCCCACTCCCCTGCTCGTTCCCCGTATCTTGGTGTGGTAGTTAAGCAGGGCCATGGCACACACATGAATGAAGAATTGTTTTTTCTCACTACTTGATTATACAATAAGTTCTGGGAGATGAAATACATTTCTACTTCCTTTCAGAGGCAGAAGCAATATTTGCCAAAAAGGAATCAGTTCAGAAGGAGGTGAAAGTTCGAGTGGCAGAGAACGCCACTCTTAGCTGTGAAGTGTCACAATCCAAAACTGAAGTCAAATGGTCCAAGGATGGAAAAATACTTAGACCCACAAAGAACATTAAAGTTGAATCTGATGGTACAACTCGCAAACTTGTGGTTCAGAACGTGGAGTCAAAGGATGCGGGTGATTATGTTTGTGAGGCAGCGGGAGAGAAACTGACTTTCCACATTACAGTTACAGGTAAGGGCTTTCACGAAGGAGGACTTTTCAATCTAATTTAAACAATGTTTCCTAGACGATTCATAGGAGAAGTAACCAGAGCTGCCAACCAGTACGTTTTTGCTGTATTTAGTACGATAAATTGCAGTAAATATGGCAGTACGATTTTTCTTGTTAAAATACGTTTTTTGGAAAATCTGAATTTTGGAAATTCCATGCTCTGCCTGTCTGTCTCTCCTTCTCTCTGTCTCAGTCTCCCTCCGTGAGTCCCTCTGTCTCTCTCTCCATGTCTCTTTCCCTCTCTGTCTGTCTCGGTCGCGCTCTCTCTCTTTCTCTCTCTCTGTCTCTCTGTATCTCTCTCTTTCTGTGTCTCTTTCTCTCTCTGTGTCTCTCTCTTTCTCTCTCTATTTGAGTCTCTGGCTGTCACAATCTCACTCACAGTCTCTCTCTGTCTCTCTCTGTCTCAGTCTCTTTCTCTTCAACTCTCTCTCCCTGCCTTCAATAGCAGTGCTACCTGCCTTCTGCCGTCGCCGATACGCTGTAAATGTTAGCGCTAGGCGCTGGGCTGGGCGCAAGGCATTACTGGGAACAATTGTTTTCATATACGGAAACACAGTAGGGATCTCCCTCTTAACGTAATTTTTGCTTAACGAGGGGTTTTGAAGTCCCATTTTACTTGGCATCTATTCGCGCTGTAATTTTTCCGTTAAGTACCGGTGGGTTCTGGGGAAAATACTTTTTTTTAACTACAAAATACTGTTTTTAGCTTTCAGGAGTACTTTTTTTTGATAAAAAAGGTTGGCCGCTATGAGTAACTGTTCAAATGATTACAGGGTCCTGCATGCCTGTCACCATGTTGATTCTTTTTTTCCAAATAAATATGATAAATATCTAATTGCAGTTTGGCAATTCAGCTGTATCCCACTTGCTGGAGCAAGAAAGAGTGGGTGTATAGACAAGGAAGTGACGTCTTTCAGAACATTGGACACCATCTTAGCTTTAAAGGGGAAGTGAAGTGTGAGGGAGACGGTTGGGAGAAAAACTTAGTGTTCGTAGGGCTCAGAGAAGAGTTGCTGTTATGATGCTGTGTCTCAGAGCTATAAGTAATGAAGACAGACTAATATAACAGAATCTGTTTTACTATTGGCAAGGGCACAAAATTTCAGGTAAAGATACCAACCTCCTTGGAAGAAAATCTGCTCAACCACAAGGACCACTGAATAAACTGATGATCAGAAAAATCCTCTCCTCCCACTCACACACTCACACGCACGCACTCTCTCTCTCACACACATTCTCTCACACACACACACACACACACAAAGATTGACTCTGTAACAACAAGTTTTATTTATACAGCTATCCTCATGCAGTCTAGTGTCCCAGAGCCCTTAACCAGCTGAAGTTAATTAGACAATTTAAAAATCAAGTTCTGTTAATTTACTTTCCCTATATCTATTATATGTAGAGTCCTTGAAGCTGGAGTCAGTGGTTAGAGCAGTCGCCTCGCAAGCGAGAGACCTGGGATCAATTCCAGGCAGTGCAAAACCTTGGGCAAGTCTGTTTACTCCACATGCCTGTTAATAATCCCTCAAATAAGCAATACTAAATTGGTTACTTCAATCCACGATTGTTTGTAGACACTGCAGTGCGCATTGGCTGCTGTGTTTTGCCCGCAAATATACAGTCTATTCACTTTACAGTATATTCTAAGATGTGCTTTGAGAGGCGTAGAAGACATGGAAAGTGCTCTGTCAAATGCAAGGATTATTATTATTATTTCTTATATGTGCCACAACTAAACCGCTTTCTTCCTTTCAGAACCAGAACCAGTGTTTGCCAAAAAGGAATCAGTTCAGAAGGAGGTGAAAGTTCGAGTGGCAGAGAACGCCACTCTTAGCTGTGAAGTGTCACAATCCAAAACTGAAGTCAAATGGTCCAAGGATGGAAAAATACTTAGACCCACAAAGAACATTAAAGTTGAATCTGATGGTACAACTCGCAAACTTGTGGTTCAGAACGTGGAGTCAAAGGATGCGGGTGATTATGTTTGTGAGGCAGTGGGAGAGAAACTGACTTTCCACATTACAGTTACAAGTAAGTAATTTACCCCCTACCCCAACCGCCCCGGCCCCTGCTCGGGTCCCGACCTAACTGTTCAGAGCCTAGGGACCTCCTCCTGACATGAAAGGCGCTCTATAAATGTAATTTTGCTGTTGTTGTAAGTGCTTTCACGAAGGAGGACTTCCCTATCTAATTTCAGAGAATTAACATTAAAAAATCTCCTTGGAGATTCGTAAGAGAAGTAGTTCAAGCGATTGCACATTCCTGAAACCTTCCATTGTGTTAATTCCTTTCACAACGAATAAGATAAATATCTGTTCAAGACTAGGATCGAAATGTATAGAAATAGGTATGGACAGAGATAATCACTATTCACAAAATTCGATTCACAAGACTCGGATGTTGCTTCTTTTGCTATTAGTGTCACTTGAGATGTTTGATATGAAGACGGACTATCAAACGGAAGGTATAAAGAATAGTCTTGTTTACCTTCTCAAATCATACTGCTCCTGTTCCTAACATACCCTGCTCTACCTGCCCCATCTTAGGCTGTTGGTTTGTTTAAAAACATTTAAAGTTTACGAATGTTACTGAAATGCCGTCCAGCATGGAGGGCGCTATATAAATCAATGTTATTATTAAAGCCCTCCACAACTTCGCCTCACCCTACATCCATGACCTCCTAACCCCATACCAATCTGCCCATCCTCTCCGCTCAGCAGGCTCTGGCCTGTTCCACGTCTCCCGACCCCACTTGCCCCACCATTGGCGGGCGAGCCTTCAGCTACTCTGCCCCCAACTTCTGGAACTTCATCCCGCAGTCCCTCCGCCTCGCCACCTCCCAAGCCTTCTTCAAGTCTCGCCTCAAGACTTTCCTCTTCGATGGACCCATCGGCAACTCTTAATCCCCTCCTTCCCTCCCACTCGCCATCCTCAGCTCAGAAATGAAGCAGTGATTGTCTGTCGACTTGGGACATCCTCCTGACGTGAAAGGTGCTATACAAAGGTCATTTTGTTGTTGTTGTTTATCTTACCTGCCCCTACTTTCTGGAATTCCATCTTGGATTTTCATCCTGACAAGCTCCCTCTTTCAAGGTCCATCTCAAGGTCCAGCTCTTGGCAGACCCTATACTGTAGTTGTTTTCCCTTCTCCATCCCTATGGATTCCTTTCCTAGTTTGTCTACTGAGCCAAGACTATCAAGTTCTTTGGGACATCCTCCCAACGTGAAAGACACTATACAAATAGCCATATATTGTATAAACTGCTGATTTTTGAAAACTGCTCAAGAGTGGTTGAAGTAATCGCTTTGCGTGTGAGGACTTAGGTTCGAGTTTGCGTGTGAGGACTTAGGTTCAAAGTTTGGAAAAGTTTCCTTACTGCACTCACCTGGTTATAATCAGAAGAAAAAACCCAATACAGGTATCCCTCCCCAACCGTGGGGGATACGTTCTTGTAAACCTTCGTGGTTGGAAAAATCACGGTTGGGAAATGCAGGGCCCAATGTGAAACATGGGTTTAAGTTCACGTTTAGTAAAACTAAACACAAAAAAAACATACAGTTATAACATACATGGGGATAGTGGGAGTAAGTTTGGGCGCATTGGCTGCCAGGATCTGCAGCAATCTGCTACAGAGAGAGAGAGAGAGAGACACGGAGAGTGGTGGGGGGTGGTGACACGGAGGGCTGAGGGGGGTTGACACGGAGGGCTGAGGGGGGTTGACACGGAGGGCTGAGGTTGGATGACACGGAGGGCTGAGAGGGGGGGTGACACGGAGGGCTGGGGGGCGTGGGGTGACACGGAGGGCTGGTGGGAGGGACACGGAGGGCTGTGGGGGGACACACGGAGGGCTGGGGGGGGGGGGGGGGCTGGAGAAGGTGAGAGAGAAGGGGGGTGCCGGGGGGAAGAGAACTTACAGAGAGAGAGATCTGCAGATGCTGGCAGCCAATGCTCCCAAACTTACTATCTAGGCTGCAGAGAAGCAGCAATAAATTCATGTTACTGTATTTACCTTAATCCTAAGAGATTGAAGTGTTGTCGCTGGTTGATTGCAACATAACTAGTGCTATATGCTAGCTGTTCGCACACACACAGTACCTGTAGATCCACAAGTGCAGTTAGACCACGTGGGGTAGTAAAGATGCTGATAGGCGGGAACCGCGGAGTGGATGAATACGCACCAATACGCGGATGAATGCGGTCCCTTGTTTGGAGGAGTGAAACTTGAAAATTTAAACCTGCGGATTTAAATCGCGGATGCACAAAATGCGGTTTGCGAAGGTTGTCGCATTTAGTAAACCGTGGATGCATGAGTTTCGTGGTTGGCAAGGCCGTGGTTGGGGCAGGATACCTGTATATTCTGTGAAGCGCTTTGAGACGTCTAAAAAACATAAAAAGTGCTATATCAAAATGCAAGCATTATTATTATTATTACATACTGCTTTTGTTTATTCAGAGCCAGAACCAGTGTTTGCCAAAAAGGAATCAGTTCAGAAGGAGGTGAAAGTTCGAGTGGCAGAGAACGCCACTCTTAGCTGTGAAGTGTCACAATCCAAAACTGAAGTCAAATGGTCCAAGGATGGAAAAATACTTAGACCCACAAAGAACATTAAAGTTGAATCTGATCGTACAACTCGCAAACTTGTGGTTCAGAACGTGGAGTCAAAGGATGCGGGTGATTATGTTTGTGAGGCAGCGGGAGAGAAACTGACTTTCCACATTACAGTTACAGGTAAGGGCTTTCAAGCAAAAGTACTTGCGTTTCTAATTTAGGGAAATTAATATGCTGTACTGGAGTGCAGCAATGGGTTAAAACTATCTTTTGAAAGATAGTGTTTAACTCTCTGTTTTTAAAAACGGTTTAAAACGGTCCCTTTGAGTGTGACTTTGGCCATCACTGTCCTCCCCCCTCTATCCCACCCAGCTCAGGCTCCCATTCTGTCTCTGTAAACTGTTTTGAGAAGCTGTCTAATGTGAAAGTAGCTATATAAGTGCTTGTTCTTGTATCTTGCTAATTTGCAGTTGAGCTACAGATCAGCCATGATTTTATGGAATGGTGGAACAGGCTTGAGAGGCTGTATGGCCTGCTCCTGTTCTATGTTCCTACCTCCGTGTCTCACTATTGTAATGTTTACCCATTTATTTGCAATTTTGGTTACCGACTTGTAAGGACAAGACAGAGAACAACACAGAGAATAGAATCATTGACAAAGTGAAAATTGGGGAAATCAAAGCAAACCCCTGTCTTATTTACTTTTCTCTATACACATGTGCTACATACAATGATGCTTCTTTCTTGCAGAGCCAGAACCAGTCTTTGCCAATAAAGCATCAGTTCAGAAGGAGGTGAAAGTTCGAGTGGCAGAGAACGCCACTCTTAGCTGTGAAGTGTCACAATCCAAAACTGAAATCAAATGGTCTAAAGATGGAAAGGTTCTTAGTCCCAGTAAGAAATTTAAACCAGAATCTGATGGTAAAACTCGCAAACTTGTGGTTCAGAATGTGGAGTCAAAGGATGCGGGTGACTATGTTTGTGAGGCAGCGGGAGAGAAACTGACTTTCCACATTACAGTTACAGGTAAGGGCTTTCAAGCAAATGTCTCTAATTTAGGAAAATTAACATTAAAAATTCTTTTATTGAGTTTGCGTGAAAATGAAAGGTTTAAGTGATTGCAAATTGCAGGAAACATTAATTATTGTTTGCTTTTTCCTTTACAAATGAATGGGATAAAGACCAATTCAGGAATAAGTTCGAAGGTTGTAAAGATAATCTTTCATAAAAAACAATAAAAACTAACTAGATATAGTTCCACATTACAGTTCCTAATTACTTATGATTGCTCTGGAACACTATCCTGTAGGGTCTGGCGATATATCGATATATCCGATATAATTTTCATATCGATATGCCAATATAGACATTTTAAAAATATCGAACAAAAACGGGATGCACGCGCACTGAACTACAAGACCCAGAATGCTCATCTCTATAAACAATGCACAGATCGAGGTGCAAGCCGCCATATTGTATTCATAGTCCTCGAATACAATATACAGGTATACAAGGGGTGGGGGGGGGAGAGACGGGGGGTTGGGAGAGACGGGGGTGGGGTGATGAGAGACGGGGGTGGGGGGGAGGGAGAGACGGCGGGAGGGGGGGGGAGAGACTGCGGGAGCGGGGAGGGAGATGGGGTGTTGGGAGAGACGGGGTGGGGGGAGAGACGGCGGGGGGGGGAGAGACGGCGGGTGGGGGGAGAGACGGCGGGAGGGAGGAGAGACGGCGGGAGGGAGAGACGGCGGGGGGAGGGAGGGAGACGGGGATAAAGACGGGGAGTGGGGGGAGAGAGACGGTGGGGCGGGGGAGAGAGAGATGGGGAGGGGGAGAGAGACGAGGAGGGTGGAGAGACGGGGCGGGGGAGAGACGGGGGGGAGAGACGGGGGTGGGGGGGAGATGTAATATACAGAAAGATAGATAGAGATGGGGGGGGATGTGAGAGAGGAGAGACACAGAGACACAGACAGAAAAACACAGAGATGGAGAGAGACACAGAGAGAGAGATATTTACCTCCTGAGGAGATAGGCCCTGAATGCGCACGCACCTCGCAACGCGCACACATGCGCAGTATGAAAGCCCAGAAAATATCGATATATCGGTATATCTCGATATGAGCCCATCAATATATCGAAATCGGAAAATTTCCATATCGACAGACCCTACTATCCTGTGTGAAGCGTAATGTATAAATGCAAGTTGTTTTATTGATTTGTTGATCAATTATTTCTAAAACTTCCATAATTAGCATTCAGAATGATCCTAAACTGATTCTAAGCTATTTTTGAACAGGTATTTTTTGCATTGCAGCTGTGCTTTATTTGTAAATGTTACTAGTGAAGCACTCGGGAACGCTGCCCTGTGTGAAAGGGGCTATATCAATGCCACGTGTTGTCGTTGTTTGAAATTGGTGTTCTCCTTATATCATTTAACAGCAATGTTTGTTTAACATAGACTCCCTTGTTTCTTCTCCACCTATCTCCACTCTGAGACGCTACCCTGCGTAGAGGGCGCTATATCGGTGCAAGTTTTTGGTGTTGTGGTTATTGTTGTTTTGGATTCAATTGTATCATTCTTCTTGTTCGCAGAGCCCGAACCGGTATTTGCCAATAAAGATTCACTTAAAAAGGTGGTGATAGTGCGTTCGTCAGAGAACGCTACTCTTAGCTGCGAAGTGTCGCAATCCAAAACTGAAGTCAAGTGGTTTAAAGGTGGAAAAATTCTCAGTCCAGGCAAAAAAATTAAACTGAAGTCTGATGGTGAAACACGAAAACTTGTGATTGAGAATGTGGAGTCAAAGGATGAAGGTGAATATATCTGTGAAGCAGCAGGAGAGAAACTGACTTTCAACATCCAGGTCGCAGGTTAGTCACTGAGAAGATCACCAATACTTTTCACTTTTTTTCACCTTTTAATGATTTAAAAAAAACTTTTAATCTACTTTTTTATATACAGTACATTCAATATTGGTTTTTTAAAAAAATTAAGTTGTAACTTGCTCATGTTCAGAATTGTATATTACTTATTTCTTAATGTCATACCCAAATGATAATAATCCTTGCATTTGATACAGCGCATTTTCACTTTGTTGAGATGTCTCAAACTGCTTCACCGAAAATATTGTTAAATAGATAGACTGTGTATTTTGTGGGCGAAACATGGCAGCCGATTTCACACATCAGTGTTCCATAAACAATCGTGAATTGAGTGACCACATTTTTTTTCCAAAAGTGTTCAAAGATAGGTTCAACACATTAACAGGAGGAACACATTAATACAGGCTCGATGGGCAAAATAGCCTTTTGTACTGTAAACATGTGAATTCCTTTGCCTGAGGATATTTTTACACATCATCTAAATATCTGGTCAATAATGCAAGTTGTTGTTTTATTGATTTGATCATTAATTGATCCTAAAACTCCCATATTTAGCATTAAGAAGGATCCTAAACTGATCCTATGCTGTTAATGTATTTTTCTGCAGATTGCTTTGATGTAATGTATTGGTAGGTATGTGGAGCGAGCAGGAGAGTGGGACAAAGTGGGTAGCTCAATATGGAGTTAATATGGAGTTAGCAGAGACTGGATGAACTGAGTGCCCTATTTGTGAACTGTTGGCCTGCTAGGATTCTGTTTCCATACCAGCAACAAAGAAAATGTTTTTTTTTCCAGAATCAATGTTTGCCAACAACGATTCAATTCAAAAGGAAGTCAAGATTCACCAGTCGGAGATTGCCACTCTAAGCTGTGAAGTATCACAGTCCAAAACTGAGGTCAAGTGGTTCAAGGATGGCAAAGTGCTGGCGATCAGTAAGAAAATCAAAATGGAATCCCAGGGCAAAACTCGAAAACTTGTCATCCAGAACATGGAATCCAAGGATGGAGGCGAATATGTCTGTGAGGCTGCTGGAGAGAAATTGACATTCCACATCAAGGTCACAGGTTAGTAACTGCACTGCTACCTTGTGCAAGAACTGTTTGTAAGACTTTTACCTTTACTGATGCGAATAGCTTCCATATTTGACCCCAAAGAATTCACTTCACTTGACAGTAAACTCACAATCTGGGGCTAGGGCGCTGAGGGAAATTCCCCTATCTTTTCAAATAGGATACACTATAAAGTATAAACTAACATACTTATGAAATTGTGGACAAACATGGCAGCCAAAATGCGCACTGCAATGTCCCACAAACATTTATGAAGTCAGTGACCAATTTTTTTAATTTGGTAGATTGTTGGTCAGATAGTGGTAGAAACTGGCTTCACTTTTGAACTGTGCCATGGGATCTTTAATATCTACCTGGTAGGGTCCGGCGATATCTAAAACCCGATATAATTTTCATATCGATATGTTGAAAAATCGATATATCGAGGTAAAAAATCGGAATGCCGCACACTGAACTACAAGACCCAGAATGCTCATCTCTATACACAATGCACAGACCGAGGTGCAAAGCCGCCATATTGTATTCATAGTCCTCGAATACAATATACAGGTATGCAAAGGATTGGGGGGGAGAGAGATGGCTGGGGGGTGGGGTGGGGGGGAGAGAGACGGCTGGGGGAGGTGGGGGGGGAGAGAGACGGCTGGTGGGGGGGGTGGGGGGGGGAGAGAGATGGGGGTTGGGGGGAGAGAGAGACGGCTGGTGGGGAGGGGTGGGGGTGAGAGAGATAGCTGGTGGGGGGTGGGGGGTAGAGAGACGGCTGGGGGGGGTGAGGGGGGGAGAGAGATGGCTGGGGGTGGTGTTGGGGGGGAGAGAGATGGCTGCGGGGGTTGTGGGGGGGGAGAGAGATGGCTTGGGGGGGGGGTACCTTTCACAAAGCAAGGCTCGCCCTGGCGTTGTGTAGGACTATAATAATTCCAAGACTCGTCATGGGGCTTGAATCAACAACCTTCTGACTCAGAGGAGAAAGTGCAACCACTGAGCCAGGCTCTGACACTGACTAAAACAACTTGTTTTCTTTGCAGAGTTGCCTCTCCTGTTCAAAGAGAAACTGCAAAGTCTAAATGCATTGATCAATGATACAGTTGTGCTGACCTGCGAGTTAAACCAAGTGAAGGGTGATGTGCTTTGGCGACAAAATGGGATTGAAATCAAACCGAGCCACAGATTAAAAATACAGTCAGAGGGTCACAAGCGAAGGTTAACCATCTCTGGCATTACTGCTGAGGACGAGGGCGAGTATTTGTGTGAATCAAAGGATGACGTTACCACAGCTAAAGTGACTACTAAGGGTAATACTACCTTGATTTTTCAATGTATATTTTTAGATAAAGGTTTATAAAGGTTTGATAGTGAGTCTTGGTGCCTGTCAGACATCAGGAGCTGGATGAGTGCAAATTTCTTGCAGCTGAATGCTGAACTGTCCTTCCTCCCTCACATCCGGTCCTTCACCAGCACTGCCTTCTTCCACCTCAGACGGATCACCCATCTCTGGCAATACCTCACCCCAAAAGCCACTGAAACGCTGGTCCACGCCTTTTGTCAAGTCTCAGCTGGACTATTTCAATGTTCTCCTCACCAGTCTCCCCTATACCACAATCCACAGAGTCCAGCTGATTCAGAATTCTGACGCCCGCGTTCTCATCCGCACCAAACTTCGCTCCCCCATTACTCCAGTCCTTGCCAGACTTTCCTGGCTCCCTATCCCAGAGAGGATCGATTTCAAGATCCTCACCCATGTCTTCATGTCTTCAAATCCCTCCAGTCCTCTGCACCCCCCTACCTCTCTGACCTCCTCTCTGCTCAAACCAGCACCCGCTGCCTTCGCTCCACCGGGTCTGGCCTCCTCCAGGTCCCCCGAATCCTCCGCTCCACCCTTGGTGGCCGTGCCTTAAATCACTATGCTCTGAGTCTCTGGAATTCCCTCCCTCACTCCCTTTGCCTCGCCCCCTCTTTTCTCAGCTTCAGGTCCCAGCTGAAGATCTTTTTCTTCGACCGCGCCTTTGGTCACCTTTCTTCCCCTGCCCCTGGCTCGGTCCCGGGATCCGCTATTGTGAAGAGCTCTGAGACGCCGTCCGGTGTGGAGGACGCTATATAAATTGAAGTTGTTATTCTTGGTTGGGATCGATTAAACAACAACAAAATTACAATTATATAGCGCCTTTCACGCCGGGAGGACGTTCCAAGGTGCTGAATAGTCAGGAATCAGGATCTGAATATGGGTGGTGGGGCAGGGTTGGGATGACGGAGGGCAGAGAGGTAGGATGGCGGCTGAAGGCATGGTCGAAGAGGAGGCTCTTGAGACCAGTCTTGAAGGAACTGCAAAGATACATTTTGCTGGTGGATTGGATGTGTGTTGGATGTGTATTACTATTTGTGCATAAATAAGACAAGACTGCTCATCAATGTAATTTGTTTCACTCTGAGCAGCTCCAAAGGTTATTAAGTTTACAAGTGAACTTCACAGTGTGGTGGCTGTGGAAGGAGAGGATGCCATCTTTAAATGCATCGTTTCTCATGGGGAATCCACAGTCACTTGGCACAGGAACGGAGTGAAGATTCAGCCAAGTAAGAAGGATCTGATATCTTGCGAAGGGATGAATCATAGCCTGACCATCACAAAGCTCACACTGGAGGACGCTTGTGAAATTTCTGCACAAGTTGAAAATGCAAAAACGATAGCCACCCTGCAGGTTCGAGGTGAGAAATAATAATAATAAAATAGTTTTGTGGCAAACACCTTGATTAATGACATACACAGAATATTAACATAACCATTCACTCTTGAAAGAGACAACGTCTTCTAAGGAAAGTGATACATATACCCAGGTAGGACTACACTTACCTGGGATTTTGTGACTCCGGATCTTGAACAATCCACAGCTCCTTTCCATCGCATAAGTGCAAAGCTTGGTGAGAGGTTTCCACATAGTCAGGCATCCCCACCTGGTCACAAATAATACTACAAATTGATTCAATTATATACTGTATCTTGTAGGAAATAAGATGGAGGTTAAAATGTTATATAGAAATGATATTGAAGTCAATTCTCCTCTTGTTTTTTGCGATGGGAGGATAGTTGGGTAGATTTAATAATAATCATTTCTTGCTTTTCATATAGCTCCTTATCACATTGTCCAGGCATGTCAAAGTTATTCACAGATTATATTGTAAACTGGATTGACTTGATTGTATTTTGTAGGCCAACAGTGTGTGTTAAACTGTGCACAGCTGTGTCCCACAAACAGTTGTAGATTGAGTGACCACATTTTTGGCAAGAGATTATTATCCCAGGAAAGTGATCCGCCAATCAACAACTGAATTCCTACTTACTGCTGGGTAACCAGAGGTGTGGAGCAAGGAAACTTGTCTAAGCTTTCGTTCTACTTGGGACATGAACCAGGGTCCTCTCGCTTGCAAGGGGAGAGTGCTAACCACTACATTACGGGATGAGATCAGATAGGTTGCAGTGCAAGGCCCTCTTCATCTGAAGTAATCTTGTGTTGTTTTATTGTAACAGAAGCTCCGGTCTTGTTTAAAAAGAAGCTGGAGAATACGACTGTTGAAGAAAAGCAGGATGTCGTCTTCGAAGTGGAGCTCACCAAACCATGCAGTGAAGTCAAGTGGATAAAAAACAACCTAGTCATTCAGCCCGATCGAAACATAGACATAAAGGTCGACGGCAGCAAGCAGACACTTACCATCAAAAATGTGAGCTTTGCCGACCGCGGATTTTACTCCTGTGAGACACTTCATGAAAAGACAAAGGCCAAACTGAGCGTTGAAAGTAAGTACTGTACAACGTTATTTCCATGACATTACATTTGTATAGTGCCTTTCGCAACAGGTTGTCAAGATCGGTAACTTTATTGACCAGCGGAATATCTCATCCCCTAGTGAGCTCTCATTATAGGATAAGTCATGGACTCTCAACCTTCTTTCTATCGTACCATTTGTTAATTATAATATAATCCTTGCAGTTAATATAGTGGTTTATCATGTGGTCGAGACGTCTCGAAACCCTTCACAGAATGTACTGTAAAGTGAATTGACTATATGTTTTGCGGGTGGAACTCTCACTATTGTTTACATTGCCTTGGGACGTCCTCCCGATGTGAAAGGCGCTATGCAAACATAAATTGATGTTGCTTTAGAAATCAATTCATGGTTGGAATATTAATTGCTTTCATTCATTCATTAAGTGAGAAAAATCAAGCTGATTAAGGGACTGGAGGACGTGAAGGTACATGAGAAAGAAACATACACTTTTGAAGTTGAGTTGTCCCACGAGGATGTGGAAGCCACATTCCTAAAGGACAGTATACGAGTGAAACCAGGTCCCAATTGTAGAACCACTACATTGGGCAAAAAGCATGCACTGACACTGTCTGCTTTGAAGATTGAAGACTCGGGGCAGATCAGTTTCCAGGCTGAAGAAATACGTACATCTGGAAAACTAGTTGTAACAGGTAAACCTTATACCACATACATACTCTATACTAACCTTGCATTTACTTTGGGAGATTCAAATGTCGGAGGTTTCGATTCGGAGGTTTCGATTCTGAATTTTTTTTTGCATCCAGTGAATGAGAAAATGACTTGATAAGGCACCACATCAAAATGAAAGACCTGTCTGATAATCTGGCCAAGGAGCTCCCAGATGAATGCAGCGGTAATTTTGCACACCGCATTGTCTCACAGACAATAAATGTACTTTTGTGAGACATTGCTGTATGCAAAATTGCTGCTGCATTTTTCCACAAATACTCAGTTTTTTGCAAATACTTTTGGACTTTATATCAAATGCACAAAGGATTTTTTATCCAACTGTGTCTGACTAGATATTACCTAAAATCAACCTTCCTGTGTTTGTAATTTGTTAGCATTTTGTTTGTTTGCTTTTCTTACACGTTTGGTGTGTTTTGTTTATAACAGAGCTCCCTGTGAATTTTACCAAAGCTTTAGAAGACATCAAAGTTCCAGAAAAAGAGAAAGTCACCTTTGAATGTGAACTCTCCAGGTCTAATGTGGATGTTAAATGGTTTAAGGTAAATGTCACCAGAGGAAATTCATTTCATTCATTATTGGAGGGAGGAAAGCGAAAGGTGGGTAAGGAGAAGGAAGTGAAATGACTGTAAATTTGTGGGCAAAACGCACACACAGGAGTGTCCAACAAACAGTCGTGGATTGAGTGATCCAATTTTTTTTCAGGGATTATTAATTGTTAACTGATGGTTCACTCAATTCTATGGTTTCTTACATATGAAACCTTCCCATAACAATCCCTCTTTGATACCAGTATTACCTTTATGTGTGCAGTTGGATGCCATGTTTCACCCTCAAAATACACAGTCGTTACACTTTACAATATATGATGTGAAGCACTTTGAAACGTCTCGAAGATGTGATAAAGCGCTGTATCAAGTGCAAGGATTATTATTATTCCTTCTGCCCAGCTCTCCTCTAACATCCAAAACAACACAAACCTTTGGAGAGACATACAACTGTAGAATGGTATTCGTCTAGCGGGAACTCATTCTCAACCTTTCTTTCATTATTTTTCCTCCACCTTGTCTCAACTCTTTGGAGCTCAGTTTTCAATGAATTCCCACTGGAAATCAGACCATTACACTTCATTTTTCTGCAGGATGATGTGGAGATTAAGCCGGGGAAAGGATACAGCATCTTCTCCAAAGGAAGGAAAAAGAGCCTTATAATTCAGAAGTGCGGAAATGAAAACCAAGGCCATTTCACTTGTGATGCAGTGGATAACAAGTCCTCAGCTACCCTTACTGTCCACGGTATGTGTTTCATGATATAGTAAAAGCCCATTTATCCGGGGTGGGGAGGGGGGGGTCGATTAATTGACTGTCGGATAATCAGGCGGCAAGTTGTCGAAAACCCAACACAAAAAATGTACTTAATTTCAAACATACCATATCAATAATATACTAAATAGTAGGGTCCGTCGATATGGAAATTTTCCGATATAGATATATCGATGGGCTCATATCAAGATATACTGAAATATCGATATTTTGGGGGTTTTCGTACTGCACATGCGCGCACAGCGCGCACATTCGGGGTGCGCGCGTTGCGGGTGCGCGCGCATTCCGAGCCTATCTCCTCAGGAGGTAAATATATTTCTCTCTCTATGTCTCTCACTCTCTCCATCTCTGTTTTTCTGTCTGTGTGTCTCTGTGTCTCTCTCCCTCTCTCCTGTCTCACATCCCCCCCCATCTCTATCTATCTGTATATTATCACATCCACCCCGACTCTCCCCCCCCCCTCCCCCCGTCGTCTCTCCCTCCCACCCCCCCCTCTAGCCATCTCTCTCCCCACCCCCCAGCCGTCTCTCTCCCCCTCTCCTCCCCCCCCAGCCGTCTCTCTCCCCCCCCCCAGCCGTCTCTCTCCCCCTCTCCCCCCAGCCGTCTCTCTCCCCCTCTCCCCCCAGCCGTCTCTCTCCCCCTCTCCCCCCAGCCGTCTCTCTCCCCCTCCTCCAGCCGTCTCTCTCCCCCTCCCCCCAGCCATCTCTCTCCCCCTCCCCCCTGCCGTCTCTCTCCCCCTCCCCCCTGCCGTCTCTCTCCCCCTCCCCCCTGCCGTCTCTCTCCCCCTCCCCCCAGCCGTCTCTCTCCCCCTCTCCCCCTCCCCCCAGCCGTCTCTCTCCCCCTCCCCCCAGCCGTCTCTCTCCCCCTCCCCCCAGCCGTCTCTCTCACCCTCTCCCCCCAGCCGTCCCTCTCCCCCTCCCCCCAGCCGTCTCTCTCACCCTCTCCCCCCAGCCGTCCCTCTCCCCCTAGCCGCCTCTCTCCCCCTCCCCCCAGCCGTCTCTCTCACCCTCTCCCCCCAGCCGTCTCTCTCCCCCTCCCCCCAGCCGTCTCTCTTACCCTCTCCCCCCAGCCGCCTCTCTCCCCCTCCCCCCAGCCGTCTCTCCCCCTCTCCCCCCCCCCCAGCCGTCTCTCTCCCCCCCTCCCCCCCCCAGCCGTCTCTCTCCCCCTCACCCCAGCCGTCTCTCTCCCCCTCCCCCTCCCCCAGCCGTCTCTCTCCCCCTCCCCCCAGCCGTCGCTTTCCCCCTCCCCCCAGCCGTCTCTCTCCCCCTCCACCCAGCCGTCTCTCTCCCCCTCCCCCCAGCCGTCTCTCTCCCCCTCTCCCCCAGCCGTCTCTCTCCCCCTCTCCCCCAGCCGTCTCTCTCCCCCTCTCCCCCAGCCATCTCTCTTCCCCCCACCACCCCTTGCATATCTCTATATTGTATTCGAGGACTATGAATACAATATGGCGGTTTTGCACCTCGGTCTGTGCATTGTGTATAGAGATGAGCATTCTGGGTCTTGTAGTTCAGTGTGCTCGCATCCCGATTTTTTACCTCGATATATCGACTTTTCGATATATCGATATTTTTGAAATGTCTATAGCGGCATATCGATATGAAAATTATATCGGGTTTTAGCGATATATCGATATATCGCCGGACGCTACTAAATAGTAACAGAATATTGTGTGGATACTTACCAATAAAGATTCCAGCACACTTGGTAAAATATTCGGCAAAAAAGCATTTTACCAATCGGTAAAAACCCAGAGTTCGTAAATTTAATAAGTGCGCATGCATTGCGCGCATGCGCAAAGTGAGCGTGCTCGTGATTGCTGGAATGGGGAATTGCCCTGGGAGGGGGTTGAACAATTCTGTTGATCGAGTCACGGATAAACGGGCTTTTACTGTAGTAAGACAAATAACATCATTTACACTTTTATTTTAATCGAATGGCGGATCGCTTTCCAGGGTTAATAATAATGTTTTGAAAACCGTGGTCGCTCAATCCACGACAGTTTGTGGGATGCTAGTGTGGGAATTGGCTGCCGCAAAATATACAGTCAATTCACTTTTTACAGTATATTCTGTGAAGGCCTTTGAGACGTCTCGAAGAGATGATAAAGCGCTATATCAAATGCAAGGATTATAATGAGATGATCGAAAGCACGGTCAAAGAGATGACAAAGTCAAATTCACAAACATTTGACTTCTGCAGCAAGAGTGTTGTTTATTCTGGCAAAGTTGAAAAGACGTCACACTATCGATGTAACTGTAGACATACTGTTGAGTGTTTCACTTTGTTTTGTCAGCTCGTGACATAAAAATTACCAAAGCCTTGGAAGACCTTGAAGTGATTGAAAAGGAGAGCGCTGCATTTGTGTGTGAAATCTCACACGACGAAGTCAACATTCAGTGGTTTAAGAACAACGCCAAAGTGAAGGCTGGGGATAACGTGAAAATGCGTCAGGAAGGTAAAGTAAAACGTGACTTTTTCAGATGAGTTTTGACGCGTGTTTCATTTCTTGAAGCCTTTAAAATTGTAATGTTATTGGACGATCTGATATGAAAATATATATCTACGTTCTGATTGAATTCTGTAGGTTTTTTTTTCCCTCCTGCCTTACATTTAAATGACTATACCTGTATATATATTATTACCTGGAATACTTTGCCGGAAAGGGTAGAGGAAGCTGATTTGATGACAACATTTTGGAGGGAAGTGGATAGTTATTTGAGGAGCATAAGTGTGCAGGGATGTGGGGAGAGAGAGGAGGAGGGGAGTGGGATTGATCTGGACAGCTCTTTTTAAAGAGCCGACATAGACACGATTGGCCGAATGGCCTTCTTCTGTATGGGAAGTGGGGGTGGGGGGAGAGGGGTAAGCAGTGTCATCTTGGCTTGATGGGGCTGTGCCTGACACTGGAATATTGTGGCAGTCTTGTTGGTCCAGTCACTGAGCCAGGCTTGCTTTAATCTTCACATTGTACCCTTTCTACCTATGGCTTTGTTTTACCTGGTTTCAATTTGCTTAAAAACCTATTTCCACTCGTGAAGCTTCCACTAACATTTCCTTTCCTTACAACTGCTCACACCCACTTTGGACGGTGGGAACCAACATTATTAACATTGTTGCAGCCGATGAAAAGGTAATTAATAATAATAATTTAAAAAGTTAAGTTTCCAGGGCTGCATTAGAGATAAGACCCTGTCAATTTCCAATGTAATATTCACACCCGGACATGAAATAATCTTACTGTATTTTTAAAACAAGAGTATCCAAACTCCAATGATGCTAAATTTCCGAAATACACCGTGATTTTGAATTATACACAAAACAATAACAGTTACATTCCAACAACGCCTTTTGTGTCGGGAGGATGTTGAATGGGCTCCCGAGCTGGGGACAGGAGCTGAGGGGAACAGTATCATAAGTGAGGCATCGGGCATGAGGAGTATGAGCCTCACCTTAGACAATAAGTTTGAAGGTAGTCCAATGTGTTTCATGTTGACTTGCAGGAAGGACCTATATTTTGCTTTTCAAATCGGTAAAAGCTGAAGATGCCGCAGAAATCAAATTTGTGGCTGAGAGCGCTGTTTCCAAGGCATGTCTTCGAATAAAAGGTAAGATCACATACTGTACCAGCAACTATTAAAGAATGAGGGTAAAACTAAGGCATCTGGCTAACACTGTGTATCCTTTAACTCATGGTGTCTTGAAAGTTCCCAATTTGTTTGCAGATAAATGATCTAACTACATCAACAACTGTTAGATTAGTATTACTAATGTAATAAGATAATTATTAATATAATAATAACCCTTGCATTTGATAAAGTGTCTTATCAAGTCTTTGAGACATCTCAAACTGCTTCAAAGAGAATACTGTGAAGTGAATTGACTGTATATTTTGTAGGTGAAAAACATTGCGCACAGCAGTGTCCCACAAACACTTTGAGTGACAAAATTGAGTGACAAAATTATTATTGTTGGTTTATCCAGAAAACAATCCACTTATCAAATAACAACCAGTTTCTACTTAGGTAAACAGACGTATGGAGTAAGGAAAATTTCCCAACGCTTCGCCCTACCTGCCCAGGAATCGAACCCAGGTCCCTTCGCTTTCAAGGCGAGCGCTCCAACCACTGAGCTACAGGACACCATATATATGCTACACATCTATGTGTATTTTTGCCACCTGTACCTACTTTAAACACAAAACCATTTGTCCCTATCTCTGTTTTAGAATTACCAGTTAAATTTGTCAAACCTTTGCGAGAGAAGATTGCCATGGAGAAACATCGTGTGGTTTTGGAATGCAAGGTTTCCAGGGCCAACGCTACTGTCAAGTGGTATCGCAAAGGGAAAGAAATTCTCCCCAGTAAGAAGATTGAGATTGTGAGTGAAGACGTTTACAGGAAACTCGTCATCAACAACGTGGCTTTCGAAGATGAAGGCAGCTACACTTGTGATGCTGTCGATGACAAAACCACAGCACAGCTCAATGTAGAAGGTAAAAACAACCTTTCCATAAACTATAGACTACTGGCTTCCAATAGCAACTTGCATTTACATAGTGACCTTCGCAGTGTACAGCGTGCATAGTGGCAGGGTTGGACACCGAGAGAGAGAAGAGGAGGGAGAGGTGACTATGAACACAGTCGAAGAGGTAATAATAATCTTTGCATTTGATAATCTTATCATGTCTTCCAAGACATCTCAAAGCACTTCACAGAATATACATACTCTAGGTGAATTGTCTGTATATATTGTGGGAGAAATGCGACAGCCATTTGCGTACACCAGTGTTCCACAAATATTCGTGGATTGAGCGACCAAACTACTTACCGCTAGGTAGTCTGTGACTCGTTTTGAGACATCTATGTCAAATGCAAGGATTATTATTATTGTAGATTAACTGTACATGTGTAAATTTTGGGGTTTTATATTTGCAGAGCAAGCAATAGCCATTGTCAAACAGATCTGCGATGCAGAGGTAACAGAACCGGGTGAGGCCAGGTATGAATCTGAGCTTTCAGTCGCGGAAGTGAAGTCTCCTAAATGGACCTTGAATGGTGAACTTCTTCGTGTCACCAAAGACATTGACATTGAGCACGAGGGCACCCATCATCGCTTGATTCTGAAGAAGACAGACTGCAAGATGACTGGGTTGGTGCAGTTTACTGCAGGCAAATCAAAATCTGAGGCCAGGCTGACAGTTAAAGGTATTCAGATCCCGTGTATATACACACAGCTTTCACTGCTAATGGTTTCCAAATCTCTTACGATCACAATTAGCAGCCAAATCAGCATTCAAGGCCCTGTTTGCCTGTTCAGGTGGATGTTAAAGACCCCATGGCACTATTTGGAAGCAAAAGTAGGGAGTTTTTCCTCTCTCTCTCTCTCTCTCTCTCCCACTCCCAGTGTTCTGGCAAAAAAATCCCCTGATTAAAATTGGTCACTCACTCCACAACTGTTTCTGGGACACTGCTGTGCCCAAACTGGGTGATACATTTCGCCTTCAAAATACACAATCACTTCACTGTACAGTATATTCTGTGAAGCGCTTTGAGACATCTTGATGATGTGATACAGCACTGTATCAAATGCAGGGAATATTATTATTGATGATTATTATTATAACTGTTCTGCAATCTGTGATATAGGAACACAAGGAGGCCATTTAGCGCATCGTGATTGCCCACCACTTCCTTCATTAGGTCGTGGCAGACCATTTTAATTCCATTTCCCTAACTTCTTTCAACAACAATAGCAACAACTTCGATTTATATAGTGCCCTCCACGCCGGACGGCGTCTTAGAGCGCTTTCCATGCGCCTGAACACCTTTACTTCCTTCCAGGAAATCATGAGTAATTTAATCATTGGTGGTTTAAGGGTTTATACTAAAAACTGGAAATTAAACATCCTGAAATCAGTGAAATTATGGTTTTCTTTACTTTGTACCAGAATACATTTACAGAATAAATCATAAAATCACACTTGATTACCCATTATACTTTACAGTAAATATAATAACAATACAATCCTTGCTTATAGAACCTTATAACATTTTAAAACTATCTGAAAGTGCTTCACAGGATATAATGTTCACTATAACGACTGTGAATCTATAGGTGAATATGGGCAGCAAACTTGCCCAATGTCCCATACCCATGCAGCCATGAAGTGAATGACCTGTTTTATCTGGGGAATTATGAGCCAGTCATTGGGAGAAACTCACAAGAAACTCTTGGACAAGTGCCACGGAATTGTTAACATCTACCTGACCAGGAGGATGAGACCTTGGTTTAATTAATGTCTCATCCGCAGGGCAACAGCATTGACAGTGTAGTACTCCCTCAGGACTGCACTGGCGTGTCATCTTACACAATGTCCTGTTAAAGGCTTTGCAATGGCCTCCTGGCGTGAATTATTATTCAATCATTGATTATCAATAATTATAATTGCCTTGCAGAGCCTCCAGCGAAGGTAGTTCGAGAGCTTAAGAATGTCCGGTCCGAGGAGAAGGCTTCTGCTACTCTGAGCTGTGAGTTTACACCTGCTCCCAAGATGGTCAGATGGTACAAGGACCAGTGTCCGATTGAGTCGTCCGACAGATACAAAATCCGCCAGGATAAGAACGTGATCGAACTCACCATCATAAACCTGAGCACGGAGGACTCTGGGGAGTACATCTGCCAGTCGAGTAATGCTAAGACCTCAGGGGCACTCATCGTGGAAGGTTAGACTCGTTCCTCACAATCTATCTTGTTTGTCTTTAAATGAGGGACAGCTAATATATTTTCAAGTATAATAATAATTATAATCTTTGCATTTGATATAGTTAGAGGAACCGGGTTCGATTCCTGGGCGAGATGGAACCTTAAGCAAGTTCCCTTAATGCACATTATTTACCAGCAATTAGTAGGAACCTGGTTGTTTGCTGGTTGGTGGATCGCTTTCTGGGGTAATAATCCTTTTAAAAAATAATATTACTTTTAAAAAATAATAATTTGGTTACTCAATCCATACAGATACGATACAATATATTTGAGACATCTCAACTATGTGATTGGGCGCTATATCACATGCAAGAATTATTATTGCCTTTGCCTACTAAAAAAAAAATTACACTTCATATTATATCCTGTGTAGCTCTTTGAGATATCATCCCAATGTGAGAGGTATTATATGAAATATAAGCTTGATTATTAATTATTATTATCTACGATGTATATTTAAGGCAAGAAATAATATGTAATTGCCAATATAAAATTCTGTAATTACAGCCAGGAAAGTAGAAATTGTGAAACATCTGGAAGATGTGGACACTATGGAGGAAAGTAATCTGGTGTTTTCATGCGAGCTGTCTCATGATGACGAAGAGGTTCAGTGGTACCTAAATGATACTGCCTTGTTCTCCAATAACTTCAATGAGATAAAGAAAGCAGGGAAGATACACACACTAATTCTGAAAGGGGTAACACCTGAAGACACGGGAACTATCACGTTGAAAGTGAGAGATGTGACAGAAACAGCGCAGTTGAAAGTTCAAGGTAAACAAAGAAGCAAGCCCTCAATTGCCTGTTTTAGAGAGAAAAGTATATTCACGTGGACAAATGCCAGGGGTCAAATGCCGACAAGTGTACGTTACTGCAAATGTTCTGTAATCTTATAAATGCAAATGCAAAAGCACTTTGAGACGTCTCGAAGATGTGATGAGGGGTGTGTCAAATACAAGGATTATTGTTATTATTATCAATTCAATTTACAGTAGAGACGTTTCAAAGACGTGATAAGTCGTCATATTGAATGCAGTGATTATTATTATTTTTCCTTCAGTACGCTGATGCCATTTGGCTTCAGTGAGGTTCCGGGTTGAAATTAATTTATCTTGATGTACTTTAATGCAGAAAAGCCAGTGGTCTTTATGAAATCACTGGATGATGCTGTTGGAGATGAGCGAGGAATGATCACACTGGAGTGTGAGGTCTCTAAGCCCAAAGTGAATCCTGTCTGGAAAAAAGATGACGTTGTCCTTGGATCAAGTGATAAATACGAGCTGCTGCACGCTGGAAAGACATTGTGTCTGATTGTCCATGACTTGAACAAACGTGATGCTGGAATATACACCTGTGATGTAGGCAGTGACAGAGCCAGCGCCAAGGTTACCATTCAAGGTACACACCTTATTTTAGCACAGATTTTGTTTGTGGGGACACTGCTGTGCGCAATTGGCTGCCGCGTTTCGCCCACAAATATACAGTCAATTTGCTTAACAGTATAACAGTATCCTGTGAAACGCTTTGAGACGTCCATAAGATGTGCAAAGAAAGCACTATATCAAATGTAAGGATTATTCTTCCTCTTATTATTATTAGATTTGAACTGAGAGTTTAAAAATAAAAAAATCTAATTTTGATTCAGCGAGTGAGTATTTAAACTTATGGAATAGGCTTCCTCAGGAGACCGACAGGGGAAGCAGAAAATGTCATTTGTTTCCAGAACAAATTAGATAGATTTCTGTCGTAAGATTAATAAATCAGGATACAGTATAGAATTTAGGGACATGACATGTCAAGCCACTGTCAGGATGGTGGAAGGCAAACTAGATGGAATTGACTTTGGTCTTTCACAAGCAAATTCTTACGTTCTCTTCGTAACGAAGCCTGGCTTGTGAAATCCCTTAGAGTAGTGGTTAGCACATTCGCCTCACAAGCAAGAGGATCCGGGTTCAATTATAGGGTGGTGCAAAACCGTAGGTAGGTTTCCTTACTCCACACATCTGTTTACCTCGCGGTAAGTAGGAACCCAGTTATTAGTCGATTCACGGATTGCTTTCTGGGAATAATAATTCCTCAAAACAAAATTAGTCACTCAATTCATGACTGTTGGGGTGAAACTGTTGTGTTGCCACATTTCACCCACAAAATACAATCAATCCAGTTGACTATTATATCAGTCGCATGATATTTTGGGGTTATGTATTATGGGTTTGGAAAGGTCACATTGGCATAGTAATGTTTTCCGATCCTATAAATTCTAATGCCTTCTAACATCTGTAAACTGGAAATGACAAAATGATTTGAAAAATACACAAATTTACCTAGAAGTAAAAAGCAACAGCAACTTGTATTTATAGAATGCCCCTCATGGAGGGTAGTGTTCCAGAGTGTTTGATACTGGCGGAGCAGGACACCAAGCTGTGGGGTGGGGAAAAATGTGGAGAGGTGATCGTAAGCCTGGTCAAAGAGGAAGGCCTTCAGGGCACCCTGAAGATGGGTAAGGAGGGGGCAAGATAGAGAGTACAGAATTTCTCTCTAGAATCTGTTGAGGTCTGGGACGTAACATTTGAAAAAGAATTGTAAGTTATGGTAACACCCTTGTTATGCTTGTGTTGTGACATTGTTTAGTTGTATCTTACTGAAGATTGGTTATTTTGATACAGCGCTGAACATAGGGATCACTAAACGGCTAAAGAGCACGGAGGTTAAGGAAGGAGAATGTGGGTCCTTCGAATGTATTCTCTCTCACGAGAGCGTGGATGAGTATTACTGGACTGTAAACGGCCAGCCGGTGGAAGGCAATGAACGATTTCAAGCGTTCAACATTGGCCGGAAATACATGCTGAACATTAAGGACGTGGGCCTGGCGGATGCGGGGGAAGTTGTTTTCCATGTGAGGAGCCTCAGCTCCAAGACTTCGTTGATTGTGAAAGGTAAAGTGTTTCTACCGCAATCTGAGTGTGTGTCCCGGTCCATCCCAGAGTCTTTTCCCAAACCCTCCCCTCTCTCGAAGGGATGAAAGTCTCACCCATCAAGAGCCAGGGTGCCCTTCAGTAAAGGGCTTTGGAGATGTGTTGAGTTGTCGGAGGTGCTGTCCTTCAGATGAGGCGTTAAACCGAGGTTCCATCCGCCTGTTAAAGATCTCTTAGGACTTTTTGAAAAAAGAATTCAGGGGTTTCTCCTGGTGTTCTAGCCAACAATACCCCAGATACAATCGGTCATTCAATCCTTGGCTGTTTGTGGAATACTGCTGTACACAATTTGCTTTCAGGATTTGTCCACGAAACACACAGTCGATCCACTTTACAGAATATCCTATAACAGCAGCAACAACTTGCATTATATAGCGCCCTGCAGGCAGAGCGGCATCTCAAAGTCCTTCACAATGGAGGAGCCTGAGGCCATGCTAGGAGGAGGGGGTAGGGTGACCGTAAGCGTGGTCAAAGTACTTTGAGATGATGTGCTTTGAGATGTCTCGGTGACGTGATAAGATGCTGTATCAAATGCATGTATTAATAATATTTTTATTATTATTGTTATTAACAAATCAGGATTCTTATTGCCTTTCAGAAAAACCAGCAGAAATCACGAAGCAGCTGGAGAGCATGGTGGGGGTAGCGGGAGAGGACATTGTACTGAACTGCGAGACCTCCAAACCCAACACTGCCGTCAAATGGTTCAAGGACGGCAAAGCAATCCGAAAGAGTCAGAAATACGAGATATCTCAGAGTGGAAACAAGAACAAGTTAATCGTCCATCAAACCACCACAAAGGATGCGGGAGAGTATGCTTGTGGCACCGAGGCTTCCAAAACCACAGCTAACGTTTCCATCAATGGTAAACCCTTCAAACATTCCCGTTCTCCCTTCTATACTGCCCTTCACAATAATATTAATAATTAATAATAGTCTGTGTATTTGATACAGCGCCTCATCAGATTGTTGAGGCGTTGCAAAGCGCTTCACAGGTTATATTGTGAAGTGGATATTGTGTATCTTCATGTCGGTTGGTGTCTGCGAGCTTCATGGGGACAACAACAGGATTTGACACTGAGCGAAGGAGGAGGGGTAAAGGGGACCATTGTGGAGTCTGGTAGCTCAGTGGTTAGAGCACTCGCCTTGCAAGCGAGACACCTGGGTTCGATTCCAAGCCAAGGCGAAATCTTGGATAAGTTTTATTACTCCACATCACTGATAATAATCCCTCTAAAAGAAAAACAGTAATAAATTGGCCATTTCAATCCATAACTGTTTGTGGAATGTTGAATCCGATCTTTATGTGGTATTATTTCTCTCTATAAGAAAACAACACTTCAAACAAGATAATTAGAATGCGCTTTATTAATACGATACTAGTAACGGAGAGGAGAATATGCGTCTCTCAATGGGAGTCGCTCTTGTCCTCTGAATTGGAAGTATCCCAACGTCTCCTTTTATACAGTTAAAACAGTACATCATGTATAATTATTTACAGAAGGGAACAGTTAGAATGAATGTTATCTTAACACACACAATCAATTATCAAAGTAATTTAGAGATAGGTATAGCAGCTGGCGTCAGTGGTACCGCCCGGTTCAAGGACGCCTGTCTGTTCCCGTGAGAAATGATTTGTCTGACCTAAAATACATGTGGTCAGCATTCTTTTAGTTCAACTAGATTAATATATGTGTCTGTTTTACTTTAATGAGGTTAGTAATTATCACATTATTAGTTCAACTATAATATATTTTGATTACACATGGGTATATGTTTAATTATACTTTAATTGCTGTACGCAATTAGCTGCCACGTTTGGCCCACAATTCACTTCACAATATATTCTGTGAAGTGCTTTGAGGCATCTCAACAATGTGATAAGGCACTGTATCAAATGCAAGGAGTATTATTTTCATTATTATTATTGATGACACATATTGCCTTATATTTGCACTTTAATTTCAGAAATAATAAACCGATTGACTGAGGAACTGTGTGACATTAAGACTGAAGAGAAGGGAATGGCTGTTTTTGAGTGCAAAACAGAGCAGCCGACTTTGAAAGTTATTTGGAGGAAGGGGATGGTGGAGCTCAAACCCAATCAGAAATATCAGATCAAACAAGCTGGGACCTCACACAGCCTGACCATTAACCAGTTAGAAAGGAGCGACAGTGACCACTACACGTGTGATATTGGTAATGCAAAATCAGGAGCTCATCTCACAGTAACAGGTTTGGAATTTTTTTTGTCTTTCACGTCACTTTAACTTCTTTCTTTCCCTCCCATCCTGATGGCATTTATCTTCCTTCAGCTGCAACACCCCAAAGCTTTGGAACTCTCTCACCCCAATCCTTTCCCTCTGCCTTTCCTGCTCCTTCCTCTCTTTTACTATCAGGACTTTCCTCTTTGACTGTGCTTATGGTCATCTCTTGCCCCCCCCTCCCCGGCTCAGTGGCACAGGCTCCGCCACTGTTAAGCACTTTGAGACGCTGACCTACATATAAGTTGCTATTGTTGCCTTCTGTGAGGTTATGGTTCCACTGGCTACTGTCCTCAGTTACTTTGCCCAAGTAGTCATTATTATTCCATTATTACTTTATTATTATTAATGATGATAATGAGATACACATGTTGGTGAGAACTAAACTAGAAGGTATAAATAACCAGTAATAAATCTAATAGGGAGTTGAGAATATGGAACTCGCGGATAAAAGCAAATTGCTTCAATGCATTTAAGAGAAAAGTTGATGCATACATGAATGAGAAGATAGTAGGAGAGTATAGGTGAAGGAATTAGGAGGCATGGGGCTTGTGTTGTGTGATCTCGATGTGCTGTGATTTGTCACTCTGTGTAACTCCATATGAATATCAACAGGCTGTTAAACTGTGATGAGTATCACAACTGAATTCCATGTGGTTCTCTGTTACACCCACACACACTTACCTCTATTACAGGATTAATGTTCCACAGACGGAGCCCTAGTTAATGTTCTCCTTCCCCTGAAGTGAGGCCAGTTTCAGTGCATCTACTGACATAATTTCAGATATTGCTTAACTCAACACAGATTGAGAATCTGCCCTTCCTGCTCTTGTGGTTTAACTACTCCCTGAGTTACATTGTTATTCTTTGGATAGTTCGATGTCTGACACATGCAGAAACTCATATCAGATTGAGACACCGCATAAAAGTGACACAAACATACAAAATTTTCTCTTTGCCAGGAATGGAATGCTCACTCTCTCCCTGGCCAGATGCCTAGTCATCCAAGCCTTGGGTACACGGATAACTATCCAATACTATCTCTCTACTTCCACTCTCGATTACACGACCACTGAAATTAAAACCTGAGCTTGCAATGCTAAATATCGTTCGGAGTGTGTGACAATTTTCCACGCAATTTCAGTCTGGGCTAAATTCAAACGTACTATTGGTGAAAACCATAGCAGCGCTAATACATTTTTATACCTGGTGTCCCCTTCAGAGAACAACAATGTGCAACTCTTATGTGATGATTACAGGTCGGAAAGTCCGAGTTCTTGAAGATCTTGAAGATGTTGACGTTCTTGAAGGTCAATCCGCAACATTTAAGTGCAAGATTTCACCGTCAGATTATGACAGTGTACAGTGGTTCTTGGATAAGACACCTCTTCACACTAATGATGTGAATGAAATCAAGTCACTGGAAGGTGGCTATCACACTCTAACTGTTAAAAAACTCTCAGTAAAAGATTCTGGTACTATCACTTTTGATGCCGGAGATCAGAAAACCTCTGCTGCCTTGACAGTGAAAGGTAATCTCCACCCTCCCCTCCTCCTCAAATTAAATTAACACTAGTGACCTTTCCATATAGCATATAACAGCATCTTCATAATACAGCAGTGTGTAAAGCATGTTTTGTTTGGGTCAGCTGAGTGTCTTGACACCTACGGAAGCCCATCACAGTTGCTTAAGACTATCCTAACCAAACTGGGAAATCCATGCTTCCCACCGACACCGAGATAGATTGTTGGAATAGAGGGATGCATCCTGTTTATCTAATTCCGGAGAGTATTAGGCACAGGCTGTCAAGAGCCAAGGCTTGGGTGAGCCCAGAGTGTGTGTTGGGGTAACTGCTGGAGTCTAACTAGCTCAAACCGCATAACTTGTCATTGATATCGCCATCTGGCAAGCTTGGTCAAAGTTGTGTCTTACTAAGTCAACAGAGAGGTATTCCAATGTTAGAGACCTTTTTTGCAAGCTCTCATTTTCTCGATGAACAGTTAATAATTAGACTGACATGCTAGCATCTAAAACTGGGTTAACATGTATTGTATAATTAAGCACGCTGAGACTCCGCCTGGTGAGGAGGATGCTGTATTGATGCTGCAAGTTGTTGTTGTGTACATACTTATTTCACGATACTTGTGGGATTAGAAAGAAAGTCTGGGAATGAAAATGGTCTGATTTTAATTTCAGCTATGCCTTTCCTGATTATGTATTATTTGGATACTTTTTCACCAGCATTGTTCCATTGAATGTATGTAATAGCTTTTAAAATCTTCATGTTTTTAATGCCTTCTTAATTATCTCATCCCCAATATTGTGAGACATCCTGTCTGCAGTAACTTAAAAGAAGAAACTTCACAACTATATTACATCTATTCAGTTCTGTACGTAACTCACATTTGCAGTAAAGTTTAGAAGCTCCTTAAAGACTGATTCACATGCAGGTATGATAGTTTCTCCCATTTAAGATTAGGATTTCCTGTAGTTAGAGCACTCACCTAGCATACAAAAGGACCTCGGTTCAGTTCCCAGGCAAACATTGGACAAGTTTCCTTACTCCACACACCTATGTTTACGTAGCAGTAAGTAGGAACCTGGTAGATTGGTAGATTGCTTTCCGGTAGAAATAATTCCTTTGAAGAAAAAAATAAGAATTTGGTCACTCAATCCAAGACTGTTTGTGGGACACTGCTGTGCCCAATTGGCTGTTGTGTTTTGCTCACAAAAGATACAGTCAATTCACTTTACAGTATATATATATATTTTTGGTCACCTTTCTCCCCCTGCCTCTGGCTCAGGCTCGGGATCCGTTATTGTGAAGCGCTCTGAGACGCCGTCCGGCGTGGAGGGCGCTATATAAATCAAAGTTGTTATATTCTGTAAAGTGCTTTGAGACGTGATAAAGCGCAACATCAAATGCTAGGATTATTTTTATATATATTTTCCCAGCTGTGTACTCATCCTTCACAAATTAACTAAAAAAAGTACAGCTCTTCTTCGGTCCAGCTGGGTAAGTGCAACCCACTGGACGTGAAACAAAGTTAAATGCCAATCTGTGTTCATATTGTTTTAGAAAAACCACCCACCATAACAAAAAAGCTGGCAGAATTTACTGTTGTCACTGAAGGAGAGGATGTCACCTTGTGCTGTGAAACATCTAAATCTGAATGTCCCATTAAGTGGTTTAAGGATGCAAAGCTTTTGAAAAATACATCCAAACATAGAATCAGTCGTTCTGGAAATGATGCCAGATTGATTGTTTGCAAAGCTGAGCAGAAGGATGCTGGAACGTATGAATGCCAGACTGAGGCATCGAGTACTAAAGCTATTGTCACAGTGACTGGTAAGGACAACGTTTATCCTTTGTATTAATGACTAGTTAATACACAATTTTACTAATAACCAAAACTTAGACAATTTTAACATTTTGTGTCCTGTCACACCTTACAAAGCATTTTGTGCTTGTGTTGTGTATGTTATGCTTCAGTTGTTTTTATTCGAGTATGTTTACTTTGTGTAATTTGTGGTATTTCCTTGTCTAATTTGTGTGGTTTTTTTAAACTGTTATTGCTTCAATTGTCCCGCTGTAATATGGTTTACTTCCAGACCAGTGTTCCAATGACGATGAGAATTCCAATGAATCTTGTTTAAACAATACCGCAGATTAAGTTTGCGTGCAAGTGCATCTGTTTTTATTCTCTTTTTTTATCTTTTTAGTTGCACAGTTACTGACCTGCACATCGGTAGTATGGAGGGCATTAAATAATAATAATAATTATAATAATCTTTGTATTTGGTCTGACACCCCATCACATGATTGAGATGTTTCCAAGCGCTTCATAGAATATCCTCTAAAGTGGATTGACAGTGTATTTTGTGAGGGAAATGCGGCAGCCAATTGCGCATAGCAGTGTCCCACAAACAGTCCGGGAATCAGTGACTACATTTTATTTATATTTTTGGAGGGATTATTACTCCCTGGAAACTTCCCAATTCAGTCTTAGCCTGTAATTCAATTTACAACAATCACATCAATGGAAGGATGAGTTGGAAACAGACACTGTTTCTGGCTGTTTGTGGATCATCGCTGTGTGCACATTGGCTGCCACATTCACCTACAAATTCTGTACTTCGCTGTGCATCCTGTGAAGGTGTTTGAGACCTCGGGATGTGAAAGGCGTTGTATAGCAGATGTGAGGATTATTAAACCTGTGCTTCTCCCCTTGACCTGTCTAAGAGTGGATTAAATCACCCGTAATATTGATCTGAGCAAACGTAGAATGTGTGCATAAATTGGGTCATCGGTAAACTATGTTGGTGTTTGATCTTTCTGTTGCCATGATTTGTATTGTGTTCTTTCGTCCCCCATTGTTGTTGCAATCAGTGAGACAGGATACAATGATTTTAATGTTGTCCAGCCAAGTCACTAAGCAAGGCTTATTTCTTTTATTCATTGAGTCTGAAATTCACTAACATGTCTGAACCTCACAAGCCTAACCAAAATTCTATTTGAGGAACAATACAGAAATTGCTGGCTGGTGAACTAAATCCTAAATTTGTCACAATAGATAATATTAGATTTTTAAAATTCATTCATTTGGTTAATCATTTTTGTCATTTTTGTCCATTCATGAAATAACATGTCTTATGAGCTGATAACTAGGATAGAGAATTTGTAAAATGTCAATTTTCCTTTTTGACGGGAGAATACCAAAGATTATGTAACTATATAACCTACATATTTATTTTACGTTTGCTGTACCTCACAATTTATAAATCTTTCATCAGGCTTAGACTCTTCAATGTGACTATCATATGTGTATTGACATTCAGTATATTGTTATTACTATTATTATTGTGATCAAATTTCTCACGTGTCCCAACCATCCTTCCATTATACTCCATAAAACTCTTCAAAAGGAGCAAGTGAATTCCTTCTGTTGGTTTATCTTTATCTAGTCTTCCAGCCTTTCCCAGAGAGGGGCACCATCATTCCTTTTTCAACAGTTTTTCTTAATATAAATTTCCGATACCTCAAGCAATGTTGGTTAATCATTTCTTTTTGTTCAGCTTAAAAAAAACTGAAATGTCTTGAGCAACTACTTTCAGGTTTCTGTTTCCACGGCCAATGTTTCTATGGCAATATTGTTTTCACTCTATAAAAATTTCTTCAACGGTCTTCAATGGTTTATTCTTCAATTGAAGGAATGACTGTACCATTTACTATCCTGCCTTTCTTCCCCCTGCCTCGACCCCTCCCCTTTTGCTTCTTTACCCCCTTTTGCCCCTAATCCCACTTCCGTGACTGATTGTGGGACACTGCTGTGTGCAATTTGGCTGCCGCGTTTCGCCCACTAATATACAGTTACTTTTCCTACTATGCTTTATCCTGCCCTGATCCTTCCCACCCTGCTCTTGTCCTACCTGACTGTACAGCGCCTTGGGATGTCCTCTCAAGGTGAAAGGCGCTATATAAATGTAAGTGTTGTTGTTGTTGTTGTTGTATTTTGTTCCTAGATTCCTTCATTTTCCAGCAATGTGTGACCATCAATATTGATTAACTGCATGTGTTTGTTGTGTTATTGCTGGGTATTCATATTTTACTTGAGAGACGTTTACTAACTCAGTTCACTGCAGGTTTAACCACAGTGTACGATATTTCATGTAGGGTTGATTTCTTGGAAGTGAAATGCATATAATTCTCTCTTGCTTTATTACACAATAGCCTATTCAACACATGCAAATTATATTAGTACTGATGTTTTGACCCCATCCCCATCCCCACCTCTCTCCTCATCTCCCAGCTCCATCTCCTAGTCCCCCTCCTAACTGACATCATCAATCTCTCCCAATCCACCAGCAATGTTTCCACCCCTCTAAAAACTGCTGTCATCACCCCTATGTTGAAAAACCTTCACTGGACCCATCCCAAGCCCTGCAATCTGACTTCCGTACTGCCCATAGTATGGAGACAGCCATGGTCAAAGTCTCTAACGACATTCTAAATATCTGCGATCTGGGCTCTCTCTGCCTTCTTGTCCTCCGCGTCCTCGCTGCTTCCTTCAACACTGTTAACCATTCCATCCTCCTACACTGCCTCTCCTCCCAGCTCAATCTCCCGTCTGACCTTGCCCTACCATCGGTAGCCAGGCTTTCCACTTCTCTGCCTCCATGCTTTGGAACTCCATCTCACAGGCCCTTCGCCTCGCTCCCCCCCTTGCCTCCTTCAAAGCCAGTCTCCTTTTTGACCATGCCTTCAGCTGCCGTCCTATCTCTCTGCTCTCCCTCATCCCAACCCTGCCCTCATCCCTTCCCCCATGCTTGGATCCTGACCCCTGACTGTCCAGTGCCTTAGGACGTCCTCCAGAGAAACGTCCTCTGTCTGCTCTACAAATGTAATCTTGTTGTTGTTGTATACTTTCTGCAGTCTCCAAACATCTCACCTTTCATATCGTATCATAATGAAAATAATGGCTACGTGTTTGTTAATTGCAATGGTATTTTTAATCCTGTCCCTAACCAGCCTTGCCAACCACCTTCAAGAAAGAACTTGAGAATGTGGTGGCCCAGGAAGGTGTGACAGCCACCCTGAGATGTGAAATGAGCAGAGATGACACTGCAGTGGAGTGGAGAAAAGAGTCCACCCTCCTTCGTGCCGGAGACAAATACGAAATGAAGCAGAAAGGCCCAGTTGTGGAGCTGCTAATTCACAACCTAAAGCCTGAAGATAGTGGGCAATACAGCTGCAACATAGGAGATCAGCAGACCACAGCTTCCTTGAAAGTTAACGGTAGGAAATAATACATATTAGAACCATGATCCTTTCACATCTTGATTGCTTCACTAGACTGGCCATCCTGTCCCCTGTTTCCCTGCAACAATAACAAGAGGGCGGGGGAGGGAGCGAAGAGAAGGGACTGTGGGTTGGAGTTCAGAGGCTGTGAATTGGGATATCGCAATGCAATTTGGGGATTGTGGAGTCCTGTAGCTCAGTGGTTAGAGCACTTGCCTTACAGGCGAGGATCCTGTGTTCATTTCCAGGCAGGTTCAGGGGAACGTTTCCTTACTCCACACACATGCTGATAATAATCTATAAAAAAAAATAGGTCATTTCAACCCATGAGTGTTTGTGGGGACCCTGCGGAGCACAATTGGCTACCACCCTTTTTCCCACAAATATAGTCATTTCACTTTACAGTATATTATGTGAAGCGCTTTGAGAAGTCTAGAAGACTAGACTGAGAAGTGCTATATCAAATGCAAGGATTATTATTTTATTAATAAAAAAGTCCATAAATATTTGTGAGATATTACTGTGCACAATTAGATGCTGCATTTCACCCACAAAATACACAGTCAATCCACTTTATGGTGTATTCTAGCACTTTGAAACGTCTCAACAATGTGATAAGGTGTTATATCACATGCAAGAATTACTATTATTAATAAAAGAAATAATGGACTCATCAATAATGCATTTAGATTGATGTTTTTACAAAATCTCTACCAGCCCTTCCGGTGCTTTTTAAAAAGAAGCTGCAGAACAAGGAAAGTAAAGAGGGAAGTGACGCCTCATTGAGCTGCGTAATCTCCAAACCTGACGCCCCCGTCAAGTGGAAGAAAGGATCTACGGTACTTCAGCTCAGCGACAAGTATGAAATGAAGCAGAAAGGTTGCAGCGTTGAGTTGATTATCTGCGGCCTGACGCTGGGAGACACGGGTGAATATACCTGTGATACAGGGGATGAGCAAACCACAGCCTCACTGAAAGTCAAAAGTAAGACGACAAACACTCGGTTCCTCACCTGTTTACTTACGTTCAGTGTCTGTTAGTTTTTCTTCTCATGTTTCTCAAGATGGTTTCTAGACATTCAATAGTTTGGTCATCTCTTCCTACGTGATGCCGTCTGGTAGGAGGGCGCTATACAAATGTTGTTGTGTGTGGGGAAAAATGGTTTCTAACTGCTGGTTCTTTAGTGCTCCTGTCTCTCTACCTCTGTAAATTGCTAACACCATACTGACCTGTCCGCTCCCTCTGTTCAGCAGATTCCCGTCTGCTTCACCTCCCCGCCTAGCCTGCCCCACCATTGATGATCAGGCTTTCTCCCCCCAGTTCCCTGTGGAATTCCATCCACCGTCCCTTAGCCTCACTCCTTTCCTTGTCTCATTCAAGGCCTGACTAAAGAGCCTCCTTTTGGACCATGCCTTCAGCCACCCTCCTCCCCCCACCCTCCCTGTCTTCCACCCTTTCTGATCCCACCCCAACCCCTGGGTCGGGAGCAAATCATTGACTGTCCAGTACCTCGGGACGCCTGCCGACGTGAAAGGTGCTATACGTACAGTTGATAATTTCCACTTATATTGTCACCTTAAGCTAAATACTGAAATGACTGAAATGTCTCCTTCAGCTCTGCCAGTGCTTTTTAAGACAGAGCTTCGGAATGAGGAAGCTCAGGAAGGAAACACTGCAACACTCCGCTGTGAGGTGACTAAAGCAGATTCCCCAGTGAAATGGAGGAAGGAATCTGTACTGCTCCATTCAAGTGACAAACATGAAATGAAGCAAAAAGGCGTCAGTGTTGAATTGCTTATTCATGACCTAAAGCTAGGAGACACCGGAGAATATACATGCGACACTGGTGATAAAAAGTCCACTGCAACCTTAAAAGTGAAAGGTAGGACAACAATCTATTGAAGACAACAACAATTGACATTTATGTTATAATAATAATATTCTTTGCATTTTATTTGGCGCCTTCCCAAGTCAACGAGACATCTCAAAGCGCTTCACAGCACTGTAAAGTGTATTGACTATATTTTATGGGTGAAATGCGGCAGCCAATGTATACAGTGCCTTTCACGTTGGAGGATGTGCCAAACTTTAATTGCTGATTTGTTGGTCATGTTACTGGGAGAGAGAAACTCTCTTCTCTTTTCATGTAACGTTTACCAGGACAGCCAGACAAGACTTTGGTTTATCCGACAATATAACAAGAACAACCTCTTGCATTTATACAGTAATTTGTAGAGTCCTGTAGCTCAGTGGTTAGAGCACTCGTCTTGCAAGTGAGAGCCCTGGGTTCAATTCCAGGCAGGGTGAAACCATGGGCAAGTTTCCTTATTCCACATGCTAATAACAATTGCCTCGAAAAAAACAAAATTAGTCATTTCAATCCACGACTGGTGTGGAACACTGCTGTGAGCAATTGGCTGCCATGTTTCGCACACAAATATGCCATCAATTCACTTTACAATATATTCTGTGCAGCGCTTTGAGATGACTAGAAGATGTAAAAAGTGCTATATCGCTATTGATGCTACATCAAATATAAGAATTATTATTATTATTCATTTATATTGTGTTTTGGTCTTCGTGATGTTGGTTAGTTTTGTCTTCACAACCTGTGATGTACAAAGCGAAACCTAGATGACCCTGAATTGTGTTACTGTCTTCCTTTAGCTCTGCCCGTGCTTTTCAACAAAGAGCTTGAGTCAGTGGAAGTGGAGGAGAATGGCACTGCCACACTGCACTGCGAGGTTACTAAACCGGATGCCCCAGTTACATGGAGGAGGGGATCTCTGCTGCTCACCCCGGGTGACAAATATGAAATGGAGCAAAAAGGTTCTTGCATTGAGTTACATATTCACAACCTGAAACTGAAGGATGCTGGAGATTACACCTGTGATTCTGGAGACCAGCAGACCACTGGGTCCTTAACAGTCAAAGGTACTGAGCGTTGGCTGTCTTTATAGCTTGTAATTGAATGCCAAGCAAGGGGGAGGGGACACAGTTTGTAGGCTGGGACAAGGAGGATAATCATTATAATCATCATCATCCTTGCAATTGATAATACAGATAATAAAATAATACAGTGCCTTATCACGTTGTTGAGACATCTCAAAGCACTTTACAGAATATATTGTAAAGTAGATTGACTATATTTTGTGGGCGAAATGCAGCAGTCAATTGTGGACAGCAGTAATCCACAAACAGTTGTGAATTGAGTGACCAAACTTTTTGGGGAGGGGTTTAGGCAGAGGGATTATTAGTAATCCACCAATTGACTACCCACCAGGTTCTTACTTCCTGCGTGTGGAATAAGGAAACTTGCTGAAAGTTTCATCCAACCCGGGAATTGAACCCGGGTTCTCTCATTTGTAATGCAAGGACACTAACTACTACACTATGGGAAGCTAGTGATGCTGCATGGAATGCATAGCATACTTGAGTTTGTCAAGCAGAGTAAAAAAGATCCCTATTGGAAACTTCCCTTCCTTCATATGGACCTTTATGCTGACAGCATTGATGTAAAGGATGTCTTACTGACGTGAAAGCGCTCTACAAATATAATGTTGTTGTTGTAACTAATTAACACAATGGTGTAGATGGAAGGCATCTGTAACTGTGCTGTAGTTCTTAAAGGGATTAAATTTCCAATGACAAAGAGAGAAATGAACTTAAAGAATAAATTGTTGGCATCTGGTTCCTATGTTATTCTGGAATACGTATATGCTAATTTATCTGACCTCAGCCAGCACGGGTAATCATTGATGACAGATTGTATGCAGTGGGATTATATTTAAATGTGCAGAAGTCATTGTCAAGTTTGACCTTGAACAAATTGTAACACTATGAATAAAATTCCTCCCTCTCTCCCTCCCCCAGCCCTGCCTGTACTTTTCAAACGAGAGCTTCAGAATGTAGAGGCTGAAGAGGATGGTACGGCCACCCTGAGCTGTGAAGTCACCAAACCTGATGTCCCAGTGAGGTGGAGGAGGGGATCTGTGGGGCTTCACTCCAGCGACAAGTATAAACAGAAGCAGAAAGGTTGCAACATTGAGTTAGTTATACAGAAGCTAACACTGGAAGATGCTGGAGATTACACCTGTGACATTGGGGACCGGCAGAGCTCGGCTACATTGAAAGTCAAGGGTAGGACAGCTATGACTCCTCAGTTGTCAATATGTCATTAATGATTTTCACCATAACATATGTTTTTTTCCCATCTTCTCCAAGTTTCTCCTGGTGAGACGTGCAGCAGATCTTACTTTACATCCATAATTGCCTTTGCTGTGAATTTCATGTTGTAGCTTAATTGTTATTTTCCGACAATAGTACACACAAACACATTCATATGTAGAAACGTACTTGCACGCATCTGATTGCATGTGATTCTAGCAGCACTGCTAATCATTAAACCCTAACAAAAAGTTCCTTTTCTGTCAACACTTCTACGAAGAGGTTGTAACTGCAGCAAGATAAATTACAACCTAAGAAATTGTCCTCTGTATCATAGTTTTCATTCCATGAGTTCCACCTCATTAATTAAATCAGCGCTAACAACAGCACAGTCAGAAGACCAACTCATTGTGAAAGAAGGGGCTGAATGGCCTTATTGGGAAGAGGGAACATTTAAGCTGGATGTGCATTACAGTCTTGAAACAAATGAATGCCAGATTAGCGTCCTCCGCAGAGAGGGGGCCACTTAATTTTATCAGGATGTTGGTGGGAAGTTGAATCTATACATGATGTGGGTTTGTATTCAGGTCAACACTACACTTTGCAGTGAGATGTCCAGCGACATTAGATTTGGTGAGAAAATTGAATACTGAACTGAACGTGAAAATATTGTTTCAGAATGTGGCCTCACACACACCACAGACACACACACACACACACTGCTGTATCTGCAACAATCCAAAATCCATTGGATTAAGTATTTTGCAAGGGCAGGTTGTGTATGATGCCGATGGGAACCTTTGGGATGTGAACCGCACATATCCAGGATCTGCAAGTGACTTGTGTGTTTTAGATATTTTCTCCTTCTCTAAAGATGAACAGTCCACAAAGATGGCATGTTGGGTTTGCTGAACCACTTTGGTTACTACTACTACTAATAATAATCCTTGCATTTGATAGAGGGCCTTATCGCGTCTCACTTATGCAATGCGATGGAACCTGTATGGCATTATTGAATAAAGAAAATTTTAAACATTTTCAGCAGTGAGAATACCAGGTTTGAGGTTGATGGTACATTTGGAACACATTTCTTCCAGCGGGTTTGCCTAGAAATATGTGTGTTGTTTTGAGACATCATGTTTGGGTCATTAGTAATCTGTGCCTTGAGAATTAAAATGACTGTCTCCCCCAGCCCTGCCTGTACTTTTCAAACGAGAACTTCAGAACATACAGGCTGAAGAGGATGGTACGGCCACCCTGAGCTGTGAGGTTACCAAACCCGACGTCCCAGTGACGTGGAGGAGGGGATCTGTGGGGTTTCACTCCAGTGACAAGTATAAAATGAAGCAGAAAGGTTGCAGCGTTCAGTTAGTTATACAGAAGCTGACACTGGAAGATGCTGGAGATTACACCTGTGACACTGGAGACCGGCAGAGCTCGGCTACATTGAAAGTCAAGGGTAGGACTTCCACTGCTATTCACCATAATTGCATGATTGTTGATTCCCGTTGGTGAAATGTTGCGCCTCTTACCAACAATCCATCTTCTTTGTATCGTACATCCATTATCATTATGATTACTTGTTCCAATTCTTGACTTTTCTTTGATGTGTGTGTATATGTTTGTATTTGTGTGTGTGTGTGTATATGTGAGTGAGATAAGGGGGTATCGTAGAAGTGGAGCTTAGCTGCCTCCAAGGTGATCATCTGGCAACTAGAACACTCAACTCAAATGGATCTGAGAGCACAAGACTTGTCACTGAGGGTCAGGAATGCTTCCCACTTGACTCCTGTTAACCTTGCCATCCAAAGCCTCAATCCATGTCAGTGATTCCCACTGGACAAGCTGGGGAAAGCTTGCCCTATAGTGTTGGCAATGGCTCACCTTGTGGTTGAGATACTCTTCAGCATGGCAATGGGTTTCTGTGTGTTAGATACCAATCTGACCCCAAAAGCAAATGTAATTCTTATATCTCAACATGATGTTCATCATACCCACCACCCTGGTACAATACTTTTTTTTAAGATGAGAAATAAAAGAAGTTAGAAGTTTAAAGTATTCATGGTGCTTTTTCAGAGAACACATAGTTAGGGTCAGTAGTGCCCCTCATCCAAATTTATTCCCTCAAAACGGGATTAATCAGTCACTCCTTGCAGTTTGTGAGATGTTACTGGTGTAGGTTGGCCAGAATATTATTCAGATACATCGGACATTCAGCCGCTTCAGCCTGTTCTGCTATTCTGCCAAAATGCTTCACAGGATCTTCTGTGAAATCTAATGACTATGTATATGTCGGTGAACGTCGCAAAGCTAAACTCCTGAGGAATATTCACTTAATAGGTTTAAGAATTCACCAGGGGACACGATTATGAAATAAAGTTACTGTCTCCCCCAGCTCTGCCTGTGCTTTTCAAACGAAAGCTTCAGAACGTAGAGGCTGAAGAGGATGGTATGGCCATCCTGAGCTGTGAGGTTACCAAACCTGACGTCCCATTGACATGGAGGATGGGATCTGTGGGGCTTCACTCCAGAGACAAGTATAAAATGAAGCAGAAAGGTTGCAGTGTTGAGTTAGTTATTCACAAGCTGAAGCTGGAAGATGCTGGAGATTACACCTGTGACACTGGGGACCAACAGAGCTCGGCTACATTGAAAGTCAAGGGTAGGATGACAAATCCTACTCATTATAATTCCAATGTTGTTTATTTTCATCATAAACTTTCTCATGGAGATCTTCATATTCATCACACAGGGCGTTTGTTCTTGTTACCTGTTCACAGACTGTCAGAAACCTCTTTAACGTTGGAAAATGTATAATCATGAATAAAATTACTGTCTCCCTCAGCGCTATTTATATATATTTAGATGTGCAGAAGTCATTGTCAAGTTTGACCTTGAACAAATTGTAACACTATGAATAAAATTCCTCCCTCTCTCTCTCGCCCAGCCCTGCCTGTACTTTTCAAACGAGGGCTTCAGAATGTAGAGGCTGAAGAGGATGGTATGGCCACCCTGAGCTGTGAGGTTACCAAACCTGATGTCCCAGTGACGTGGAGGAGGGGATCTGTGGGGCTTCACTCCAGCGACAAGTATAAAATGAAGCAGAAAGGTTGCAGCGTTGAGTTAGTTATACAGAAGCTGAAGCTGGAAGATGCTGGAGATTACACCTGTGATACAGGAGATCAGCAAAGCACTGCGTCCTTAAAAATGAAGGGTAGGACCACAGTCCTCTATCTATCTTCTATCCTCTTCTATATTAATAAAACAATAATGTGTGTCACTGTCTGTCTGTGTCAGTCTCTGTGTATCTGTCTGTGCGTCAGGAAGAATCTCAATAACTGATTGACAGTATTTATACCTCATCCAAAAGGTCTTGCGGGTGGGAGTGACATGGGCCTATTTTTGGGGGGAGTGTGGTGGGTGTTATCGCCTATCATTCATGCGTTATGACCTAAACTACATTTCAGTTTTGCGCTTCTCGTTGCAGTTCCACCTGGTGCCTGCGCCGGCTGACTGTGGCGGTATGCTATCGCGTGTCACAGAACACACGCATAGCCAAGTGGCAGCGACTAAATAAACATCACACACCCAGCTGAGCTACGGCAACAACAGCACAATTACATTTGTAATTGGCCTTTCACGTCGGGAGGACGGTCCCTGTCACACTTACATTGATGATTGTGAAGATGCCTAAACACAAATTAAACCTTTCAAGCCTAAGCAAGTGTGTCTGACCGAGTGTCAGTCCACATTCCATATTGGATCCTTTAGTTGGAAGTGTAGCTGCCACATATGCAGCTAGTTATTCATAATCTAGTGTAATTTTGTCATGGATCTGCCCATTTTTATTGAAGCATATGTTCGCGAATAGTATACCCAGAAATCTTTCTTATTATCCTGAATTATTTCTCTTTGCATTCCTTTGATAGCACTGAACCTTTACGCTCTTTCTTCTTTATTCTCCATATCCTCCATTAGTATTATCAATTGACTCCATGTCTTGGGGAATTAATTTAAGGATAAAATTATGATAATCATTACGTTTGGTATTGGGCCTTTCATGTTGGGAGGACATCTCAAAGCCCTCACAGGATATACTTTAAAGTGGAATGTATTTATTGGCGAATATAAAAGGCACATTGAATGATGTTTCGTTGATATACTAGTCTGTGTATCCCCATCATGCCAGTCTTCGCCAGGCTCCATCTTATTACAGAATGGATCGATTTCAAGATTCTCTCACTTGTCTAAAAATCCCTTCACTCACTGGTCCCTCCAACCCTTTCTGACCTCCTCTCTTCCCACTCCACTACCTGCTGTTTCCACTAAGTTGGTTCTGGGCTCCTGTTTGTCCCTCTGATCCACCATCAGTAGCCATGCTTTCAGCCATTATACCCCAATGCTTTGGAACCAGCACCTCAATCACTCCCTCCCCTTTTTTAGATCGTGACCCTCCATTTAGACCGTTGCTCCCTCCACCCGGCTGGGATTTAGTCTCCGCCAATGTTAAACGCTCCGAGACGCTGGAATGGTGGCACTACATAAATGCAGGTTTTGGTTGTTGTATAATGACTGAGGGAGCAGGAGTTTCAATCTAGTGACTTATGGACCTTACCTTTGATTTGAAGAATGAAGCAGGCACAACAGAGAAAGACAATCTTCCTTATTCACAGTTAAGATCTCTATCTCAGTGCAGCAAATCCTGATTCAACACTATAAACTCATTCAGAAACAATAAAGTAGATAGAATTGAGGCTGCAAGTAGGAGTATAAATTGTATGGCAGTAATTCCTTACAGCGATTTGAATGCATTGAATTCAGAATCGGATAGAAATCTTTGCCATCACCAATTGAATTACTGTCTCCCCCAGCCCTGCCTGTGCTTTTCAAACGAGAACTTCTGAACGTAGAGGCTGAAGAGGATGGTATGGCCACCCTGAGCTGTGAGGTCAACAAACCCGACGTCCCAGTGAAGTGGAGGAGGGGATCTGTGGGGCTTCACTCCAGTGACAAGTATAAAATGAAGCAGAAAGTTTGCAGCGTTGAGTTAGTTATTCACAAGCTGAAGATGGAAGATGCTGGAGATTACACCTGTGACACTGGAGACCAGCAGAGCTCGGCTACATTGAAAGTCAAGGGTAGGACGTTCATCATTATTCCCCCAAAACTAAATCATTCTTGATCCTCAACATTAATAAATGTTTTACAAAGTTCATCACCTTCTAACCTCAAACACAATCACTCAACTGTTTCCTTTCTTACTCGAAGGTTACACTGGGCTTCAGAAACATGACTGGGTGTGAAAGGGCTTTCAAATTCTAACACAGATATTAGATTGGTTTGAACATTTGTGAGGCTGGTACTGGTTTGGCATGGAGGGTGCAATAGAAATCCAAGTTGTTGTTATTGTTGTTGTTGGTACTATAATAATCGTGCATTCGATATAGCGGCTTAACACGTCTTCAAGACGTCTCACAACACTTTGTAGAATGTTCTCTTGATGTCTTTTATCATGCAGCACTGAGCTAGGGCTTCATTCAAACTGAATTTTGACTAGTTAGCTATTGTGAGATGAAACTATCTTTGGGCTTCAGTTAAATTATCCTCCTCACTCCTGCACACCTTATATAGTGACTTGCAGGCCATCAGCTAATTGTTGAATGGCACTGATTCAGCAGTTTTGGACGAGAGCAAACGTCATAATGAAGGTTAGAGTATTATTAATAACAATAATCCTTGCATTTGATACAGCGTATTTCACATCTTCTATACATCTCAAAGTGCCTCACAGAATATCCTGTAAAGTGAATTGACTGTATATTTGTGGACGAAACGTGACTGCCAATTGCCCACAGCAGTGTTGGATTCATAGCTCAATCCTAAAAATAATTAAATGGTGATCAGGTATTGTAAATGTACAATAGACGTAAAAGCAAGTTCTGGTTATAATAGTATAAGTAGGTTCTAGTTAGAACAGTGGGTTTTTGATCTATCGACACAGATTCAGTGATATAATAGGCTAGTTATATGGACTGTGACATCGTATGCTTTCGGCCACAGTATTGATGCCTATTTTAGCAGGAGTTTACGAGGATACAAAGTGGACATTATATCTATCACTATACTCCATGTGGTTTCCATCGAGTTGGATTGGATGAATCGTATATGCATTTGAATCAATTAGGTTTGGCTAATTTGTAAAATTTACCGTCAGAAATAAAGTTAGTGTCTCCCTCAGCGCTACCTGTGCTTTTCAAACGAGAGCTTCTGAACGTAGAGGCCGAAAAGGATGGTACAGCCACCCTAAGCTGTGAGGTTAGCAAACCTGACGTCCCAGTGACGTGGAGGAGGGGATCTGTAGAGCTTCACTCCAGCGACAAGTATAAAATGAAGCAGAAAGGTTCCAGCGTTGAGTTAGTTATCCACAAGCTGAAGATGGAAGATGCTGGAGATTACACCTGCAGCACTGGGGACCAGCAGAGCTCGGCTACATTGAAAGTCAAGGGTAGGAAGACAAATCTTACTCATTATAATTCCAATGTTGTTTATTTTCACTACAAAGTTTCTCATGGAAATCTTCATCGTCATCACACATGGCGTTTATTCTCCCTTACCTGTTCATGGACTGTCAGAAATCTCTTTAATATTAGGAAAGTGTATCATCATGAATAAAATTACTGTCTCCCTCAGCTCTACCTGTGCTTTTCAAACGAGAACTTCAGAACATAGAGGCTGAAGAGGATGGTACGGCCACCCTGAACTGTGAGGTTACTAAACCAGGCGTCCCAGTGACGTGGAGGAGGGGATCTGTGGGGCTTCACTCCAGCGACAAGTATAAAATGAAGCAGAAAGGTTGCAACGTTGAGTTAGTTATAGAGAAGCTGAAGCTGGAAGATGCTGGAGACTACACTTGCGATACAGGAGATCAGCAAAGCACTGCATCCTTGAAAGTGAAGGGTAGGACAACAGTCCTCTATCTTCTATTCAATTCTATACTAATAAAATAATAATGTGTGTCTCTGTCTATCTGTCTGCCTGCCTGCGTCAGTCTCTCTGTATCTGTCTGTGCTTCAGGAAGTATCTCAATAACTGATGGACATAGAGACCGTATTTGTACCTCATCCGAAAGGTCTTGTGCCTGGGAGAGACAAGGGCCTAATTTTTTGTGGGGTGGGGGTTTGTTGTCACCTATCGTTCAAGATTTATGATCTAAACTGCATTTCAGTTTTGTGTTTCTTGCTGCAGTTTAGATCATAACCTTCTATTTAAACTAGGGTCCGTCGATATGGAAATTTTCCGATTTAGATATATCGATGGGCTCATATCGAGATATACCGATATATCGATATTTTCGGGGTTTTTGTACTGCGCATGTGCGCACGTCGCGAGTGGCGCGTGCATTCGCGGTGCATGCGCATTCGGAGGTGTGTGCGCATTCGGGGCCTATCTCCTCAGGAGGTAAATATCTTTCTCTTTGTGTCTCACACTATCACTCTCTCCATCTCTGTGTTTTTCTGTCTGTGTCTCTGTGTCCCTCCTCTCTCACATCCTCCCCACCTCTCTCTCTCTCTGTTTCTCTCTCTCTCTGTCTGTCTGTCTGTCTGTTATCACATCCCCCCCATCTTCCCCCCCACCGTCTGTCCCCCCCCCCCCCCACCGTCCGTCTCTCCCCCCCCCCCCCGCCGCCGTCCCTCTCTCCCTGCCCCCCCCCCCCCCCCATCGCCGTCCCTCTCTTCCCCCCCCACCACTCCCCACCATCTCTCTCCCCCCACCACCCCACCCCTTGCATACCTGTATATTGTATTCGAGGACTATGAATACAATATGGCAGCTTGCACCTCGGTCTGTGCATTGTGTATAGAGATGAGCATTCTGGGTCTTGTAGTTCAGTGCGCGCACATTCCGATTTTTTCGATATATCGACTTTTTCGATATATCGATATTTTGAAAATGTTTATATCGGCGTATCGATATGAAGATTATATCGGATATAATCAGTATATCGATATATCGCCGGACCCTAATTTAGACCTTTGCTCCCTCCTCCTGGCTGGGATTTAAATGTTAAATGCTCCGAGATGCTGGCCTGGTGGCGCTATATAAATGCAGGTTTCTGTTGTTGTCTAATAACTAATGGGGCAGGAGTTTCAATCTAGTGACTATAGCAGGAAGATATAGATAAAATGGTAAAGTGGGCAGACACATGGCAGATGACTAAGTGGAGAGAAGTGTGAGGTGATACATTTTAGGAGAAGAAATGAGGGGAGGCAATATAGGCTAGATAGTACAATTTTAAGGGGTGTGAGGGAACAGAGAGACTTGGGGATTTGTGTTAGTGACTCTTTGAAGAGTAGACAGGTAGACAAAGTTGTTACAAAGGCATATATGGCTTGATAAATAGGGGTATATAGTACAAAAGTCAGGAAGTGCTGACTAACCTCTATAAAACTTTGGTTAGGCCTCAGCTGGAGTACTGTATTCAATTCTGATCACCACATTGTAGAAAGAATGTTAAGGCATTGGAAAAGGTGCAAAGAAGGTTTACTAGAATGGTACCAGGATTGAGGGACTTCAGTTATCTAGATAGGCTAGGTTTACTCTCCTTGGAACAGAGAAGGTTGAGAGGAGACCTAATAGAGGTTTATAAAATCATGAGGGGATTCGACAGGGTGAATAAGGAAAAACTGTTTCCACTGGTGGGCGAGAATGGATTGCATTAAGAATCAGATGGAAATCTCTGCCATCACCAATTGAATTACTGTCTCCTCCAGCTCTGCCTGTGCTTTTCAAACGAGAACTTCTGAACGTAGAGGCTGAAGAGGATGGTACGGCCACCCTGAGCTGTGAGGTTACCAAACCTGACGTCCCAGTGACATGGAGGAGGGGATCTGTGGGGCTTCACTCCAGCAACAAGTATAAAATGAAGCAGAAAGGTTGCAGCGTTGAGTTGGTTATTCACCAACTAAAGCTGGAAGATGCTGGAGATTACACCTGTGACACTGGGGACAAGCAGAGCTCGGCTACATTGAAAGTCAAGGGTAGGATGACAAATCTTACTAATTATAATTCCAATGTTATTTATTTTCACCATAAAGTTTCTCATGGAAATCTTCATCGTCATCACACATGGCGTTTGTTCTCACTACCTGTTCATGGACTGTCAGAAATCTCTTTAATGTTAGGAAAGTGTATCATCATCCATAAAATTACTGTCTCCCTCAGCGCTACCTGTGCTTTTCAAACGAGAGCTTCTGAACGTAGAGGCTGAAGAGGATGGTACGGCCACCCTGAGCTGTGAGGTTACCAAACCTGACGTCCCAGTGAGGTGGAGGAGGGGATCTGTGGAGCTTCACTCCAGCAACAAGTATAAAATGAAGCAGAAACGTTGCAGCGTTGAGTTAGTTATTCACCAACTGAAGCTGGAAGATGCTGGAGATTACACCTGTGACACTGGGGACCGGCAGAGCTTGGCTACATTGAAAGTAAAGGGTAGGACGTTCATCATTATTCCCCCAAAACTAAATCATTCTTGATCCTCAACATTAATAAATGTTTTACAAAGCTCATCACCTTGTAACCTCAAACACAATCACTCAACCGTTTCCTTTCTTACTCGACGGTTACCCTGGGCTTCAGAAACATGACTGTTTGTGAATGGGCTTTCAAACTGTAACACAGATATTAGATTGGTTTGTTTATTTGTGAGGCTGGTACTGGAGGGTGCTATAGAAATCCAAGTTGTTGTTGTTGGTACTATAATAATCGTGCATTCGATATAGCGCCTTAACACGTCTTCAAGACATCTCACAGCACTTTGTAGAATGTATCTTGATGTCTTTTATCATGCAGCACTGAGCTAGGGCTTCATTCAAACTGAATTTTGACTAGTTAGCCATTGTGAAATGAAACTATCTTTGTGCTTCAGTTAAATTATCCTCTTCAGTCCCGCACACCTTATATTGTCACTTGCAGGCCATCAGGTAATGGTTGAATGGCACTGATCCAGCAGTTTTGGACGAGAGCAAACGTCATAGTGAAGGTTAGAGTATTATTAATAATAATAATCCTTGCATTTGATACAGAGTATTTCATGTCTTCTAACGTCTCAAAGTGCTTCACAGAATATCCTGTAAAGTGAATTGACTGTATATTTGTGGGCGAAACGTGACAGCCAATTGCGCACAGCAAAATTGGATTCATAGCTCAATCGTAAAAATAATTAAATGGTGATCAGTTATTGTAAATGTACAATAGACGTAAAAGCAAGTTCTAGTTATAACAGTGGGTTTTTGGTCTATCGACACAGATTCAGTGATATAATAGATTAGTTATATGGACTGTGACATCCTATGCTTTGGGCCACAGTATTAATGCCTATTTTAGCAGTTTACCAGGATACAAAGTGGACATTATATCTACCACTATACTCCATGTGGTTTCCATTGAGTTGGTTTGGGTGAATCGTATGTGCATTTGAATTAATTAGGTTTGGTTAATTTGTAAAATCTACCTCCTGAAATAAAGTTACTGTCTCCCTCAGCGCTACCTGTGTTTTTCAAACGAGAGCTTCTGAACATAGAGGCCGAAGAGGATAGTACGGTCACCCTGAGCTGTGAGGTTACCAAACCTGACGTCCCAGTGACATGGAGAAGGGGATCTATGCGGCTTCACTCCAGCGACAAGTATAAAATGAAGCAGAAAGGTTCCAGCGTTGAGTTAGTTATTCACAAGCTGAATATGGAAGATGCTGGAGATTACACCTGTGACACTGGGGACCAGCAGAGCTCGGCTACATTGAAAGTCAAGGGTAGGAAGACAAATCTTACTCATTATAATACTAATGTTATTTATTTTCAACACAATGTTTCTCATGGAAATTTTCATCGTCATCACACATAGCATGTGTTCTCATTATCTGTTCATGAACTGTCAGAAATCTCTTTAATGTTGGGAAAGTGTATTATCATGAATAAAATTACTGTCTCCCTCAGCGCTACCTGTGCTTTTCAAACAAGAACTTCAGAACGTAGAGGCTGAAGAGGATGGTATGGCCATCCTGAGCTGTGAGGTTACTAAACCAGATGTTCCAGTGATGTGGAGGAAGGGATCTGTGGGGCTTCACTCCAGTGACAAGTATAAAATGAAGCAGAAAGCTTGCAGCGTTGAGTTAGTTATTCACAAGCTGAAGATGGAAGATGCTGGAGATTACACCTGTGACATTGGAGACCGGCAGAGCTCGGCTACATTGAAAGTCAAGGGTAGGACGTTCATCATTATTCCCCCAAAACTAAACCATTCTTGATCCTCATCATTAATAAATGTTTTACAAAGTTCATCACCTTCTAACCTCAAACACAATCACTCAACTGTTTCCTTTCTTTCTCGACGGTTACCCTGGGCTTCAGAAACATGACTGTGTGTGAAAGGCGCTTTTAAACTGTAACACAGATATTAGATTGGTTTGAACATTTGTGAGGCTGGTAATGGTTTGGCATGGAGGGTGCAATAGAAATCCAAGTTGTTGTTATTGTTGTTGTTGGTACTATAATAATCGTGCATTCGATATAGCGGCTTAACACGTCTTCAAGACGTCTCACAACACTTTGTAGAATGTACTCTTGATGTCTTTTATCATGCAGCACTGAGCTAGGGCTTCATTCAAACTGAATTCTGACAGTTAGCCATTGTGAGATGAAACTATTTTTGTGCTTCATTTAAATTATACTCTTCAGTCCTGCACATCTTATATAATCACTTGCAGGCCATCAGCTAATCGTTGAATGGCACTGATTCAGCAGTTTTCGACGAGAGCAAACATCATAGTGAAGGTTAGAGTATTAATAATAATCCTTCCATTTGATATGTATTTCACATCTTCTAGACGTCTCAAAGTGCAGAATAGAATATCCTGAAGTGAATTGACTGTATATTTGTGGGCGAAACGTGACACCTAAATGCGCACAGCAAAATTGGATTCATAGCTCAATCCTAAAAATAATTAAATGGTGATCAGTTATTGTAAATGTACAATAGATGTAATAGCAAGTACAGTGTACAGTTAGTTCACAGATTCAGTGTCGATAGACCAATATATAATAATAGACAAGTTATATGGACTGTGACATCCTATGCTTTGGGTCACAGTATTAATGCCTATTTTACCAGGATATAAAGTGAACATTATATCTACCACTATATTCCATGTAGTTTCCATCGAGTTGGTTTGGGTGAATCGTATGTGCATTTGAATCAATTAGGTTTGGTTAATTTGTAATATGTACCGTCAGAAATAAAGTTACTGTCTCCCTCAGCGTTACCTGTGCTTTTCAAACAAGAGCTTCTGAACGTAGAGGCTGAAGAGGATGGTACGGCCACCCTGAACTGTGAGGTTACCAAACCCGACGTCCCAGTGACGTGGAGGAAGGGATCTGTGGGGCTTCACTCCAGTGACAAGTATAAAACGAAGCAGAAAGGTTATAGCATTGAGTTAGTTATTCACAAGCTGAAGATGGAAGATGCTGGAGATTACACCTGCGATACAGGAGATCAGCAAAGCACTGCGTCCTTGAAAGTGAATGGTAGGACAACAGTCCTCTATCTATCTTTTCTCCTCTTCTGTATTAATAAAACAATAATGTGTGTTTCTGTCTGTCTGTTTGTCTGTCTGCGTCAGTCTCTGTGTATCTGTCTGTGCTTCGGGAAGTATCTCAATAACTGATGGACATAGAGACTGTATTTATACCTCATCCGAAAGGTCTTGCGGCTAGGACTGGCAAGGGCCTATTTTTGGGGGGGAGGTGGGTTGTTGTTATCGCCTATCGTTCAAGATTGATGACCTAAAATGCATTTCAGTTTTGCGCTTCTCGCTGCAGTTTAGATCATGACCTTCTATATAGACCTTTCCTCCCTCCTCATGGCTGGGATTTAGTCTTCGCCAATGTTAAACGCTCCGATTCGCTGGCCTGGTGGCGCTATATAAATGTAGTTTTCTGTTATTGTCTTAATAACTGAGGGAGCAGGAGTTTCAATCTAATGACTGTAGCAAGAAGATATAGATAAAATGATAAAGTGGGCAGATATATGGCGAATAAAGTTTAATGCAGAGAAGTGTGAGATGATACATTTTGGGAGAAGAAATGAGGGGAGGCAATATAGGCTAGATAATACAATTTTAAGGGGTGTGAGGGAAAAGAGAGACCTGGTGATTTGTGTTAGTGACTCTTTGAAGGTGGTAGGACAGGTAGACAAAGCTGTTAAGAAGGCATATGGCTTGATTAATAGGGATATAGAGTACAAAAGTCAGGAAGTGCTGACTAACCTCTGTAAAACTTTGGTTAGGCCTCAGCTGAAGTACTGTATCCAATTCTGATCACCACACTATGGAAAGAATGTTAAGACATTGGAAAAAGTGAAAAGAAGATTTACTAGAATGGTACCGGATTGAGGGACTTCAGTTATGGGGAAAGGTTAGATAGGCTAGGTTTATTCTCTTTGGAACAGAGAAGGTTGAGAGGAGACCTAATAGAGGTTTATAAAATCATGAGGCGATTCGACAGGGTGAATAAGGAAATACTGTTTCCACTCGTGGGTGAATCTGTGACTCGTGGTCACAGATTTAAAATAGTTTCAAAACAAAGCAGAGGGGAGCTGAGGAGAAATGTTTTCACTTAGCGGGGTGTTCGAATCTGGAATGCATTGCCTGAAAAGGTGTTGGAGGCCGATTCGATAACAGCTTTTAAAAGGGAATTAGATCTTTATTTCGGGAGAACAGATCTGTTAGGTTATGGGGCGAGAGCTGGGCAGTGGGATTGAGTTGCTCTTTTTACAGAGCCGGCACAGACTAGATGGGCTGAATGGCCTCCTTTTGTGCCGTAAAATTCGATGATTCTATGACTTGTGGACCTTACCTTTGATTTAAAGAATGAAGAAGGCTCAACAGAGAAAGACAATCTTCCTTATTCACAGTTAAGATCTCTATCTTAGTGCAGCAGATCCTGATTTAACTCCGAACAATGTAAAACTCATTCGGAAACAATAAAGTAGATAGAATTGAAGCTGCAAGTAGGAGTATAAATTGTATGGCAGGAATTCCTTACAGTGGATTTGAATGGATTGAATTCAGAATCGGATAGAAATCTCTGCCATCACCAATTGAATTACTGTCTCCCCCAGCCCTGCCTGTGCTTTTCAAACAAGAACTTCAGAATGTAGAGGCTGAAGAGGATGGTACGGCCACCCTGAGCTGTGAGGTCACCAAACCTGATGTCCCAGTGACGTGGAGGAGGGGATCTGTGGGGCTTCACTCCAGCGACAAGTATAAACAGAAGCAGAAAGGTTGCAACATTGAGTTAGTTATACAGAAACTAACACTGGAAGATGCTGGAGATTACACCTGTGACATTGGGGACCGGCAGAGCTCGGCTACATTGAAAGTCAAGGGTAGGACTTTCATCATTACTCCCCCAAACTAAATCATTCTTGATCCTCATCATTAATAAATGTTTGGGAAGGTTAGAGTATTCGATTCATAGCTCAATCCTAAAACTAAAGCTCATTCAAAGGTGATGGGTTATTGCAAATGTACAATAGATGTACAGTAGTAGCAAGTACTGTGTACTATTGGTACTAGTTATAATAGTGCGGTATTGGTCTATCGACACATATTCAGTGTTATAATAGACTAGTTATGTGGATCCTATGTTTCGGGCCACAGTATTAATGCCTAAAACAAAACACAAAATGCAGATGCTGGAAATCTGAAACAAAAACAGAGAGATCTGGGAAAACTCAGCAGGTCAGGCAGCATCTATGGAGAAAGGAAATTGAGTCAACGTTTCAGGTCCATGACCCTTTGTCACAACTGGGGCATGTTGGAAGGGAAGTTTTTAAGGACACGTTGGAGAGGCGGAGGCAGGACAAGGAAAGCAAAGGAGAAAAAGAAGACAAAGGAGAAAATGTGTTCATTGATGAGTCGTTATCACAAGGTGATAACGACTTAATAGAAAAAGAGGTGGGTTGAAACAAAACTGGGGAGAAGAGGTGTTAATAGTGAAGAGTAGATAGATAAGATGCTGTTCCTCAAGCTTTCGCTATGGATCATTGGAACAGCGCAGGAGACCAGGATGGAGAGGGCAGACTCTGAAACGGAGTGTGAATTGAAATGGAGGGAGACTGGAAGATTAGGGTTGTCCTTGCGTACAGAACAAATGAATGCCTATTTTAGCAGGAGATTACTAGGATACAAAGTGGACATTATATCTACCACTATACTCCACGTGGTTTCCATTGAGTTGGTTTGGGTGAATTGTATGCGCATTTGAATCAATTAGGTTTGGTTAATTTGTAAAATCTACCGTGAGAAATAAAGTTACTGTCTCCCTCAGTGCTACCTGTGCTTTTCAAACGAGAGCTTCTGAACACAGAGGCTGAAGAGGATGGTACGACCACCCTGAGCTGTGAGGTTACCAAACCTGACGTCCCAGTGACGTGGAGGAGGGGATCTGTGGGGCTTCACTCCAGTGACAAGTATGAAATGAAGCAGAAAGGTTGCAGCATTGAGTTAGTTATACACAAGCTGAAGCTGGAAGATGCTGGCAGCTATAGCTGTGACTCTGGGGACCGGCAGACCAGTGCCTCCTTGAAAGTGAACGGTAAGAGATTCTTATTTATGTAGTGCTGGGGTCTCGGTGGCTTCCCAGCTGTGGTCCTCATGACAGGGCAACAATGAAGGAAAATTCAATAAAGGAACAGTTATTTGGTTGGCCGACCATAAAGGTTGGCAACCACTGGTGCAGGAGATTTAAACCCTTGTCATTGTCAACCGGTGAGGTTCCGTTTTTGACAGGACTGTGTGAGCTGTGTATTTCATGATCAACAATCATATCCATACCCAGCAACCCAGCAGGAATGCCCATGCTTTTATCTAGCGATGCTTTGCAGTTGGTAATTAATTTCTTATCCATTTGAAGTAAAGTTTTCACATTGTAAGTTGTGCCAATTAGAATCATAGAATCTTACGGCACAAAAGGAGGCCATTCGGCCCATCGAGTCTGTGCCGGCTCTTTAAAAAGAGCAATTTAACCCCACTCCCCAGCTCTCTTTCTATAACCTCGCAAACCCGTCTTCCCCAAATAATGTCTATCTCTCTTTTAAAAGTTGTTATCGAATTGGCCTCCACCACCTCTTCAGGCAATGCATTCCAGATTCGAACAACTCGCTGAGTGAAACAAATTCTCCTCAGCTCCCCTCTGCTTCTTTTTGAAACTATTTTAAATCTGTGACAATGAGTCACTGATACTCCCACCAATGGAAACAGTGTTTCCCTATCTACTCTGTTGAACCCCTCATGATATTAAGAACCTCTATTAGGTCTCCTTGCAACTTTCTCTGTTCCAATGAGAATAAACCTAGCCTCTCTAGCCTTTCCTTATTGAACTGATAAGAACATAAGAATTAGGAGCAGGAGTAAGCCATTTGGCCCTTCGAGCTTGTTCCGCCATTCAATAAGATCATGGCTGATCTTCTCACCTAACTCTAATTACCTGCCCCATCCCCATATCCCCTAATCCCCCTATTTAAAAAAAAAATCTATCAGTCTCAGTCTTGAAAATGTTCAAGGACTGAGCATCTACAGCCTTCTGGGGGTAGTGAATTCCATAAATTCACTACCCTCTGAGTGAAGAAATGTTTCCTCAACTCTGTTCCAAAAGGCTGACCCTTAATTTTAAGACTGTGACCCCTGGTTATAGATTCTCCTACCAGAGGAAACAGTCCCTCAGTGTCTACTTTATCTAGCCCTTTAAGAATCTTATATGTTTCAATAAGATACCCCCTAATTCTTCTGTACTCCAGAGAATACAGCCCTAGTTTATTCAGCCTATCCTCATAGGTCAGTCCCCTCATCCCAGGAACTAACCTAGTGAATCTACGCTGCACCCCCTCTAAGGCAAGTATGTCATTTTTTAAATAAGTAGACCAAAACTGCACACAGTTCTCTAGGTGCGGTCTCACAAAGCCCTATACAGTTGCAGCAAGACTTCCCTATTCTTATACTCTAAACCTTTTGAAATGAACGCTAACATGCCGTTCGCCTTCTTAGTTGCTTGCTGCACCAAGGTACTATCTGTAGATAGGTGCATTTAGTGAGTTAATAGGAGTACCAAGGTTATACTATAATAATGATGATCCTTGCATTTGATACAGCCTTTATCATGTCTTCTAACCATCTCAAAGCGCTTGGCAGAATATACTATAGAGTGAATTGACTATATGTTGTGTGGGTGAACAATCCTGTTGTAATGCCAGTCAGTGTTGGAAACCGGGTGTACCCTGGTTCAAGATAGCAGTGGTTTAAGCAGATTTGTGCTAACTGAGTTCCAACTTTATTTCAGTTCTTTATTTTGTCCATCAAGTTCTAGGCACAGTTCAAACCATACAATGAATTACTTCAAGAAATCCTATTTGATCCTGCCTGAAATCTGAACCACTTGAAGGGAGAGTTATATCCCTCCAATGCACATTTCAGCTCCATTCTTTCTAGTCCTAACATGGCCGTGCGTTTCTCACCCTAAATCACGCAGCCTTGCCTGTTCTCTTCAAACAAGAGCTTCAGAACCAAGAAGCAGAAGAAGGGGATTCAGCGACGCTGCTCTGCCAGTTGACCAAAGCTGATGTTCCAGTGGAGTGGAGACAGGGTTCTGTGGTCCTCGAAGCTGGGGACAAATACGAAATGAAACAGATAGGTTCCCACGTCGAGTTGTTGATCCGCTGTTTGAGAGTTGAAGACACCGGAGATTACACTTGTTGTACGAGAGATCACCAGACCTCTGCCTTTCTCCGAGTGAATGGTAGGAAGCAAATACTTTACAAGTTCATCATTTCATCTGCACTGGTCATGTTATATTTGCCGTGGTCTTCATTCAGCAGCAAGTTGGAGCAGTTGCCTATATGGCTACATATGTGTCTTGCCTTCCTATTGAAGAGGATGTTGTGTGAGTTTTATATTTGTTGTGGGGATGTTTTAATCTGCTTCATTCTTATAAAAAGCGTTAATTTTAGAAATGATCTAGAAATACTGTATATTTGCAGAGGTTTTCTATACTGTACCTTTGCAGAGGTTTTTGTGCCTATTAACTTTTTTGCAATCCTTTTCTCCAGAAGGACAATTGGTTGAATGGTCTTTAGGGACTTAAGAACCGTGTACTAATCACTAACCTGTTCTGCTCTCAGTCACATATCATCCTATTCCCCTGATTATTTTCTCCTTTAATCCCACTGTACTCTCAAATATTTTTTGCATAATTTAAACTCAAATACAATCCACCATCCCTCAACTTCCTAAATTTAGCTTCTCGGTAATCACACTGGTTATCAATATGATTCCACATCAACAACAACAACTTTGATTTATATAGCGCCCTCCACGCTGGATGGCATCTCAGAGCGCTTTACAATAGCGGATCCCGGGACCGAGCCAGGGGCAGGGGTAGAAAGGTGACCAAAAGCGCGGTTGAAGAGAAAGGTCTTCAGCTGTGACCAGAAACTGGGAAGAGAGGGGGCAAGGCGAAGGGAGTGAGGAAGGGAGTTCCAGAGCCTCGGGGCGCAGTGGCTGAAGGCACGACCGCCGAGAGTGGAGCGGAAGGATTCAGGAGACATGGAGGAGGCCAGACCCAGAGAAGCGAAGGCAGCGGGTGCTGGGTTGGGGGGAGAGGAGATCAGAGAGATAGGGGGGTGCAGAGGAGTGGAGGGATTTGAAAACAAGGATCTTGAAGTAGATCCTCTCTGGGATAGGGAGCCAGTTTCATGTTTCAGCGTTTTAAAACCCTGATTTCTTCAAGCCTTCATTTCATTTCTCTTCTTGTGGTTGAGGTCCTCAGCTAAGAACATGCTGAGATCCTAACACAAGATAATTTTTGGAAACCTATCAACTGAAAGCATGCCTTAGATTTGTTAACAATTCCAGTGACCCAGAGCACTGTACTAAAAGCTGGAGTTGTGATGTTGCCAGAATACATAAACAATAATCCTTGCATTCGACACGTCGGGAGAATGCTTCAAAATGTGAGAGCCTCGTGAGATTGAGTGTGTTTATTGGTTATTTTCTTCCCCTCAGTTCTTCCCACCCTCAGCTTGGCTCTGTGAACCACTTTGAGGCATCCTCCCAACATGAAAAGCACTATATACAGTAGAAGCCCATTTAAGCCCACCCTCGGGACCTGGCCAGTGCCGGTTAAAGCGCCTGCCGGATATTCGGCAGAAAACCCAACACAAAAAAAAATCACATTTTTAAAAACATAGTATATTAATAATAGACTAAATAATAATTTATATGATAATATAATATATAAATAATAACAATAATCCTTTTACACACAGCGACCAGGCAGTTCAGAGAGATCTTTAAACTAGTGCAAAAGTTACACGTCTGAATGATACTGTTCTCATTGGGGGCAGAAGAGAGGAAAGCAAACGTGTTATTGAGAAAGCAGCCCCGCTGTCACTGTTCAGTTAACTTTCTTTCCAAATGATCCAAGGATCGGCATTGAAAGCAAACGTTTCATTTCACTTTTAAAGTTAGATTTGTTTTTAACATCAAACTGGGGTAAGGGGAGAAGCGCTGAGTGTGTTTCTGATATGCACTGCAGCTTCCCAAGCTTAAAGGTAAAATAAACCAGACTTGAGAGGTGTTGCAGGGGTTTATGTTTTTTATTAACTTATTGAATTTATTAAAATAAAAGCTAAGGCTGTGATATGCATTATCTGCAAGCTTTGCTTGTGTGTGTGTGTGTTTTGCTGCTTTGTTGTTAAATTAATGAACTCACCCTCACTCTCCCTCTCAAACCTGGAGAGTGTATCTCTGTACCTCTGTACACTCTGCGGAATGCTGTACCGGCATCATTCTGAGCTAGCACCACCACCAGGCACCTAGTAGCAGCATTCCAAAATACTGATACAAAACACCACAAAAATGCATTTTTCTGGATAAATTCTGGTTTATCGAATGCGGACCTTTTTTTTGCGGTGCCGGTTATACAGAAGTTACGGTTGATTGGGTTACGGAAAAACGGTCTTCTACTGTAATACTAATTATAATAATAAGAATAATCCTTGCATTTGATGGAGCGCTTTTCACATCTTCTAGACGTCTCAATATTTGTGTAATTATCATTTATATTTGTATAATCCCTCCAAAAAACCACAATAATAAAAAATTGTCATCTCAATCCACGACTGTGAGGACGCTGCTGTGTGCAATTGGCTGCCACGTTTCACCCACAAATATACAGTCAATTCACTTCACAGTATATTCAGTGAAGCGCTTTGAGATATTGATAAGATGTGAAAAGCGCTATATCAAATGCAAGGATTATTCTTCTTAGTATTATAAATGTAGAGTTACTATATTTTGTAGGTAAACATCAGCCTAACGAAGCAAGATAGTGTTGTAGGTTTAACAGAGGGAAGAATGATTGATGGTTTTCTTCGGTTAATATTTCTCAGCTTTACCAGTGCTTTTCAAACACGAGCTTCAGCCTGAGGAAGCGAGGGAGGGTAGCACAGCCACACTGCGCTGCCAGCTCACTAAAGCCAATGCCACAGTGGAGTGGAGAAAGGGGTCAGTGGTGCTCCTACCCTGCCGTAAATATCAAATGAAGCAAGAGGGTCCGATTGTGGAGTTGTTCATCACTGACCTGGAGCCCGAAGATGCCGGGGAATATACATGTGATTCTGGGGATAAACAAACCACTGCTTCTCTTACAGTCAATGGTAAGAAACAACAATAAGAACAACAAAATCACATTTGTACGGTGCCTTTCACGTCGGGAGGATGTCCCAAGGTGTTGGACAATCAATGTTTCAGAAAGAAGGTATTTTGCATTGGAAATTGAGGTACAGCGAAGACGTGATAAGAACATAAGGATTTGTTGGCCAGAGAAGACCAGGGTCTATCTAGTTTGCTTTCCACCAATTGTGGCAGTCGCTCGACATGCTGTGTCCCAAATTATATACTGTATCCCCAAATATTATTTTTGAACAGAAATCTATCTAATTTCTTCTTGAAACGGGTGTCTGACACTCTTTATTTCCACCCTCTGTCTCCCCAGGGAGCCTGCTCCATAAGTTTACTACTTGCTCACCAAAGTAGTGTTTCTGCAGATTTGTTCTGAATTTATCACCCACACCCCCAACACTCCCTTCGATGATAGCGGTCTTTAATATGATAAGGGGTTTCCATAGAGTAGAGATATTCTGTCTGTGTTTTCTGGTAGAGGGAGTGGGCAGTTTGTTAGGGCTTCAGGACGTTACAGAGGTTCGTCAGAGCAAGAGAGCTTCAAGGGCGAGAACAAAGATCACGACCGTTTCTTGAAACTTCTTAAGTTGTTCCTACATGTGCAATAAATTGTTTTTGTAAATTATCCAGCTTTGCCTGTGTTCTTCAAACAAGAGCTGCATAGTGAAGAAGCTGAAGAAGGTGACACTGTCACTTTTCATTGTGAACTGACTAAACCTGGTGCCCCAGTACACTGGAGAAAGGGGGCTGTCGTTCTTAAGCCCAGTCACAAGTATGAAATCAAACAAGTTGATGTTTTTGTTGAGTTATCAATCCATCATTTGAAAACAGAAGATTCTGGAGAATATGTATGTGATTCTGGGGATCAACAGACCACGGCTTACTTGAAAGTTAATGGTAGGAACAGTTAATGGTGAAAAATTAAACACAAATTAATATGTTTTCACTGAGTGTGGTTCAGTAGATGTACTAAAGAGTTTGGTTCAGCAGTGGTTTGGATATTTTCACTTCATAACCATGAGATGTTTTAACTGTGTATTGCACTAACTTCCCCCCCGCTTGACTTGTTGGTTTTTCCTGTTGTGTAGCAGAATTCAACAACTATTAACCGTTGCAACACCAACAAAAAAATTATATTTGCAAAGTGCCTTTCACTTCGGGAGAACGTCCCAAGGCGCTGAAGTCAGGGATTACTACCTGAGTGAGCCGAATGGCCTTTTTCTGTGCTGTTGATTTCAGTGTTTGAGTTGAGCTTAGAATGTAATTCATTAAAATAGACTCCCAAGAAACTACTTATAATTAAAATCTTAATAGTTGATGTTTTTTCTTGTCCACACCAGTCTATCCACCGAAGTACAATATTCTCTGTCTAATCATACCATTTTTTTGTTGCATTGATGCTTCTCTATCATAATCCTTTCTCTAACCATTAATTAATTTTGTGAAACAAAGACCAAAGTTGGTGCTTTTTAAAAATTATTGCTGTTGTATACAGTACAGTATCTCTTGAGTGGACAAAAATCTGTTTGTTTCTTACGTGTTGAATGACACATGCGGTGTCTCAAACCATTCCATTCTAACAATCTGTTGCTTGGATTTCCAGGTGTAGGGAAAAAATGATAAACATTTAATAATAATAATCCTTGCAGTTGATATAATGTGTTATCATGTCATTGAGATGTCTCAAAGCGCTTCACAGAATATTCTGTCTGTTAATTTAATTTACATACGTTACCACTTAATGAGTATCTTTAATTTACCTTTAATATTGCTGAGAGATCAGTTACTTGAGAATGGGCAGCATCTATGGAGAATGGAAAGTGAGTTAACGTTTCAAAAGGACATTGACCTGAAAGGTTAATTCACATTCCTCTCTCCGTAGATGCTGCCTGAGCTGTTCCCAGCCACTACTGTTTCTAATTTCCAATTTCCATCATCTGCAGTATTTTGCCTTTTAATTACTTGAATTGCAATCATAAATCTCAAGTTGTTCCCTTTTGTCATCTTTCCCATATTGCCAGAGCCAGACATTACTATAGTGGAGGGATTGAAGAATGTTAAAGTGTTTGAAGATGAAGATGCCTTGTTTAAATGCCAAGTTTCTCACGAAAATGCACGTGATGTGCAATGGAAACTTGGATACGCCACACTTCAGAACAGCTCGCTTAATGAGATCTCTGTGGAACGTGGAAAGATTCATTTGCTGCATGTTCGGAAAGTCGCAGAAGAAGATTCTGGGACCGTGACCTTCCGAGTTGGACCTTATGTTTCGTCAGCGGAGTTGACTGTGAAAGGTAACCAACGTCCAACACCAAAGGAAGAGGCAAAGGACAGAATGTTCTCCTGGTGACTGAGAACAGTGAAGAATTTTGCCCAAATTTCGGCAGATTGATGTGAAGAATAATAATAACGATAATAATTCTTGCGTTTGATATAGCGCTTTTCATGTCTTTTAGATGTCCCAAAGCGTTTCACAGAATATACTGTAAAATGAATTGATATATTTGTGGGCGAAATGCAGCAGCCAATTGTGCACAGCAGCAATTGTCCCCACTGTTTGTCCCCACAAATAGTCGTGGGTTGATATGACCAATATATTGTTTTTTTGAGGAATTATTATTAGGCATGTGGAGGAAGCAAACTTTCCTACGGTTTCACCCTGTCTGGATTAAAACACAGGTCTCACGCTTGTAAGGCGAGTGTTCTAACCACTGAGCTACAGGAGCTCCACTGTAATGATTTGGATTTATTTGGATATAGAATAGAGTTTTCAACACATTTCTGTGCAATGTTTTCCTTGTAATCCTTGCATTTGATAGAGTACCTTATCGGGTGGTTCTGCTGTCTCAAAAGTGCTTCACAGAGAATGCAGTGAAGTGAACTAACTATGTAATTGGTGGGCGGAACGCGGCAGCCAATTGCACACAGCAGCATCCCACAAACAGTCGTGGTTTGAGTGACCAAATGATAACCAAATTATAAGGGATTATAATTGATTTTTGTTATGTATAGGGTGAAGCTGTTTATCATGGCTGCACTGTATAATTATTTTTTAAAAAGCAGAGAATTTTTAACCATTTTATATTGCTCCATTGCAGCTACTCCAGTCTACTTCAAACAAGAACTTCAGCACACAGAGGCTGAGGAGAATGGAACAGCAACTCTCCAGTGTGAGCTCTCTAAACCCAGTGGAGCAGTGACATGGAGCAAAGGGTCACTAGCAATTGCTTCAGATAAGAAGCACAAGGTGAAGCAGGAAGGTCCTCTCCACACGCTACTGATTCACAACCTGGAACCAATGGACTCAGGAGATTACACCTGTGCTTCTGAGGGTCAACAGACAACAGCTTCTGTAACCGTCAAAGGTAAGGAGTTCATGGAATAAAAACCAGGGATTCATGGAATAAACCATGGAATAAATACATTTTTATTCATAAAAATAATAATTCTTGCACTTGATATAGCGCTTTTTACGTCTTCTAGATGTCTCAAAGCGCTTCACAGAATATAGTGTCAAGTGAATTGACCGACCATATTTGTGGGCGAAATGCGGCAGCCAAATTGCTCACAACAGTGTCCCACAAACAGTCAAGGAAGTGGGATTAGGGGAAAAGGTGGGGGAAAGATGGCAAGGGGAGGGGTCAGGTAGGGGGAAGGAGAGCAGGAAAGCTGACTGTTTACTTGTGGGAGAAAGTGTTTTGTTTCTCCACAAACAGTGGTGGGCTGAGATGACCAATTTATTATTTGTCTTTCGACTGAACAAAAAGATTTTCTTAACTGAAAACAACTAACTGGAGTGCTCAGGGGGTCAGAATGCATCTATATAGAGAGGAAATTGGGTTAACGTTAACTCACTTTCCTCTCTCTCTCTATAAACTGCTGCCTAACCTGCTGAGTGTTCCCAGCAACTTCTGTTTATATTGCAGATTTCTAGCATTTGTAGTATTTTGCTTTGTATAAACATGCTTCTGGTTAAGGGCAAAACATTTGACGATATTTAATTAAATTTTATTTTTGTCCTCAGCCCTGCCTGTACTTTTCTTGAAATGGCTTCAGAATGAGCAAGCAGAGCATGGTGGCACAGGCAAACTGCGCTGTGAGCTGACTAAACCTGGCGCTAAGGTGGAATGGAGGAAGGGCAGTCTGGTAGTTCATGCTGGTGACAAGTATGAAATACTTCAGAAAGGAGCGGTTGTCGAGCTACTTATCCACAATTTGACACCAGAAGACACAGGAGAATACACATGTGATTCTGGGGACCAGCAAACTACTGCCTGCGTAACGATCACACGTAAGAAACAAAATCACCCCTGCTTTAACACTTCCTGACATGAAAAGACAAGTAGGATTCTTTTTATCAACAGCCAGTCTTGGCTTCAATTGAGAAAGATTAAATCGCAACTTGAAGCCCTCCCGGATAACTCATGGCGTTAACCTCAAGACCAATCAATCTCTTAAAATTTAACATCAGAGTCCTGTAGTGTAGTGTTTACTCCACTCGCTGTGCAAGCGAGAGGACCCAGGTTCGATTCCTGGGCAGGGCGGAACCTTAGGCATGTTTCCTTACACCACACTTACACACATACACATACGCCTCTGTTTACCTAGCAGTAAGTAGGAGCCCGGTTGTTAGTCGATTGGGGGAATTGCTTTATGGGGGTAATAATCCCCTCAATCAAAAATCTGGTCAGAGCGTTGGGGCATTCACAGGTGGATTGATTTGCAGGCGTTTGAGTTGTCCTGAATGTGTGGTTTGTATTGACAGAGCCAGATGTAAGAATTGTTGAGAGTTTGAAGGACGTGGAGGTATTTGTGGGCGGGGACGCTGTGTTTGAATGCAGAGTCTCCCAGGAGAGGGCGGGTGATGTGCGGTGGAGCCTGGGAGGCATCGAGTTGCAGAATAACGAAATGAACACGATTTCAGTGAAGAAAGGCAACGTTCACAGCTTGATGCTGAGAAAAGTCACACGGGATGATTCCGGTGCCGTCATCTTTACGGTTGGGAAAGACACATCTACGGCTGAATTGAAAGTCAAAGGTAAAAAAGATTTCAACTCTTGGTGTACATCTCCCAAGTCTGACCCTACTTCAGTGGTCGGCTCAAGCCCCATGTTGTCTACTCCAATGCAGGGCTGGTGGTGTCCATTGTTTGAATTGCTCCCCTTTTTTTGGTGAGATGTTAAACCGAGGCATTGTTGTGTAGGTGTAAGTGTAACCCTAACCTTATCTAAACCTTCACCACTCAGATCAAAGACTTAACTGAAGCGTAGAACCTCATCAATGCTGCATGCCCCCAGCTCCACATTGGAGCATCAGCCGAGATTAACTAACTTGTGACGTGAGGCTTGAATCCACAAGCTTGTTTCCCAGAGGCTAGACTGCTAACCATTGAGCTCGCCTGATGACACACACTCTAGTTTATACTGCGGTATGAATTTATAATGGCAATAATTCTTGCCTTTGACACAGCGCCTTATCGCGTCATTGAGATGTCTCAAAGCACTTCACAATGAATTGTAAAGTGAATTGACTGTTTCTTTTGTGGGTGGAACGGCATTTCATGAAGGATGCACTATACAAATGTACTTTTGTTGTTGTTGTTGCTTCTCTCAGTATCAGATTTGCCAAATGCCAAGATTGTTATTATCACTTTGGTTTTTCAGCCACTCCTGCAAGTTTCACACTACAACTGGAAACCACAGAGGCAGGGGAGACCGGAACCACAAGTCTACACTGTGAGCTCTCACAACCTGAGGCTTCTGTCACTTGGAAGAAAGGATCAGTTACAATCCAGCCAAGTGGGAGGCATGAAATTAAACGTGAAGGAGCCACACAAACGTTAGTGATTCGTGACTTGAAACTGGAGGATTCAGGAGAGTATTCCTGTAGCTCTGGGGATCAACACACTGCAGCTTCCTTAACTGTGAAACGTGAGTTCAAAGCCAAATGAGAATCTCCCTTTAGGTTTGTGTTTTAGTGATTTGGGATTTTAAAATTCAACCTGAACAGGCAGGTAGGACCTTGGATTAAAGTCTAATCCGAAGGACAGAACAACAACAAGCAACAAGTGTGTGAGTGTGTACAGTGCCTTTCACATTGGGAGGATGTCCCAAGGTTCTGGCCAGTCAGTGTTTCAGACCTGAGCTGGGGTTGGGATCGGGGAGGGTGGAGGCAAGGGAGGTGAAGTGGGTGACCGATGGCACGGTCGAAGAGAGGGTCTTGAGGTGGGACGTGATGGAGACCAGGGAGGGGGCAAGGCGGAGGAATTACGAGATGGAATTTGCCAAATTGATGACTTCACCTGTCGGTGTTGGAGTTGGGGAAATAGAAATAATCAAACTCAACGGTAACACTAATAAGTAATAAAAATAATCTTTGCATTTGATGCAGCGCCTTATCATGTCTTCGAGTAGTTTCTAAGTGCTTCACAGAATATACTGTAAAAGTGATTTGACTGTAATTTGTGGCTGAGACTTGTATGATTTGAAATTGCTCTTTGCGATTCTTGAATATAATTGGGTCAAATTTAGGTGACTACATACATGCACACACACACATACATATATAAGCAGACCACTTTCAACTGTTTTGATATTTTCTAACTAACTTTTGCAGATACCAAAACAGAAATGACTGGGAACACTCAGCAGGTCAGGCAGCATCTATGGAGAAAGGAATAGTGAGTCAATGTTTTGGATCCATGATGCTTTGTCAGAACTCTGAGGTGTTTCCTCTCTCCAGATGCTGCCTGACCTGCTGAGTGTTCCCAGCCATTTCTGTTTTGGTTTCAGATTTCCAGCATTTGCAGTATTTTGCATTATTGTTTAGCTTTTGCAGATGATTAATATCTTTGCTTTACTGTGCAGCATTGGAACTGAACATCATCAAGGGGCTGCAGAACGTGACAATATATGAAAATGAAGATGCTTTGTTTAAGTGCGAGGTCCATCCGGAAAATGTGGGGGATGTACAGTGGTGGTTGGCGGGCGTTCCCTTACAGCACAACGAAATGAACAAATTGGGGCTGGAACATGGAAAGATTCACACCCTGAGGTTACGGAAGGTCACACTGGAAGACTCTGGCACGGTTACCATTAAAGTTGGGAGTCTCGCTTCCTCCGCAGAGCTGCTTGTCAAAGGTAAGTAAGAAAAAATCGACGTATTTTTCATTGATGACCATTTTATGCAGTGATTCAGTTCCTCGTTTAGTAATAATAATGGTAATATTGATAGCCGCAACTGTTTGTGGGACGCTGCTATGCAAAATCACCTGCCGTTTTTTCGCCCCTAATATACAATGAGTTTACTTTTTTTTTCAGTATATTCTGTGAAGGGCTTTGAGACGTCTTGAAGACGTGATAAGGCGCTTTATCAAATGCAAAGATTATCATTAACTGTACTTGAGTTATAGGAACAGGAGTGGGTCATTCAAGCCCCAGTTCTGCCATACTATTAGCTCATGGCCTCCATTGGAATTAGATGGACTAATTTGACACAGGATCAAAGCAGTCGTATAAAAGCAGTATTAGATTCTTCTCAGCATTAGTGTTTGACTTTAACCAGCAGGAGCTATTAACTAATTTTCCATCCACATTTCCAGAACCTCCAAAAATTATCCGCGGTCTGGAGGACACCAAAGTGCTGGAGCAAAGCAGCGTGAGCTTCCAGTGCGAGCTTTCTCAGGAGGGTGTTCCAAACGCACAGTGGTGGTTGGATGGGACACCTCTTCAGAAGAATGATCTGAATGAAGTTTCTGTCTGTGGTCAGGTGCACACCCTGATTCTGAGAAACCTGACGCCCAAGGATTCAGGAACCGTGCTCTTCAAAGTTGGCTCGAAAAGTTCCTCGGCAAAGTTGACGGTGGAAGAAATACCCAAAGGTACCTCAATGATTAGTTTGTACTTTGTAGATTGTCACAAGAGCTGGAATGCTAAATCCATTGTAAAACAACTAGAGCATGTCTTGCTTGTGACGAGACCCATTTGACAAAGGTCTCCATTCTCTAGAATGGTTAACAAAACTTTCATTAATTGTTGAATGCATTTCCTTGTCAAACTGAGGAGAAATTCCGATAATAATGATGGTGATTGGCCTGGCATTTGATATAGCCCCCTCACCAACATTGTTGAAACATCTCAAAGCAATTCACAGAATATATTATAAAGCAGGTTATTGACTGTGGGGAAAAATTATTAGAACATTTTATGTAAATGCTCTCTCCCTCAATAATCTTGGTTGAGTAATTTCAAGATTATCAAAAGTAGTGTATTGCTGTATTGTACTGTATTGTACTATTGTTCAGAAGTCTTATTCACATGCATTAAATAATAATTATCCTTGCATTTGATACAGGGTATATACTGTACTTACAATGCAGACCTTGTCTTGGTCAGGCATGTATACCCTGTTAAAGGGTTTGGATTACTTCAGATGCATCCACTAAAATGTTTTGAGTTCTTTTGATACTTATGATATATTTATACCCAATTATAATAATAATCCTTGCACTTAATATAGCGCCTTGAAACATCTTTGAGACATCTCCAAGCGATTCCCAGGATATACTGTAAAGTGAATTAATTGTATATTTTGTGGGAGAATCGCAGCAGCCAGTTGCACACAGCAGCGTCCCCACAAACAGTCAAGGATTGAATTCTTATTGAGTTGCATGGAGCAAAATGTAAAATGTAGTGACGGAGTATTTTGTAGATGAATGATTGAAAAGATTAATACAAGAAGCATAAAAGCATGAAAGGATTAAAAATGGTTCACATAAACATTACCACTGGTTGAGGAGTTCAAAACCAGGGGACACAAATATTAGATTGAAATTTAAACAAGAATTAGGTAAACATTTGAAAAATAATAATAATAATACTTACATTTGATATAGCGCCTTATCACATCTTTGAGACATCTCAAAGTCCTTCACAGAATATACTCTCAGGTGAATTGACTTTATCCCATAAACAGTTGTGGATTGAGTGACCAATTTTTTTTTTGCAGATTATAAAACGATATGAACAAAGGGTAGGAAATTAGGAATGGAGTATACAGTAGATTGTTCCAGTATGTTGGGTTGAGTGAGTTCCTTTTGTGCTAAAATCTTTGTAGATTCTATCTAGTTATAGCTTTGCCTTGGCTTTTTGCACATTATTTACTGCTTGAGAAATGAATGCAAAATAGTAACAATCCTTGTATTTGAAATAGCACCTTATCATGTCTTCGAGATGTTTCAAAGCGCTTCATAGAATATACTGTAAAGTAAGGAAACTTGCCCAATGTTTCAGCAAGCCTAGCCCGGGAATCCAGTTTAGCGATCTAACCCCTAAGCTACAGGACTTCACCAAATATAATAAATGTTTCAGTTCCCTGTGACAGACAGCAACAACAAAATTACATTTGTAGAGGGCCTTTCACAACGGGAGGACAGAGAACTTAGTGTCAGTCAAATAGCAGGAATATTGGTTCCATATATTAAGTTTCATCTGCATGTGCTGCAGCCTCACCTGTCCATTTCCAACGAGAGCTTGAGAATGTGGAAGCTGAGGAGGGTGACACGGGGATACTGTGCTGTGAGCTGTCTGAAGCTGACGCTCCTGTGGAATGGAGGAAGAGACTCGCAGTTCTTCAAGCGGGCGACAAGTACGAGATGCAGCAGAAAGGCACCATTGTTGAGTTGTGCATCCATAATCTGAGACTGGAGGATGCCGGAAAATATACCTGCTGTTCTGGGACTCAACAGACTACAGCTGCTTTAACTGTTAAAGGTGATACTGCAGTGACTTCACTTCAGACTGGATCCTCATTGTCACGTTTATTTAGATATGGAAAGGTACCTGGGTAGTTACAGAGTGAATGTCAGAGACAAAGCACACTGATTGTCCATTGTATATCCAATACACATCACAGGCTGATGGTTATAGAAGATTGCTGCTAGCTTTCGTTAATTTATTTTTGGGAGATCAGCTGGGTGTCTGACACTTGCTGAAACCCATCACTTGCTTAAGAGTCTCCAAAACAAACTGAAATTGTTCCATATATCCCATCTACACATGGAAATCCAAGGGATAGATTGATAGAATGGACTGCGCTCTCTCTCTCTCTTTTTCTCCCTGGTGGGACACAAACTGCTTACCTAATTCTAGAAAGTATTAGGCGTAGGTTGGCAAGAGCCAAGGCTTGGGGGGAGACTAGAGTGTGTATACTATATAGATTTGCTTGTATCATAGAAGAATAGGAGTGTACTTCCTGAGTAGAACACTTACAAGTGTCAGTATATGTCAAAGTGCTTCACAGAATATATTGTAAAGTAGATTGTCTGTGTATTTTGTGGTTGCAACTTATCTATTACTGGTGAGTGAAGTCACAAGCTGGGAGGATTGTTTTACATTAATTATTCAACATAATTTGGCCTTAATTTATTTACTGTAAAACCACTTAGAGGTATTTTATTTACTTAATTTAACTCTTAATTTAACATAATTTGAAGGAAGAAATAAAAACCGGTGGTATTTTATTTCTCCACACAAATTCAACCCCCATCGAGTTTACTTTTTTTTTGCTTCACTTTACAGAACGTGAAATAAAAATAGTTTGTGGTTTAAAGAACACCGACGTCTTTGCTGGTGGCTTGGCTACATTTGTCTGCGAGCTCTCGCACGAGGGCACGGAGAACGTGCAGTGGTGGCTGGATGGCTCACGGCTTCACAATACCTACCTGAACCAAATATCCGTCCGAGATGCCAAAGTCCACACATTAATCTTAAACAACCTGGGACCAAATGACTCTGGCACTGTCACCTTTAAAGCTGGGGCTCTACACTCTGCAGCCAAGTTATTAGTGAAAGGTATTGCCGTGTGTAAAAAAACAAACAGGAGTTGTTTCAGTCCTTTCCTGTAGGGGAAGGGGGGCTATTTTCATTGAGCTGCTTTTCAATATTGGTGAATTGTAATGAATGGGATAGGGATTGTTTGGGAATTACAGAGACAGTTAGAATTACTCAGTGGTTAGAATTACTCAGTGGTTAGAGCACTCACCTGGCAAGCGAGAGGCCTGGGTTCGAATCCCGGCCTGGGCCGAAACCTTGGGCAAGTTTCCTTACCCCACATGCCTGATAATAATCCCTCAAGTGAAAAAAGAATAATAATTTGGTCACTGAAACCATGACTGTTTGTGGAGACACCACTGTATGCAATTGGCTGCTGCGTTTCGCCCACAAAATATAGTCAATTCACTTTACAGTATATTCTATGAAGCGCTTTGAGATGTCTAGAAGACGTGACAAGATGCTGTATCAAATTCTAGTATGATTATTATTATTATTAAATCTGCAGCAAAATGATAGCAAATCTCTATTTACCAGTATGATTGGCGTGATTTGAGCAGCCTCTTCTCAGTGAAGGGATTAAAACAGGGCGCTCTAATGCTTGTTTTAAATACACGCTTTGGCACAGTGACTGAATAATCAATTAAAAGCCACGTTTAATACAGAAAATCCATTTTCTTTATATTCACAACATTTTGATAATCCATCGCTCCTCCTCATAAGATGAAACAGTCAAACACTCGTACCTTTATGAGATTTTGGTGTATGAAATTCCTTTCCTCTGGTGCAGCCAGGACTCCTGATATTAACACTGACCATGTCACAGTGTTTCAATTGTGCAGTGTTACCTTGGCCTCACCTAACCAGCAAAATGTTTGTTTTTTTTAAAAACTCTACATTACTACATTTTATAAATAATATCAACTAGGTTTTCACCAAAGAATCTAAGACATATTGGAGTTGAAATGACATTGAGAAACCAGGAGAAGTATAATTTCAGTTCATAATTTCAGTTCGTTGATTGGTACATTATAATACACTCCTACATTCCCTGCCTTGTGTACCTTAACCAGGTACCTTATTTTATGGGCAAAGGATTCCACGGTTTACTGTGAATGTAGTGTTGTTTCTCAAGCCACTGGCAATCAAAGTGTCATTGGAATACATAAAACCACAAAAGATCACTGTAAGCATTGGTATCGTGAGAGATAAGGTTGTGATACTCTTGAAAGCTCTACGAGTGGCTACTCTAAGTGACTATATAAATGCGAGTTTTGGTCGGTACTGATCAATGATGTTAGTGGATCACAAGGGAGGAGGAAGAACAATTTATGCTATTTTTCCTGCTTAAATGGTTCATCGACATATTTCATGATATGGGGGGAAAATGAATCCAGCAAAACAACTTGTGGTTATAAAACACCTTCCGTTGAGGAAAGTGTCTCAAAGTGCTTCACAAGAGGCGGAATGGGGGCCCGAGCAGGGTGGGAGATGGGGGAAAGATGTCCAAAAGCCCAGGCCAAAGAGAAACTCACTGAGCCAAATAATCTCCTTCAGTGGAGTCTGGTAGCTCAGCAGTTAGAACACTTACAAGGCGAGAGCCCTGTGCTCAATTCGGGCAGGTCAGGGAGAAATCTTGGGCAGGCTTCCTTACTCCACGTGCCTAATAATAATCCCTCAAAACAAAAATTGGCCATTTCAATCCACGACTGTTTATTGGACACTGCTGTGTGCAATTGGCTGCCAAATTTTGCCCACAAATATACAGTCAATTCACTATACAGTATATTCTGTGAAGTGCCTTGAGACATCTAGAAACTATCAAATGCCAGTATTATTATTATTATTTGAATGTTTGTATTCTCATCTAGCGTTATATGGCTATAAATTTTACTGTTGAGATTATAAATGTGAAGCCAAATCCATTCCCTGAAACATCAATGCCAAAGAATCATTCCTTATCTGAAGTCACAGTTATTGAAAGCGTTGAGAATCAAATGCAAAGTAACACAGGTTCAAAAAGTACCTTGGTTTAAAAAAAAATAGTTCTACATTCAAGATAAAGAAAATGGCTGTGGTTCACTTTCACACTCGTCCATATAACTACACCGGGCAGTGCAATGGATATTGTATCTCTTGCAATTAATAGGCCGTGTGTGCATTTATTCCTGCATCTGCATGTGTTCAATCGCGAAACTGACTCATTTCCTTAGCATTAGCCATCACTCTCGCTTATAGATTTGAGTCATTCACTATTCGCCATGCTTGCTTGGCAGAACTATGTCAGTATTGTAGTTTAGTTTGCAATTAATACAATAACACACTTGTCAAGCACTGCTATTAATGCAGTCATAGTTTTGTTTGCAAAATTGTGTGTTTTGTTTTGTGGGATGAAATTAGACTTGAAAATTAAATGCTGAAGTGATCAGTCAATTAAATGTTCAGGTTTTGCTGAATTAGAAGAGTCAGAAATATGAAAAGCATATGTTGCCTGTTGGTAAAGCAGCGTGATATGCAGTGCACAACGCTCATGGTAAAGATATCAGTTCATATAATACTGCCATAGTCCCTGATGGATAAGGTCACGTTTTCACTGTTGACAGGAGAAACAGGAGCAGTGTGTATTGGGGCTTTGCAGTTAATTGATGGAGTTATCAAATATCTGCTCAGTAAGCAAGTGTTTGTTAATTACTAATCATTGCCAGAAAGCCCAGCTATATTGGTTTTGTGTCCACTTTGATCTGTCCAGTTTATTGTAGTTCTTGTGGTTTTCAAAAGAACTGCAGCAACAGGACCTAACAAACACATCTTTATATAAGGCAACATTGCACTATTTCTAACCAGATTCAGTTCCCTATTTCAGGGATAGCATTAAAATGTGTTTAGAATTTGCCCGACTTTCTAGCTGAATTTGATTTAGAATTTCACCTGCGAGTTTCACTAGAATGATACCTGAGATGTAAAGGTTAAATTATGGGAATAGGTTGCACAAACTTGGTTGTATTCTCAGGGGATCAGAAGGTTAAGGGTTTTTCCAATTGAGGGATTCAGTAGGGTAGAGGTAGAGAAACTGTCTACATGTTCGAGCTAGGGCTAGGCCATTGAGGAGTGAGAACAGGAAGCTTGCTTTTCCACCCAGATAATAGAATGGATAACCTCCACTACTAATGTTGTGTGTGGTACCTCAATGATCCCACATTGCAAACTATTGTCAAAGAAGCAGAAAGTCTGTGCTGCTAATGCATGTCAATGTGACATATTGGTTGACAGATCCAACAGTTGAGGTAGTGAGCGAAATGGAAGACCTGACTATAGAGGAACACGGCACAGCAGTTTTTATCTGCCAGTACTCCAGGCCAGTACAGGCTGTGTGGAGGAGAAATGGCCAAGAGATTCAGGCTGATTCAGGCCATCGGATCACTATTGAGCAGGACTGGAATGTGGCGAAACTGAAAATCAGTAACGTTATCCCTGAGGATGGAGGAAATTACACTTGCGAAGCTTCTGGAACAGTGGTTTCTGCTGTGCTCAGTGTTCCAGGTGAGCCCCAGGATACTGTAACGTGGCTTTGCTTAAAGTATAAGGCAACCAGCAGACTTTCAATGTGACATGACCTTGAGGTGGACACTATTGTATTTACTCCCCTGCGGCTTGTTGTAATCCTTGGGACAAGCCATGAGCCAATCGCTGTGCACAATGGGCTGCCCCCTTTTGGCCCCCTTTTTGCCCACAACATATACACTCAATTTGCTGGGCAGTATATATCCCTTGAAGCGCTTTGAGACATCTCAAAGATGTGATGAGGTGTTGTATGTGTGAGACCTGTGTTTCTAATCCAGGCAGGTCAAGGCGAAACTTTGGGCAAGTTTCCTTACTCCACACATCTAATAATAATCTGTCCAAAAATACAATAATAAATTGGTCATTTCAATCTACGACTTTTTGTGGGGACGCTGCTGTGCGCAATTGGCTGCCGCATTTCCCCCACAAATACACAGTCAATTCACTTTACAGTACAGTATATTCTGTGAAGCGCCTTGAGACGTCTAGAAGACATGAAAAGCACTATATCAAATGCGAGGATTATTATTATAATTAGTTGATGAAATAATCGGGGACTTTTAACTGCCTGTCTATATTAAGCTTAATAAAGAGACTTGTCAAGGCAACTGGCAGAACTGTAGAATTAACTGTTTTTCTCAGTTCCATTTCTGACTGATCTCTACCTCACAAACTGGATATTATGCAATATTATATCTTCCCCCCACCTCCCCGCTCCTCGTTTTATTTCAGTCTTTCAGTTTTAACGTATGTACAGCAATAATTATAGATTACAATTCATAACAGTTGTCAAGTGGGATTGTCAATCGCATGGGATTTGAGAGCCATTGGGTTTATGCTTCCCATGCACAGTTTACTCCAACTTATTTGAGGGAACGGCTATTTAAGAAGCTTATCTTAGTTGTTCTTATTCTCCACATCCACACTGTGATTTACATTCTATCCGGTCATACTGTTGTCTAAGGTAAACGATTCCCAAACTTCAGGTTGAATTGTTTTACGCAGTTTGGGGAATATGTGGCCTGATAATCCAACGAGTTAGTAACAGTAGATTCTGTTAATAAATTCAAGAGGGAATTAATTAGCCCAGCTATTTGGTGAAGAAATTGATTGATGAGTGTGAGATTTTAAGGAGTGTAATTCTTTTTAACTTTGCGATCAACCAGACTTTGTTCTGTGCCTGTTAATGTTACTCAATATTTCAAAGCCTAGTATCATACCACAAGACGCCACATGTTTAAGGCACCGTAATTGCCAGCCTTGCAAGATCAGGTAATATCATGCTAATATTGTGCTCTGCCTTGTGTGGCGATAGCTTTCTGTTGCCGGTCACTGTGTGAAGAGGAAGTAATGGATGTGTGTTGTCAATGGACCCCTTAGGAGACCTGAAACTTTAGAAACAGAGTAAAAGGGCAGTGTGATGTATTGCCCCTTTCCTAACTCTGATTGATTTTACTGATTTTCTATTTGCTGCAGAACTGGAAGGCACAAAGCGCTCAGTTCATTACAAATTTGAATTACTCACGCCTGCCTGCCCGACCACCCATCTGTGCTTGTCCTATTTGACGTATATTGTTAGAATTCCTCCCCAACCTCCTCAGCTCCTCCCCAACCCCCTCAGCTCCACCCCATCCACCCCGCAGCTCAGGTACCAAGACAGGATTAAGAGTATTGGGAATGTCCTCCCGTTGTGAAAAGTGTTACTTAAAATGTAAATTTATGCTTTGCATGTATTATATTGTTTATTCTCAACTGTTTCTTTCCTCTATTACCTGCACTGGCTCCCTGTCACAGAGTGGATTGACTTCAAGATCCTCATTCACTCTTGTGTTTAAATCCCTCCACTCCTCACACTCTCCACACCTCTCTAACCTCCTCTCTCCTCACAGCAGTACCTGCTGCCCCCACTCTACTGGGTCTGGCCTCTTCCTTGTCCCCCCGAATCCTCGCTCCACCATCGACGGTCATGCCTTCACAATGTAAAATACTGGTGTATAGTTTGAAAAGACTCACTTTATTCTTACTTCCCAAAATCATCTCCCCATTAAGGGCAGATGAAAGGATTTGCAAGGTTTGCTTTTGCTTGACATTTAATTTTGGAATTGAAGTCAGCCGCAGTGATCAAGTTGCAGAATATGGTGAAGCCCCCATTATAACACGGTAATCAAAGATCATAAAATTCCAATAGTAGTTATAACAGAGCTATGATAGCTGCTTTCCCTGCACATGCTTACATTAGGTCACTGCAGCATTCAGGAGTAATCTCAGCGGTGACCCAATGACCCAGAGGTTGCCACCTTTAGAGCAGGAACTGGCTGGCATATATGAAGCAGCCAGCTGACTGTCTCTATGCTCTACGAATGGGATCCATATATCAATCGTATTAAAAGTGAACCTGTATTATAATGAACACTGTTACAATGGGATTCTACTGTATGAGTTGGAGATAACTAGGAATTGTCATAATTAATGGAGAAATCTTTGCAAATAGCACCTACTGTGGCAATGACCATGACTATAATTAAAAGTCAGCAACCGATGAGGTTAATATCTGACAGGAAGGACTGCCATCATCATTACACATGTAACCAGCGGGAAAGAATATTAATGCAAAATGAAGTTGCTTGCAGAGCATAAAGACAGTAAAATACCTGTTGCAAATATATATTTGCAAAACAATGCAGGTGAGAATATGAGTTCCTTCAGAATATTGACCCTCTTCAGTTTATGTCTCTGGGATTAAAGTCGGAAACAGTTTCCAGGTCAATAACTGTTCCCCTCTGGCCTCAAATCTGTTCCTCGATGGGAAGTGAGAGACCATGTGGACAGTTGAGTGAGGGATCAGATCTTAACGGTGCTATGGTGTCTCCATATGGTCATTAATCTGCCACCACTCACTCACTGCTATAGTAATTGTCAATTGTGTCACACATCAGAGGGTGACTGGAACCTGAGGCTCTGGAACTCCCTCCCTCAACCCACTCGCCTCACCCCCACTCCTTCCCGATTTTCAGGTCGCGCCTGAAAACCTTTCTCTTTGACTGTGCTTACAGTCACCATCACCCTCCCACTGGCTCGGCCTCAGGCTCAGCTATAGTGATGCACTCTGAGACGCTGCCTGGCGTGGAGGGAGGGCAATATATAAACACAAGTTGCTACTACTGTTGTTGTTATCTGTATTGCTTCTTTGCTAGAGTTCAACCAATATGTTAACAGGTAATGTTTATGAGCCAAATGCACAACTGATCAATGCCCTCTTTCAGTGAAAATCATCCAAATTATGTTGCAGTGTTCTGTGGTGTATTGGTTAGAACACTCGCCTGGCAAGCGAGAGGACTCAGGTTCAATTCCAGGGTGGGACGAAACATTAGGCAAGATTCCTTACTCTACATGCCTCTGTTTATCTAACAGTAACTAGGAATCCAGTTATTAATTGATTGGCAGATTGCTTTACTCGGTGTAATAATCCTTTTTTTTTTTAATGTGGTCACTCAACCCATGACTGTTTGTGGGACACTGCTGTGTGCAATTGGCCTTTGTGTTTCTTCCACAAAACACATAGTCAATTCACTTTACAGTATATTCTGTGAAGTGCTTTGAGACATCTTGCAGGAACAATAAGGCGCTGTATCAAAAGCAAGGATTATTATTTTTGTTATATATTTACAAACCACTTTACAATACACTCTGAAGTGCTTTGAGACATCTCAATGATGAGAGAAGGCGTTATAACAAATGCAAGGCTTATTAATATTATTACTATTGTAAGTAATCTTTCCTTCTTTAGCAGAGCGCTCTGACATTGTTGAAGGTTTACAGAATGTGGACACCACAGAAGGGGGCGAAGCTTTGTTTGAATGCCGCTTATCCCGACCAGAGCTACACGACTACAAGTGGCTGTTGGATGATGCTCCCATTTCACAGTCGGAAAACATAGAAATGGCCACCTTCGAAGGTGGACAAAGACATATGTTGCTTTTGAAGAACCTGACTCCGCTGGACAGCTGTATTGTGACCTTTGTGGCTGGAAACACAATGTCGTCGGCATATCTGAATGTTAAAGGTAAAACAAAATCACAACCAAAGAGAATTCTGTTACCAGGAGCCTGCATTAGATTATTCCATGTCACACATACCAGTTGTGCGTTATTGAATAATCTAAGATTCAGAACACTAATCTTTTTATGTGATTATGATATTTCTGCATCACCAACATACCAGAATCGAATTGTTTGAATTAAACTTACATCTCAGTCTAATATGCTCACTGAGGGTTTATCAGAGGATTATTGAACAGCTCAGAAATAGGTCATTTAGCCCATCAAGTCGGCACTGGCTTTCTGAGTAAACCTTACATTCAATCCCCGCTTTAATCCCTTATCTCTTTAAGCTTTTTATTTAGCACTTGCCTCTTTTCTTTTAAAACAGTCACTTATACGTATGTACTTCATTCATACATCATCCCTTTTATAAACGCTTCTCCAAGAAATAGGTACATTAGAAATCTTAACATGTGTTGGTAGCTTTTGTTCCAGACATACAGGAAAGAGCCTTAGATGATACAACAGAGGCGGTAAACACATGGGAAGCCAAGGAAGAAGTGTGTATTTGCTCCATATAAAGCAGTCTTGGTTCATGTTTCTTTCTTGTCCAAATTTATTTCAATATTTCTGACACATTAGCTGCTCATGTATCTTGGGCGCCATTGCGTGAAAATATTTTTTTTGTTTGAAAGAAGGAATTGCCACCATCAATCACAAGTGATCACTGTGTTAAGTCAGAGAATAATCTTTTGCTCTTATGCATTTTAGTGATTATGGACCTAAACTGTGGGCTCAATATTAAGAAAATTAGATGGAAAAAACATGCTGGTTGATGTTATCTTCCAGCCATGTTGTTGTGTTGTCGGTCGAGCTCAGTTGGTAGCACTCTTGCCTCTGAATCAGGTTTGGGTGTTCAAACCCCACATTGGAACCTTGAACTTGTATTTTTGGCTGACATTTCAGTTCAGTGCTGGGGGATGTGCTGACTTTTTGGATGAGATGTTAAAGTTAATAGGTTTCCAAACTTAGACTGAATTTGAGAATCGTTTTTCCAAGTTCTGGAAGAACTTTGATTTATGGCTCTGCTTTTAATATCATGAGATACATTGGGACCTCAAATATCTAGAAACATAATAAAACTGCACTCTGCCGTTTTGTTAGAGCACTCACTTCACACCAAGTGGACCTGGGTTCGATTGTTAGTTGATTGACAAATTGCTTTTCTGGGGGTAATAACTCCTTACAAAATAATAATAATTTAGTCACTCAACCAAAGACTGTTTGTGGGGACACTGCTGTGTTCAATTGGCAGCCACGTTTTGCCCACAAAATATAGTAAATTGAGACGTCTCGAAGACATGATAAGCCACTATTTCAAATAGAAGTATTATTATTGTTTTGCATTAATTTCTCGAGCAGTCAGTAATACACAAAAAGCCGAGGCAACTCGGAAGACGTGATAAAGCGCTGTATCAAATGCAAGGATTATTGTGCTCACCGCGATCGAGGAGAAAACACTGCAATATGATGTATATTTGTTCTGCCTAGGTTGGCATATTGACGTATTGGAGCCCATGAGAGATGTTGAAGTGGTGCAGGCAGACAGTGCTGAATTTGAGTGTGTGTTAAACGAAACAATCCCCGTGTCTGAAGTAAGCTGGTATCTGAATGGAGTTGAAATCCATCCAGATGAACACTGGGAGAAAAAGGCAGAGAAAAGCACTCACAGGCTCATTCTGACCCACGCACTAGCTCGTCATTCCGGGGAAATCACTTTGGCCTGCAGGGATGCCATTACTGCAGCCAAATTATCAGTTATTGGTAAGACGTTAGATCTTTACATCCTGCGAGCTTTGTTTGGCTTTATGTCTGCTGAGCTGCACCACTGCCCTGTCTGTGTCGTAACCCACCATGCTTGTTGGATAAGAGTTGTCGTTTTGAGTTTTTTTTCTCTCTCTCTCTCTCTCTCTCTGTGGACTTCCCAACTCTTCCATCTACAAGCTCCAGATTATTCAGAACTCTGCAGCTTGTGTTCTCTCCTGCCTCACCTCACCCAGCTCCACTGGTCCGCTGTCTCCTCGAGGATTGAGTTTAAGATCCTTCTTCTCACTATTAAAGCCCTCTAAGCTCTTGTCCCTCCCAACCTCTCCAACCTACTTCAGCTTTACCTATCTGGCCTCTCTCTCTCTCTCTCTCTCTCTGCTGGACTGCTCTGCATTCCCCCCGACATGCCTGCTCCACCATTGGCGGTCGGGCCTCCAGCCTCCCTGCCCCCACCCTTTGGAACTCTGTCTCACAGTGCCTTCATCTCGTCCCCCCGTTGCCTCCTTCCAGGGGCATCTCAAGACCTTTGTCTTTGACTATGCTTTCTGTCACCACCCCACCCTACCCTACCCCACCTTATCCCACCCTACCTCACCCCACCCCACCTCACCCCACCCTACCCTGCCCACCCCATTTGTCGTCTCCACCCCTCTTGTTTTCAACCCCCAGTTCAGGTTCTAACCTTTGACTGCCCAGCACCTCCTGATGTGAAAGGTACGATATAGATGCAAATTATTGCCTGGGTGATGTTGAGCTCAATCTGTCAGGGAGTTGTGGTTTCTCTGCAGGAGCATCAGCTTTCAGTAATAGGTAGAGATATCTACAGTTTGTCATGTGAAAATACAGAAGAGACTGTTGTTGCCCTTATTGCCTGGTTGGAATAAAATACACCTTTATATTCCTAAATCACTTCACTTCCAAAAAACCTATTCAGTTCCCTCTTAAATTACCAACACAGTTCAACTTCATCTGTCTCCCGGGCTGTTCCCTATCTAAGTTCTCACTACACTGCTGTTGAGTATGCTGCGGAGATGCCGTCCGGGGTGGAGGGCACTATATAAATCAAAGTTGTTGTTGAGTAGTTCCTTATTGTACAATGTGTTCTTCTGCCTTGTTGTCTGTTGGCTCATCATATATTTGCAGTGCTTGATGTGCTTGGGAAAGTTACCCGCTTGGCCACTCCTGTCCTTGGCAAGGCTGCATGGAAACAAATGTCTATCAGAGAAAAGGCTAGTGTTATTCTGTAAGCACAGACTTCACTAAATTATGCCATTGCATTCATATAAAGCCAACATATTATAGTCATTGTATTTAAACAGTGGTCAGACTGTACATTAAGTGTGACATCCTCCTGATGTGAAAGGCGCTATACAAGTGTAATTTTGTTGTTGCTGTTGTTGTTGCGATGTATAATTGTGACAGAAGAAAGCAATGAGGCTGATCCCCAGGGTTAGAGGAATGAGCTATGAGGAATGATTAGATAAACCAAAGCTATTTAGTCTTGGAAATAGCTGTCATGGGACTTAATAGAGGTACTGGTATATATGATTATTAATATTAACATGGATTGGCCGATCGTTTTTTTTTGGTAACAATAACAACAACATTACACTTGGATAGCACTTTCATATCAGGAGGGCGTCCCAAGGTGCTGGACAGTCATTGTTTCAGACTCGAGCTGGGGTCGGGGATGGGGAGGGAGGAGGGAAAGGAGGGGATTGGGGTAACCGATGGGACTGTCGAAGTGGAGAGTCTTGAGGCGGGACTTGAAGGAGGCCAGGGAGGGGGCGAGGTGGAGGGACTGCGCGATGGAGTTCCGAGGTTTGGGGCAGAATGGCTAAAGGCTCGCCTGCCAATGGTGGGGTGGGTGGGTCGGGGGACTTGGAGCAGGCCAGAGCCTGCTGAGAGGAGGGAGTGAGCAGGTTGGTAGGGTAATCACAGTACTTTTTGTGAAGCACTTTGAGACATGTCAATGATGTGATATGTACAGTTTATTATTATGATATCATTATGTTTGCATTTGATTGAGTGTAAAACCTGAGCCAGTACCTGAGATACACTAAATTAGCAATACAATGTGTCCCAGGGTCAGAGAGCGTGAAGGAGAAATTTGTGACTGGCACGAGGAAGCCTGTTAGATTGTTCTGACGTAGGGAATAATAAACAACTGGAACTGGTAACCAGAAAGAGTGGCAGCAGGAGGGTGAAACGTTAGTAATTTGGACACATTTGTGTTTGATATCGTATCTTAATAATTTTAACTCTGCACCTCTCCCAGGTCTCCCTGATCCTCCTGAAGATCCAGAAGTTCTTAGCACGACGAGCGAGTCTATAACACTGTCTTGGTTTACGCCACTGAGCGACGGTGGCTGTAGTTTGCTAGGCTACAGCGTTGAGATGAAGTCTGCTGACAGCGACCACTGGTTGCCGTGTAACACCGATGCGGTCGAGGACACAGAGCTGACTGTTGATAATCTGGTGCCAGGCAGGGGTTACAGATTCCGCATCTCGGCTCTGACCAGGGCTGGAGCTGGCGAACCTGTTCACTTACCGCAGACAGTTTGGTTGGGTGAGACTGGTAGGGTTTGAAGCCACGTGTATATATAGCAACGCAAATTCAGCATGTTTTTCACGCTTTGCCAACTTAAAGCAAACTCCGCAGCAGTACCGAAACCTGCTCATCCATATCAATAAGCAACTAGATATTTTCAAACAAATGCCACGCTTCTGTCTATAAACATATATATATATATATAGTGTGTGTATATATGATATATGGTCAGATCTTTTAAGAGAATTGTGTGATCTCTTGGACCAAAATTCTGTCTAGTCTTCGGCTGTAAGACCACTTTGTCTCCAGATTTAAGATTGAGCAGAATTGTGAAAAACTCTTAATTGGACACCTGATTCTGTTTAAAGCTCATGGAAAACAAACCGGATTCCAGATTAAGACCAAATTGAAGAAGTTTCCCCCAATTCTGTGCCGTTTTAAGTCAAAATAGACTCTTAAAAAGTGTGGAATTTTGGCCCATTGCAGCACTTGTTACATTTGGGAAAAGTTGCAGAATTTGACCTCGTGAGCAGTTGTTCCTGATTGTTTTAAATACATTTTTCTAAAACACAAAGAGATAAATATTTTCTAAGACTCTTACACCAGGGGAACACACAGGCAAGTCATGAACCTTGACAGGGAAAATAATCTTTGTTGTTCGACTCTGGAATGGTCAACATGAAGTTAATGTTATCGCATGGATTTTCTAAGCAGTGTTTTTTTCCTAAGAAATCTCTCTATACTTTAACCACCTTTATGCCACTGTGACGGGTGTCATGTATATATTCATGCTAGAAAGATGGAGTCAAATGTATCTGCTCACATTCCATGTCCACTGATTCCATCTCTCTTTTTGTGCCAATATATTTTGATAGAGGAAGAGAACACTCGATTTGCTAATCAACCACATCTTGATATTGTGCATCACGGTCTTTTCATTTCTTTACAACTCTTTCTCTTTGCGTCACTGTCCTTCTTACCTGAAGAAACCTTTTCCGAGGGTATCCGTAACCCATGTGCCTACTCTTACTAGTTGGGTGGCACAAATGTTTTAACACAGCTGAGAATCTATCTTCTGTGTACTCTGAGCATGTAAAGGTCTGATCACATCATTGATAAAGCAGCTCGATGGTGGGGGTCAGTAGAGTGATTGTTCTCGGGGTATCAGAGCAGATAGGCCAAAGCACCTCTTCATCCAAACTATTATTGTGATCTTGCGAACAACATTGCCATATAACAATGCACAGTCCGAAGGATTTGAAGATGTGTTTACTACCTAGCTTTTGTGCTTCACACTTTTACTGTATAAGAAGAAATCACGACAATTAATTAAATGTGCATTATAATCCCCGACTGGAAGTTTCTACAAAGACTAAGATCTGAAAGGTTTTGACAGGCTGTACAGCACGGCTTTTGCTTGCAAGGCGTTTCTGGGGCCGACATTTCTTACAATCCTGCCTTAAATTGAAGATTTTTGGAGAATTTTCGGAAATCAGTCTTAAATTCATTCACTCTGTATTTTATGCTGCTTTCTTTTTCACGATTGGAGACAACCGATCTCCAAATCCAGACCGACATCCAAAATTTATAATATAATAATAATGCTTGCATTTGATATAATGCCTTTATCACGTCTTCAAAATGTCTCAAAGCACAGTCATGGATTGAGTAGCCAATTTAATATAAAGTTTTTTTAAAACCATTATACATTTACATTTTAATTTTGGGGGCAGGCGGGGAGAGGGGGAATCATTTTGTTTGGGAGAAGAAAAAGAAAACTTTGTAAATATTGTTATTCACTTTTGACATGTTTGTTTGAATAGTGGTCGCTGTGTTGGGCAGTGGCCGGTTGAGAGTTGCTGTAGCCAGCACTATACGAGAGGTGACTTGGCATGCAGGTCACATAAACCAATGTCACCAAGCACTAATATTCCCCTCTCCAACCCAAACAATATCAAATACTGTAGCGGCTTCAATACATCAATTTCTGAATAATACTCAAACAGACTTTGTGGTTTGAGCATTTTGGAACGTCCTCCCGATGTGAAAGGCGCTATACAAATATCAATTTGTTGCGCCATTTTGTAATGATTGCAACATTATAATTACTCCTATTTCTTAACGTTTATGCAAATTGTAGTGTCATTGGTGTTTGATGTAGTGACCTTTCCCACTATCTCCATTGCAGTGAAATCATGAACTGAACGGGTGTCTGTTTTCCATCATTCTAACACTTACTGTCCTTACGCAGTGGAACCCCAACCTGTGGCAGAGACCGAGCCTGACTTGGATGCCATAGAGGAGGCCACGCAGGTTATAACCGAACTGACAGGTGAGGAAGAGGAGACGGGAGAGCTGCAGGCCAAACCAAGCTTGCCTCCCGAGGCAGCACAGGAGGGAGATCTGCACCTACTGTGGGAGGCCCTGGCCAAGAAACGGCGAATGAGCCGGGAGCCAACCCTGGATTCCATCTGTGAAGTCCCAGAGGAGGACGACAAGGCCCTGAGACGGCGGCGGCAGAAAGCCGCGGAGAGCGAGGACCTGTCTGCGGATGAGACGTCCCGGGTTTGGGATTCCTACACGAGTTCCGACGAGGATTCCAGATCGGGCACCCCGAGCCTCGTCCACTACCTGAAGAAAGCGGGCAAGTCCACCATTACCGTGGCTGGGAGAATCCAAACTGTGTCCACCAGCAAGTTCTGGAAGCACTGGGAGACGTCGGTGACAGAAGCTGAGCAGCCAGGAATCCCAGCTGCTGGCCCGGAGGAGGACCCGTCACTGGTGGAGGCCGCCACCAAGATACAGGCGGCGTTCAAGGGCTACAAGACCAGGAAGGTGCTGAGGCAGCAGGGCGCCCCCGTGCTTGGGGAGGTTTTCAAAACCCAGGTGAGCGAGCCGGGCCGGACACTGCACCTGGAGTGTGTGTCTCTGAGCAAATCTGAGATCAAGGTGCGGTGGCTGAAGGACGGGGAGGTGCTGGTGGACGGGCGCCATTACCACATCGACAACTATGCCGACGGGACCTGCTCCTTGATCATCACGGGAGTGGAGGAGAAGGACACAGGGAACTACACCTGCGAGGTCTCCAACGCGTCCGGCGCCATCTCCCACAGTGCCAAGGTTTACGTGGCAAGCGGCGCCCAGCAGGCCGGCCAGAAGCCCAAGCGAGAGGTGGCCAAGAAACAAGGCAGTGACAGCGACCTGGAAAGCTCGTCGGGCAGCGAAATGGATGACGCATTCCGTAGAGCAGGCAAACGGCTCCACAGGCTCCTGCACTCCAAGCTGTCTCTCGAGTTCTCGGATGTGGAGGAAGAGTTCTTTGTCAGCGCCGATGAGGGAGAAGACCTGGAGGACAAGCAGACCTACCACGAGGATGAGAAGTACATCTACGTGAAGTTCGACACCTTAGCAGAGGCCGAGCTGGCAGCGGCCAGGTTCAAAGAAATGTTTGTTGGCCGGGGTGTTCCCGTGCATATTGATATCTGCGAAGACGGGGCGAGAGCACAAATCCGGATCACAAAGACCTCTCAGTTCTCCACTTCCGAGTCTGAAGAAGGTCGGGCTCCTACCCGGGCGGGATCGGCCTCTGTCGGTGTGGAGGCTGGTGCGTTTCTCAAATTTCTCCCACTCCTGACCTCTCACCGATCTCTCAAACTCCACCAACCAATCAGCTCCAAAGTTGCCCAAATCTCCCCCCCACCCCCACCCCCCCACGCGTTGCATAGTCCTTGCCTGCACGCCCATCACCTCAGGACCTACCCACTCTCCACTGGCTCCCAGTGCGTTGATATCAAGATTCCTATCCTTACCTACAAATCCTTCCACTCCCTGGTACCTTCTTATCTCTCCAAACTTCTCCTGCCCTACTCCTCCGCTTGCCCCTGCACTCAGCTAACTCCGGTTATAGCCGGACTCTGTGGCTCAGCGTCAGTGGCCTTGCCTTCAATTCCTACTTTCCCAATCTTTGGAACTCTCTCCCTTGACCATTTGTGTTTGATTCTTAAACATCACAAACACACGGGCCTTCAGCCTCTCTGCCCCATGCTGTGGAACTCTATCCCATATTCGCTTTGCCTCACTACATACCCTGCCTCCTTTAAGGCGCGTCTCACAACCCTCCTCTTCAACATGCCTTTGCCCACCCTCCTACCACTACCCTCCTCCCTGATCATGACCCCCAGCTCATGTCTAAATCCCTGACTATCCAGCGCCTTGGGAGGTCCTCTCGATGTGAAAGTCGCTGTAATATTGTATTGTAGAACTTCGCTTATGCACCATTTGAACAGGCTCGAACATGGCACATAAATCTGACTTATTTTCTATGGTTAGAACCGTGAGGAATAAACCTCAACAGCGGCAATGGTCTGTCAGTTAATACAGTAACATCCTTTACACTTTGAGAAAGAAAATTCCACTGTGTTGCATCTTAAAGTGAATTGTACTCTAGATATCAAAACAGAAGTTGCCGGGAACATGCAGCAGGTCAGGCAGCATCTATGGAGAGAGGAGATTGAGTTAAACTTTTTGTCAAAAGGTCATCGATCTGAAAACGTTAACTCATTCTCCTCTCTCCATGCTGGGCGTTCCCAGTGGCTGATGTTTTTATTTTATTTCAGATTGTCAGCATCTGCAGGAGTTTAAGATCCTCGTCCTCACCTACAAGGCCTTACACGGCCTTGCCCCATCCTACCTAACCGATCTACTCTCCCCCTACACGCCCACCCGGACCCTCCGTTCAACAGGACTTGACCTGCTCCAAGCCCCCCGCCTGAACCGCCCCACCATCGGAGGCCGGGCCTTCAGTTTCTCCGCTCCCACCTTATGGAATGCCATCCCTCAATCCCTCCGTTTCGCCTCTTCCCTTTCCTCTTTCAAGGCCGGTTTGAAGACTTTCCTCTTCGATCGTGCCTTTTGTTCCACCCCGAACTCTTTTACCTCCCCTTCGTGTTTCACCCCTTCCCAAACACTCCCCTCCCAGCTCGGGTCACACGCCTCTTGTTCAGCGCCTTGGGACGTCCTCCCGACATGAAAGGCGCTCTATAAATGTAAATTGTTGTTGTTGTTGTTGTATTGTGCCTTTGGCACTCTGGGTATCATTCACTATCTAATGCTTTGATGTTTATTGTTCTATCACCTGAAGCGCCCCTCTTTGTATCCGAGCTCCAGAACCAGGAGGTTCAGGAAGGCTACCCCATCAGCTTTGACTGTATGGTGGGTGGGTTCCCACCTCCCACCGTGCGATGGTTCAAAGACGGAAAGATTCTTGACGAGAACGACCATTATATGATCAACGAAGACCAAGATGGATGCCACCAACTTATATTGACATCAGTCAATTTGAGTGACATGGGAGTGTACAGATGTGTGGCAGAAAACTACATTGGCATTAGCTCAACAAAAGCTGAACTGAGAGTGGATGGTAAGTAATAATAATAATAATCCATGTATTTGACATAGCGCCTTATCTCGTCTCAAAGTGCTTCACAGAATGTACCCCAAATGTAAAGACTGTGTTGTTGTGGATGAATGTATCACACGGCGCTAAATTTGGGTGGAAATTACTATTTAAATGGGAGAATTAACTACAGTCAATGTTATCTTTTAGGAAAATTGTAAAATGCTCAATTTTCCTTTTCTAACAGTTTTACGATATGTTTTACAGTTACCAGTTCAGATTACGATACAGCTGAAGCCACAGAGACATCCTCCTATGTCAGTGCTCAAGCCTCCCTCATACGGTCAGTGTTAGTGGTAACAGTGGTATATCGTTGTTGTTGTGGTCAGCCAGGTGTCTGACATTGGCGCAAGCTCACCAAGAAAGCTTAAGATTGTCCAAACTAATCTGAGAGTTTCCGACATGGAAATCGCCGCGTTTGGAATAAATTGCGCACACTGTCCCCTGGAGGGATGCATCCTGCTTACCTGATTCCAGAGAGTAGCAGGGACAGCTTGGCAAGAGCCAAGGCTAGAAGCATGCGTTGAAGAATGCTGGAGTTTTAAGCAGCTGAAGTCAAACTGCACAAGAGCAGTTTGCTCTTGTGCAGTTTGCCATTAAGAGCAGTTTGCTCTTGTGCTCTTTGCCATTAAGAGCAGTGTCTGGCAAGGTTTCTGCCACTTGCCTGATTTTTAAAAGTTACTGTGATAACTAATGGTATTCTTCAGATGTAATAATAATAATAAGCTTTAGACCTGATACAGCACCTTACCACGTCCTCGCAGCGTCTCAAAGCACACTGTAAAGTGGTTTTGACTATATATTTTGTGGGTGAAATGCAGCAGCCAGTTTACGCACAGCAGTGACCCACAAACAGCCACAAAGTGAATGAACAAGTTTATGTGGGGATTTGTTGGCCAGGGCACAGGAGGAATTCATGCCATGAGATGTTTGAAGAGGCGCAGGCACAGTTTAACATCTCATCCGATAATATCTTATCAGATACTTGATATAATATCAAGTGCAGTGTTAACTGAAAGGAGCAGGCCGACACCTTGCATTCATTCTTAATAACTTAGTCAGTCATACACTGGGCCAGTTAGAAAAGAGCAACCGTGGAAACAGCTACAAATTCCCTCCTCCGCTACACACAGGCTACAAACACCCATAGGCACCAATCAACCCTCTGCAATTTCCCGCAAAATTTATCAAAAGCCCACAATTTTTGGCAAAGATTTCCGCCCTTCTCTATGGCCCAGGTCATACCTAAGCCCCGGAATTCGAGCTTGCCTTAGGATATTTGTGTCTCAGAGATCGAGTTGAATTGTGTGAAGTTCTTAAATTTAGTCTTAATTAGTCTTGAAGCTGCTTTTCCACAGTTCTCTTTTTATGTTGAAACATCTCACAACAACAAAAACTACAAACAATTACATTTATAGAGCGCCTTTCACATCGGGCGGACAAAACTTCACAACAAGAACATCATTCAAAAATTTATGGGTGACATTTGATGTTGCACCTCTCATTTCAGGAGGATAGTTCAAAGCGATTTACACTGTTAAGGAGCCTGGTATTTCAAAGCGCTTCACAGGATTTGTGCAGTTAGTGCCCGTATGGTGCAGTATAGTGACTGTTTATTCATTGGCAAACAGCTATTCAGTTCAGAGACTGTTGTGTTGGCTTTTTGGGGCTACGTTGTTTGTTTGCCATTCAATAACAGCCTCACTAATGACTGGAGGTTTGGTTTCAGAGGCTTATTAATAAGGGATCGATGGCATTAATTCTTGCTGTCTTCACTTGCCTCAACAGGGAGCAGAATTTGGAAGGTTTGGAGTCGCAGGCTGAAGAGGAGCAACTGCCGCAGATAGTGGAGGAACTTCACGATGGCTTTGTCACCCTCGGGGCTCCAATGACAAAGCTTCAAATTGAAGTGAAAGGTTTGCTGAACGATTGGCTCACTGGGCCACCAGTTTACGGAGACTCTACTGTGTTTATATCATCTGAAAGCACTTTTTACACACCTGCCTGGGCATCAGAGCCAGTGGGGTGGGGTGGGGTGTGCAAGATGACTAGAAGCACAGTCTTACTTATTAGTAGTACTTAATAATAATCATAATAATAATAATCCTTACATTTGATAGAGGGCCTTACAAAACATCTCAATGTACTTCACAGAATATACTGTAAAGTAAATTGACTGTATTTGTAGGCGAAACGCAGCAGCTAATTGAGCACAGCAGCGTCCAGCGAACAGTCGTGGACCAAATTATTATTGGGTTTTTTTCTTGAGAGATTATCATCAGTCGGTGGCATAAGGCAACTTGCCCAAGGTTTTGCCCCTGACCGGGAATCGAACCCAGGTCACTCCCATGCGAGGAGAGCACTCTAACCACTAACCTACAGGGCACTGAGCTACAGCGATGATGTAAGATTGTTCAATGTCCTCACTGCCACAGGCTATCCAGTGCCTCGAGTGTATTGGTTTCGGAATGGTAAACCTCTGCGTGGCACTGACAAGGTGCTGATGATGGATGAGGGAGGGATTCATTCACTGGAAATCCTTGACGTTTCCAAAGAGGATGATGGTGAATATGCCGCCTACGTCAGCAATTCCTCAGGCTCCGCATATACGGCTGCTGTCCTGCATGTACAAGGTAAGCGGGGTCTCCTCGGACCTCAACTGGCTCCAAGGCGACATGTTTGGGAATGCAATGTTAGATTCAAGGCCACCCTATGTGATGGTCTCTAATCTCCGGTTCCTGAGCCAGGCTGAGGCTCGCAGTATATCCAGGACTCTCTCTCTCTCGCTCTCACTGCTGATGACAGCACAGCCCCAGTCCTAGCTACTCAGCGGGATTTGTAAGGGCAGACCATTCACAGGGGGCAGTGAGCCATGGTGAGAGAGCCTGGGTGGTGATTCTCAGCAGCCTAATTCAACAACGGGATACAACAATAACAACAACTTGCAGTTATATGGCGTGTTTCATGCTGGGCAGGGAGGGAGGGAGGCTGGGTGAAGGGATTGAGGGAGAGAGTTCAGAAGCTTTGGGGTATAGTGGCTGAAAGCAATACTTCATACTTGAGCTTCCGATCCTGTCGTGGACAGTTAGAAACTCTAATGTTCCACTCTTTTGAAGCACAGTAGTCCACTACCCAAGAAAGCTCTTAATTCTGTGTGTTTCAATCCTATTCCAGCCCCTGGAGAGGAGATCGAGAAGAGAGTGCTTGAAACTAAAGGTAAATTTACAACTTATCTCCACAACTTTACAGTATATTTTCAAAGCAATAGTTGTAGAACCTCAGGCCTTGAAAATGTTATGGCCATTTAACAGCATTGTTCAATTGGATTGTGCAGCTGGAATCAAAAACTGTTGAGAAATTCTGTGGTTGCAGATCTATTCTATTTAGCTAGCAGTAAGTAGGAACCCGCTTGTTAGTCGATTGGCGGATCGCTTATCCTGACTTGATAGCTGTTGTGAAGTGTTGTGAGTCCATTAGACATTATAGGTGCTATGTTGAACTCATGATTATTTTCTCACAAGCTGCGGTTAATATCCAGTCAGTTAGTTTTCCAACAGCCCTTTATGATCTAACACTATCTCTTCACTTAACACTGGTGTGGAGGGCGCTATATAAATTGAAGTTGTTGTTGTTATCAACAGCAAAAGAAAAGTTAGTTCCACCACGATTTCTGGAACGCTTCACAAACAAGCGTGTGAAGAAGGGAGCGAGCATTACCCTGACTATCAAGGTTGAAGGTACGATGGGTCTTATCTCTGTTAGTAACTATAAAAATACTCATCTAACGCTGTGGTATACTTTCCGTATGGTGTTTTAAACGTGCAACAGTCTCGCTCTGTTGTTTGTTGAGTGAGTAGCTGAACCATATAGACTGAGTAGATCCCATATTTGATCCTTGGTCAGTTATGAGTTAACTGAGGCAGCCAGTATTCCTGCCTTTGGTTAACCAATGAGCCTTGGCTGGAACAACTATTAGACAAGCTAAGACTCTTCAGGTTTAGAGGGAGGTTAGTCTGAGAGAGGACTGTACTCGGATGCAGTTTTCAATGGGATTGGGAAAGTAGCATCAGAATAATACTAATAAACTGGGCACTGAGGCAGGAGAACAGGGGACATGGGTTTAGATCATAAAAGGACAATTTCAGTACAAACACCAGGAAGTGTTTCCTTACCCAGATGGTAATTAACAATTGGTACTGGGTTTGCCAGCAACCATGGTTGAAGCTAGGAAACTCGTTCTAAAAAACAGTTTGATGTTGTAATGGGAGGGAGGTAGAGTAGGTTTTTAGATATGGATGAGATCAGATGGGCTGAAGGGCCTCCTTTCAACTGACTCAAACTTGTGATTCTGTGTTTTCTCATTCCACACATCTCTGCTTACCCAGCAGTAAGTAGGAAATTAGTGGTTAGTTGGTTGGCGGGTCGCTTTGCTGAGGAAATAATCTGTCCCCAATAAAACTAGTCACTCAATCCCCGGCTGTTAGTGGTGCACATTTGAGTGCAATTGGCTGCTGCCTTTCACCTATAAAGTACAAAGTCAACTCACTTTACAGTATATTCTGTGAAGCGCTTTGATAAGGTGACGTGATAAGGATCTATATCAAACGGAAGGATTATTATCATTATTATTATTATTGAATCTGTAGGCTCTCCCGTGCCTGACATCACATGGCTTAAAGAGGAGTCTGTGGAAGATGTCATCTGGATCAAACACGACACACCCGGCTATAGATTAGCCAGTTCCAACATGCAGCACAGTCTGATCCTCCTGGATGTAGGCAAGGAATATTCTGGTGTCTACACCTGCATTGCCACAAACAAGGCCGGCCAGTCCATTTGCACCGCTCGTCTCGATGTCACTGAAGGCAAGTAACTGCCAGCTTTCCAGTGAAAGTTATGTTGTAGATTCTTCACCAGCTGAATAATCTCTGTCTATCCAGGGTCTTTGCAACAACAACAACAATTTTTACGTTTATATAGCACCCTTCACCCCGGGCACCTAGAGCACTCTGGTCTCAAAGTCTCGGGATGTCCTCCGACATGAAAGGCGGTGTACAAATGGAGATTGTTGTTGTTAGTGTTGTGCTATATATATGTAATTTGTTGTTGTCACCCTATAGTTTTGACATCAGAAAGCAGATTATTTTAAACGGTTTACACAATTGTTTTTAAAAAAAGTTAAAGTAGATATATAACAACAAAGGAATTTTTGATTATTTTTATTGAATTCATGGGTTTGCTTTTGTGAATTAATTCATCCTCATTCCAAACGAAATATACTTGAAAAGTAATCTTGTGCTTATAGCTATAGTTTAAATATATTATTTACATATAAAGTTTAAAAATATTATTTAAATCTAAAGTTTAAATATACTATTTAACTATAAAGTTGAACTACTGTATAATGTTTAACTATAGATTTAATACGTAGGATTATTATTGGGTAGAGCAAACTCCGTAGTTTATACTTTTGTCTGTCCTTTGCATTTTCAGTGCAAGAAACTGGAGTTTCTACAAAAGAAAGCACAACTGTGAAAGAAAAGCTAATGCAAACATTCTTAAATGGGTAAATTTACCAATATAACGACAGGTAGCTTCTGCTGGTTAAATGCAAATCATGCCTGCGAGGTCAGATCAGTTTGTTCATTTTAAATTTGCTTATCCTTCTCTGCTCAGACGGTGTTAAACAGAGTTAGGACTAACCAAGTTTTGATGCCAGGCCTGTCATTAGTTTGTTCATCTCAACTAGGCTACAGCAATTAAAACCATTTTTGAATTTGCGCTTCTGAAATATTTTATAGTATGACTTTGGTATCGGTCGAGAGTTAAGAGATGCAGTAATGATGGCAGACTGAGAAATATAACACCCCAAACTATAACATCCTAAACCAATGGATCACTGACTGAGGGATAATTATTCTTTTCAGCACTTGGTGTCAGTCTAGCTCATTTGACATTTGATGCAGTGTTAGAGGGTCTGTCCTTTGGATGAAACATTGAACCAAAGTCCCATCTGTCTGTTCAGGTGGAGGATAGAAACACTATAGACATTGATGTCAATAGCAAATTGTGGTTAGTTAGACACCATAAGTTATCCACAGCTATTTTGGACTTCCCCCGCCCCGCTCGCCCCACCCCTCAAGCCTTGGCTCTTGCCAACCTGCGCCTAATACTTTCCAGAATTAGGTAAACGGAGAGAGAGAGAGAGAGAGATTCCATTCCACCTATCTATCTCTGGGATTTCCATGTTTCCATGTGTAGGTAGGAGGCCTGGAAATCTCAGTTTGGTCTGACACCCGACTGATGTTCAGGATAACAATCCCTCCAATAAAATTGGTTGTTGACTTCACGGCTGTTTGTAGGACATTACTGCGCTCAGATTGGCTCCTGTGTTTGTGACAGTAATTCCTGTGAAGTGCTATCAGGAGTCTCAATGACTTGATAACAGTGACGTCAAATGTAAAACAATTCTAATCTTCATTTAATATTAAATCTGTGTTTATTTTTTCCCCTTTAACCATGGCTTTGTGCTATGCGCTGTGTGGTTATAGATCACCTCTAGAACTCGACCACAGAGGGCTGGAAGGGCCACAAGTGGGTGAGTGACTGTCAGTGGATCCTTTACACCCTCAAACTAAGCTTTAACAGAGAAACCTGGTACTGTGTCAGTCTGTCAGTCAGTATATCTGTCAAATTCTACATGTTAAATTTGAATAACATCTTCAAATTAAAAAACACTCAAATACTGTAAATATGAAATAAAAAGCCAAATTGCTAAGAATAAAGGCAACTCGAGGAATCTCTCCAAAAACAAGATGAATTAGTGTTAGCTTTTCCACTGTAACTCGTAATCAGAAGTATTTATTGTAAGTAAATATTAACCCGTTGTTAGTTGATTTATGGATGGCTTTCTGGGGTTAATAACCCCTTCAAAATAAAGTAATAATGATAATCATTTGGTCACTCAATCCACTGTGCGCAATTGGCTGCTATATTTCAGCCACAAAATATTTAATTCACTTTACAGTTTGTTCTGTGAGTTGCTTTGAGACATCTTTAAGATGTCTAAAAGACGTGATGAAGTGCTATATTAAATGCAAGGATTATTATTATTGTTATTATTCTTGTTCTGTTCCTAAGGCAGAGTATGCCTTGCCAAGTTGTTGCATTGTATATGAAGTATTGTAATGTAGTTCACATTATAGAACAACTTTAACAAGGGCCTGACGTGATGTTGATATGTTGCTCAGGCAAAGTATTTAGGCTTTGTTATATTCTTTTGCCACAACAAAGTCTTGCCATCCCTCAGTGTTTATTCTCTAACGCAGGTACAACTACAGCCCCACCACATTTCTCACTGGCTGATGTAGGGACAGAAGAATTCCTCCAGAAACTGACCTCTCAGATCACTCAGATGGTTTCTGCAAAGATCACCCAAGGTAACTCTCAGACACTAAAGGTGTGCGTGGATTCCTGTAGCTCAGTGGTTAGAGCACTCGCCTTACAAGCAAGAGACCTGGGTTCAATTCCCATGGGTCAGGGCAAAACCTTGGGCAAGTTTCCTTACGCCACACACACACGACTGATAATAATCCCTCAAGAGAAAATATGATAAATTGGTAATTTAAATCCACAACTGTTTGTGGGGACGCTGCTGTGTGCAATTGGCTGCTGCGTTTCGCTCACAAAATATGCAATTAATTCACTTTATATTCTGTGAAACGCTTTGAGACACAGTCTAGAAAACGTGAAAAGTTCGATATTAAATGCATGGATTATTATTACATCACAGAATGTAAGGCAAAAGCGGCCCAAAATTTGGCCTATAAGATCACATTGTCTTTAGATGGCTTAGAATTCTGAGAAATTCTTATATTCAATCTGAATTCCTGGGGTCTTATAGTTGGAACATTTGCCTCAAAAGTAAGAAGAACTGGCTTTGTTTCCCAAACTGCAGACTGGTTTCCTTACTCTACACGCCTAACAGAAAGTAAGAACCTGGTTGTTAGTTGATTGGCAGATCACTTTCTGGGGATACTATTCCCTTCAAAAATAAATAAATAATTTGACTACTAACTACTCAGTGAGTGTCTCAGGGTGTCCTGGCTAACGGTCTCTGGGATTAGCTGCCCCATTTCCCTACAAAATACACAAAAACATAAGAGTTTGCTGGACAAAGGAAGACCAAGGTCTTTCCATTTCCCTTTCCACAATCCTGGCAGTCGCTTGTACATATCATGTATCAAACTATATATCGTATCCCCAGATATTATTTGCTAAAATAAATCTTCTCTAATTTGTAGGGTCCGTCGATATGGAAAATTTTCCGATTAGATATATCGATGGGCTCATATCGAGATATACCGAAATATCGATATTTTCAGTTTTTTCGTACTGCGCATGCACGCGCGCATTCGGAGTGCGCGCGCATCCCGGGCGCGCGCGCATACGGGGCCTATCTTCTCAGGAGGTAAATATCTTTCTCTCTCTGTGTCTCTCACTCTCTCCATCTCTGTGTTTTTCTGTCTGTGTGTCTCTGTGTCTCTCTCCCTCTCTCCTCTCTCACATTCCCCCCCATCTCTATCTATCTGTATATTATCACATCCACACCCCCCCCGCCGTCCCTCTCTCGCACCCCCCACCCCCGTCGTCTCTCACCCCCACCACCCCCCCAGCCGTCTCTCTCCCCCTCTTCCCCCCCCCCCCAGCCGTCTCTTTCTCCCTCCCCTCCCCCCCGCCGTCTCTCTCCCCCTCTCCCCCCCCAGCCGTCTCTCTCCCCCTCCCCCCAGCCGTCTCTCTCCCCCTCTCCCCCCCCAGCCGTCTCTCTCCCCCTCCCCCCAGCTGTCTCTCTCCCCCTCTCCCCAGCCGTCTCTCTCCCCCTCTCCCCAGCCGTCTCTCTCCACCTCCCCCCAGCCGTCTCTCTCCCCCTCCTCCCCCCCCAGCCGTCTCTCCCCCCAGCTGTCTCTCTCCTCCTCCCCCCAGCCGTCTCTCTCCCCCTCTCCTCCCCCCCCAGCCGTCTCTCTCCCCCACCACCCCCCCAGCCGTCTCTCTCCCCCTCTCCCCCCCCAGCCGTCTCTCTCCCCCTCTTCCCCCCCCCCAGCCGTCGCTCTCCCCCTCTCCTCCCCCCCCCCAGCCGTCTCTTTCTCCCTCCCCTCCCCCCCGCCGTCTCTCTCCCCCTCTCCCCCCCCCCAGCCGTCTCTCTCCCCCTCCCCCCAGCCGTCTCTCTCCCCCTCCCCCCAGCCGTCTCTCTCCCCCTCTCCCCAGCCGTCTCTCTCCCCCTCTCCCCAGCCGTCTCTCTCCCCCTCCCCCCAGCCGTCTCTCTCCCCCTCCCCCCAGCCGTCTCTCTCCCCCTCTCCCCCCCCAGCCGTCTCTCTCCCCCTCTCCCCCCCCAGCCGTCTCTCTCCCCCTCTCCCTCCCCACAGCCGTCTCTCCCCCCCCCCCAGCCGACTATCTCCCCCTCCCCCTCCCCCCAGCCGTCTCTCTCCCCCTCATCCCCCCCCCCAGCAGTCTCTCTCCCCCTCACCCCCCCAACCCCAGCCGTCTCTCTCACCCCCCCAGCCCTTGCATACCTGTATATTGTATTCGAGGACTGTGAATACAATATGGCGGCTTTGCACCTCGGTCTGTGCATTGTGTATAGAGATGAGCATTCTGGGTCTTGTAGTTCAGTGTGCTCACATCCCGATTTTTTACCTCGATATATCGTTTTTTCGATATATCGATATTTTTGAAATGTCTATATCGGCATATCGATATGAAAATTATATCGGGTTTTATCGATATATCGATATATCGCCGGACCCTACTAATTTGCTATTGAAACAATCAATGCTTTCTACTTTTACCATCTCCCCAGGGAGCTGGTTCATACATTCACTACTCACTCACTGAAATAGTATTTCCACAGATTTATTTGGAATTCACACCCTAAATAGACAGTGAATCCAGTTGAGATGGGTTTCTGAGTGAAAGGCATTATACAACAGGCAGGGATTGTTCTTAGTGTAAAGTTCCTGTTGTCTCTCAGCTTCTCTCCGAGTCCCGGGAGCGGACAGTGATGATGAATCGAAGACTCCATCACCGTCTCCACGCCATGGGAGATCCAGACCTTCCTCTATCGTCAATGAATCCTCTTCTGAGTCTGAGGACGGGGAAACAAGAGGCGAGGTAGTGCCGGCTGTTTCTTATTCCTCATTTTCATTGTACAGTTGTTATATTTTATAACAGTGTATTTGATCCAGAACTCGATCAGGTTAAAATGTCTTAAAGCACTTATAGAATCCCGAAAGGTGGCCACAAATATACAGTCAATTTTCCTACTTTTCTTCATCCTGCCCCGACCCTTCCCCCCTGCTCTTGTTCCTACCTAACTGTACAGCACCTTGGGATGTCCTCTTGATGTGAAAGATGCTATATAAATGTAAGATTTGATTGATCATTTGGCCCATCGTGCCATTTGCTATCTCCTCCACTAGAGGGTAGTAAACCAAGAGTCCTGTAGCTCAGTGGTTAGTACCCTCACCTCGCAAACGAGAGATCTGGGTTTGGTTCCAGACAGGTCAGGGTGAAACCTTGGGCCAGTTTCCTTCCTCCACACACCTAATAATAATCCCTCAAAAAAATTGGTAATCTTCAATCCACAACTGTTTGTGGGACAACACTGTGCACAATTGGCTGCTGGGTTTGGCCCACAAATATACAGTCAATTCACTTTACAGTATATTCAGTCACTCTGTTATACAAATGTAATTTTGCATTGTATTGTAGTGTGCTTGTCTTGGCGATACCATACAACCATAGAAAGCACACGGACCAAGTATAATGCTCAGGTTAGAGACAATAATAGGTTGTTTCAATAAAACATTTCTCCGTCTCTTGGCAGATATTTGACATCTATATGGCCTCAGCAGATTATAACCCAGTACCTGCTGACAAGGAATCCATCCACCTGAAGGAGGGACAGTACGTGGAGGTTCTGGACTCTGCCCATCCTCTCAAATGGCTGGTGAGGACCAAACCAACCAAGTCCACACCTGGCCGGCAGGGCTGGGTTTCGCCTGCCTACCTGGACAAAAGATTAAAGGTATTACAGCAGCAAAATTCTGGCATACTTACCACTCACTCAGTATTGCTCCCTTCCTCCATGGAGAGAAAGAGGTGGAGGGTTGGCGCTCATGTTAAATATGTAACAATTCACACGGTAATGTGTGTGGCCAAACAGACTACAGGTATCCCCCACTTAACGAAAGGGTTAGGGACTTCAAAACTCCTCGTTAAGTGAAAATTGCATTAAGCGGGCGGGAGGGAGGTCCCTACTGTGTTTCCATATATGAAAAAAATTATTCTCAGTAATACCTTGCGTCTAGCCTAGCGCCTAGCGCTAACATTTACAGTGTATCAGCGACAGCATAAGATGGGTACTGGGTAGCACTGCTATTGAAGGCAGGGAGAGAGAGTTAAAGAAAAAGACTGAGAGAGAGAGATAGAGAGACAGTGAGATTGTGACAGCGAGAGACTCAAACAGAGAGAGAGAAAGAGACACAGAAAGAGAGAGAGAGCGCGACCGAGACAGACAGAGAGAGAGACAGAGAGAGAGAGAGAGAGAGACACACACACACACAGGGGGAGACTGAGACAGAGAGAGAGACTGAGAAAGAGAGAGACAGAGAGAAGGAGAGACAGACAGACAGACATCCTACCACTTAAGCTCCTCCCATACTGCAGCGCTTTCTCTTGGATTAGGTGGTGCTGCAGTAAGTGTGTGTATGTATGTGCGCTTGTGTCGCGGAGGCTGCCGGGAGACAAGAAGCGCGAGATTTAAACTTTCGTTATAGCAACGCAGCCTTCGCTAAGCACATAGAGGGTACAAATAGAAACCCTCATTATAGTGAAGTTTCATTAAGAGGGCGTTCGGTAAGCGGGGACCATCTATATTATAGCTCACACATAGGCAGCCAGTCCCAATGTTCATACCACTCAACCACCCAATAGCTGTTCAACTCCTGTCTTGAATTTGCTGCCACAGGCTGCCTCCCCCACTGCTCCTGATAGTGCGTTAATAATCCTTGAGGTTTAACAAACCTCTACCGTTATTAAACGTCAATTGTTTGTTCACCCACAACAACATGTGTAGAAACATGTACATCATCCTAGTTCTTCACAACAACAGCCTGCTAATCCTGCATGTGCTGTCAATGGAAGCTGTATTTCTGCTGCTGGGAACAAATTTCCTGGAAAGCTTCTCACACTAAGAAATGCTCTTTGCACACATCTTTTCCCATATGTTATATAACAGAATTTTACTATATATTGTACATACATTCAGCGCCTCTCACACCAGCAGGATGTCTCAAACTACTTAACACACATGGTGGGCACTTGAGTGGGTGTGTGTGGGGAGAGTGGGGGAAAGATGGTTAAAAGGGCAGTCAAACAGTTAAATCTGAAGAGGGATTGTAAATGTAAGGATGGAGGCAGGTGAATCGAAGGGATTTCGGGATGGAGTTCCAGAGAGCAGGGGCAGAGTGGTTGAAAGTTCCTCCTCTTTCAGTGACCTTGAATTGAAACAGTTTTTCTTATTGACAGTTGTCACCCGAAGTCGCAGTGGACAGCCTGGAATTCCTGGGGGAGGTGGTATCAGAAGATGAATACAAGAAAAAGCTATAGTGAGTACATTGGCTTCCATGTCCCACTGCATTGCCAGCCATTAGGGCTAGTTCTGCCGATCATTAGACTAGAAGGATCAAGAATTTGCAGAGTCTAATGCTGGTCTGTATTGAATCAGCTAATGTCAGCAAGCGTGATTAAGTTGCCACAATTGGCCTGAGCAGGTTGAAGGGGAATGTATTGAGAGTGAAGTGTGGATTAATACCTCGCGTTTTCTCTTCACAGCTGCCTTGTGCAGGATCTGATTATATCGGAGGAGGAGTATGTTAGAGACATGCAGTTCTTTGTCAAACACCATGTAAAACACACAGAGACCAGTCCTGATGTCCCACTCTCGGTTGTGAATGCCAAAGGAGATTTATTTCGGAATATTAATGAAATTGCGGATTTCCACTTCAGGTTGGTATGATAGAGGTTTGCAGTCAATGAAGATGAATTTGGAAAACACTCTCTCTCTCTCTCTATAATAATAATCCTTGCATTTGATATTGTGCTTTTCACATCTTCTAGATGTCTCAAAGTGCTTCACAGGATATACTGTAAAGTGAACTGACGATGTATTTTGTGGGCGAAACTTGGCAGCCAATTGCGCACAGCAGCGTCCCCACAAACCAGTTATGAATTTACATGATCAATTCATTATTATTTTTCTTGAGGAATTATTATCAGGCGCGCATGCATATGGAGTAAGGAAACTCGCCCAAGGTTTCACCCTGACATGCTGGGAATCGAACCCTGGTCTCTTGCTTGCAAGGCAAGTACTCTAACCACTGAGCTACAGGACTCCACAGGCCTCAGCCTTACCCCCTCCTTCCCCATTTTCAGGTCACACCTGAATACGTTCCTCTTGGCACTGTCAAGCGCACAAATATTTGCCGACTGAGAATTTGTCTGTTTTGTTCCAGCACCTTCCTGAATGATCTGAGGCAATGTCAGACAGACGATGACATAGCTTTGTGTTTCATCCAGAACAATGATGGGTTTGATAAATACCTGCAGTACCTGGTTGGAAGGGTACAAGCCGAATCTCATGCTACCAACCCAGCTGTCCAGGAGTTCTATAATGTAAGTATCTTTCAGTGAATCACACTGTTCAGTTACTAATCCAGATTCAGCTATATTGCAGACTCAGTAAAGTCCTGTAGTTTAGTGGTTGGAGCACTCACCTGAGAAGCGAGAGACCAGGGTTCAATTCTAGGCCAGAGCAAAACTTTGGACAAGTTTCCTTACTCCACATCCCTACCTAATAATAATCCCTCAAAAAAAATTTGGTAATTTCAATCCATGGCCCAGGTCTCTCTTAGTGGGGATGCTGCTGTGTGTAATTGGCTGCCGCGTTTTGCCCACAAAATATACAGTCAATTCACTTTACGGTATATTCTGTGAAGCGCTTTGAGACACAATTTAAAAGACGTGGAAAGCACTATATCAAATGCAATTTTTAGTATTATTATTAAATCGATGACTGAGGTATTGAACCACACAGATCAGGAAGGTTCCTCTGGGAGGTGAGCAGGAACTTCCTGGAGGTGAACTGGCTCTGAGGTGACTGAACGCCATGTCGGAATGGAGTTGTCTTGCTTACAGCTTGTGTTGTTTCCTCAGAAATATGCGGAGGAGGTGTCAGTCACACACGGCTCAGCCGAGACTCCTGTGTTGTCCGTAGACGCTTACCTGGAAAACCCGCCCAACAGACTCCTGAAATACCAATGCGTTCTGAAGGTGATCAATGTTTTGCACGACCAAATAATCGGTTTTGGTACAGTGCCTCATCACTTCCTTTTACGTCACCTCACCTAGAAAGTGAAACATTTGGTTTATATTTTGCAACTAGTCTATTACATCCCCGCTTCCCCCCCCCCACCCCCCCCGCACACACACCATACCACCTCCACAACAAATCATTTATACGTATACCTAACTGCATTAAATAGACCAGATTTTCTTACACAGGACCTTTCTAAGGAACCATGTGCTAGTATTCCTGGCAGAGTTTTGCTGTGAGTTATGCTGTTCAGCTTGTGCCAGAAGCCACCATTAGTCACAAGATCCAGGATTTTGATGTTCTGACACTTCAGGATGTCTCACTATCCTGGAGTTTGGATTCCATTTGATGGATCAAGACTTCAGGGAGAGATTCCCAAGGGACCCTTCTCCTGTCGTGTCTGCCATGAAACACAGTTAATCCCAGACTCCACCGTCTGCGTACTCAGCCACACTAAACTCCATACCTGCCTCACACCGGGCTCCATTGTAGCCAGGCTCCATATGACTCGCCACCCTGTGTGAAGAGTGCAAGTTGTTGTTGTTGGTGAAGTAAAACCACTATGTCCTACCCTGATTACCCCAGTCCTTGGCAAACTGCACTGGCTCCCTGTCACAGAGCGGGTTGACTTCAAGTCTTGTTTTTAAATCCCTCCACTCCTCTGCAGCTCCCGACCTCTCTAACCTCCCCTCTCCTCACTGCTGTACCCACTGCCTCCGCTCTACTGGGTCTGGCCTCCTCCTTGTCCCCGAATCCTCTGCTCCACCATCAGCGGCCGTGCCTTCAACCACGACACCTCAAAACTCCCTCCCTCCCTCCCTCCCTCCCTCCCTCCCTCCCTCCCTCCCTCCCTCCCTCCCTCCCTCCCTCCCTCCCTCCCTCCCTCCCTCCCTCCCTCCCTCCCTCCCTCCCTCACTCACTCACTCACTCACTCACTCACTCACTCACTCACATAAAGCCTTCAGTTTGATTGGACTTTTATTCGCTTTACGAAGGAAAGATTTGTCTTTTTCAGGAATTGATTCGGAATAAAGCAAGAAACAACAAAAACTGTGCTTTGTTGGAAGAAGCTTACGCTGTAGTGTCTGCCCTGCCCAGACGCGCTGACAACAGCCTCCACGTCTCAATGATTGAGAACTACCCAGGCACCTTAGAATCTCTCGGTGACCCCATCAGACAGGTAATCTCCTCAGCACCTTCTCTTTGCCTAAACAATAATAAACAATCATTGTATCTGATACAGGTTCCCACCTCATCACCAAAACCTCTCAAAGCACAAGGTTTGATGGGTGAAAGATCAACGTCCACTAACAGCCTTGAAATGAACAACTAATTTTCAATCTGAAAATAAAAAAAAGTTTGGGATAACTTGACTTCAGACTTGACTTCATTAGTGAAAACTATATCTTCCATATCTATAATGTAACAAAAATTGTGTTTTTTGTAAGAAGAATAGGTAGAATATTCAATTAGAGTGCTCTAGTCTCAGGAACTCTACCCTAGACTCCCTTCACTTTACACCTTTCCTCACCTCCTCCATTGTTCACCTCAAGACTTTACTCTTCCATCCATCTTTCTCCCTTCCAACCTGAACTCCCAGTTCGGGTGTGAATCCTAGACTGTCCAGTCAGTGCCTTGGGATGTGCTCCTGACTTCAAGAGCACTAGGTAAATTTGATTTGCTGTTTGTTGTGTAAGATGGCATGCTGCAAGAATCTGCTGCTGTGTTTGTGAGACACAGGTCTATGCTCAAACTCACATAACACCAGCCACTCGGTGTGTTCATCGCAAAATGTTGGCCCCGTGTGTTCGGCCAACACAAATTTACAGCCTTTGGCCTCCCCTTCTCTCCCACACCCCACCGGCCTCCACTGGTTTCACCATGGACACTGCAGTCTCCCGCTGCACTGCTTGCTGTTAGTGACAAATGGATAAAATGTTGACTGATCATGTTTCCAACTAATATACATTCATTCACCGTGTTGTAGCTTCATTAAGCTTTTCAGGAAATAATACTTTTGAGAAAGCAATATCTCGGGATTCAGTACATAGTCTGGGACCTGACCTGGCAACAACAACAACAACAAAATTCCATTACAGAGCACCTTTCATGTCAGGAGGATGTCCCAAGGTGCTGACATGCAGACATAACAAGCCGAAGTAGTGGAAGATGAACTGGATGGACCTTGGTCTTTGGTTTAGCAATTCTTATATTCTGATGATCTAAGACTGAAGGTTGGGTCTGTAAAACCGTCTGGTAAATCAATTGACGTTACGCGGCTGAAGTGAAGTCTGCTATTCTGTTTTTAATGGTGCAAAACCTGCCAATAAGCTGAATCCCTGTGGGTTTTGTTTTTCAGGGACACTTCATTGTGTGGGAGGGAGCTCCTGGAGCACGCTTGTCTTGGAAAGGTCACAAGAGAAACGTCTTTCTGTTCAAGAACCACGTCCTGATCTGCAAGCCCAAAAGAGACAGCAGGACTGATACGCAGAGCTACGTCTTTAAAAATCTAATGAAGGTTGGCACATTCCCCGCACTGCACATACACTTTAGACATGACAACTTTTGGAATGTTAATTCATGCAAAACGTGGAGTGTGGCCTAGACTATATGAGCAAAGATTCTGACCAGGATCTTGAACCTTTCTGACTCGGAGGCGAGAGAGAGCGCCAGGCTGACACCATAATAATATTTTAAAAAATACATCATAATAATAATAATCCTTTGATTAATTGGATAATCAAATAACTATTTGATACAGCTCCTTGTCACATTATCGAGTCATCTCAAAGCGCCATACTGGAAAGTGAAGTGACTGTGTTTTGTGGGAGAAATGCAGCAGCAAATTCTGCACAGCAGTGTCCCACACACTGTCGTGGATTGAGTGACCTTATTACTATATCATAATTATATTATTCTATGTAATACAAGTCACAAAATCCTTTGAAGATTATTGTGTACATAGAATATTTTCTTTTCCTTTGACAAGAAGTATGTGAGGAGTTCTTAGTCAGGTTCAGCTCAGCTGCTGCTTTCGGCATTTCCACTTGCTGCCGCCTCACCTCTATCTCTACCTCTGTTTTCCTCCTTCCTGACCATAGCAGGAAGTCAACACAATAAATGGTGGTGAAGGACTTTGTTGTGTCTAAAATGTTTAAAAGGAGCGAAAAGAATAATCTCTTTACGTTTCTAAACGGGCAAATCTTTATAAACAGTAGATTTGATTCAGGATTTCCTAAATCCTCGTCAAATATAATTTTTTTCTTAAAACACCTACGTTTATCTCCCCGAAGCTCACAAACATTGATCTGAATGACATGGTGGAGGGCGACGAAAGGTCCTTTGAAATCTGGCACGAGCGCGAGGATTCTGTGCGTAAATACACCCTGCAAGCCCGGACCGTCAACACAAAAACCTCGTGGGTGAAAGACATGTGTGGTATCCAACAACGCTTCTCTCTGCATGATTGGAGTAAGTGGTGCCTGGCCAGGGCTCAAATTCTGATTTACGAGTTATTCCTTTCTTAACCATCATGCGTCCTGTAAACCCTGCAAGTCAAAGCCCCAACACATTAGGCAGCTTTACATACAAGTGTCATTTGTTATTTTGTTGCTGTTGTATGAATAATAATAATAATAATCCTGGCATTTGATACAGCGTTTTTCACGTCTTTTGGACGTCTGAAAGTGCTTCACACAATATACTGTAAAACAAATTGACTGCTATACAAGTCTAATGTTGTATATATTTGTGGGCAAAACGCAGCAGCCAATTGCACAAACAGTCATGGGTTGAAGAGACTTTGTTATTGTTATTAATGAAGGATACTGTGTGCGCGTTTTAGATCCCCCACAATTTGTGGAGAACTTGGCGGATTGTACCCCTGAGGTGGGAGAGACTGTGAAGCTGGCCTGTCAGGTAGTCGGGAATCCCAAACCTGGTATCACCTGGTACAAAGGTAACCACTCTGCCTTTCTCTGGATATGTCACAGCTAATGTTTTACAATATCAGCTCAACCAAATGAATGATTAACTACTTATTGCTCGACTGACCGACTGACCCACAGACTGACTGACTGACCGACCCACTGACTGATTGACTGACTGACCCACTGATTGACCCACTGACTGACTGACCGACTTTTGACCAAGTAAGAAAATAATCTGGCGTCTTTTGAAAAGGAAATTGTACATTGCTGTGTATTGGAGATATTTTAGAACAACAGAACCATTGACAATGTGTGTATGTGTGTGTGTGTTTGAATGTTTTGTAACTAGATGGCAGAGCTGTGGAAGTGGATCGACATCATATCGTCATAGAGGATGAGGATGGCTCGTGTACCCTGATCCTGGACACCCTGGCCGCTGCCGATTCAGGACAGTACATGTGTTTTGCAACTAGCACGGCAGGGAACGCCAGCACTCTGGGAAAGATTGTTGTACAAGGTAATAAGGGCGCTGTTCCTGTATGCTGATGACAAACTTGGAACGGATTTGGTTGGGATCATTTTGTACAAAGTGTTGTAATGCCCCCTCTGACCAGCAGGCTCTGGCCTGCTCCATGTCCCCCAACCCACCCGCCTCACCATTGGGTGGCAGCGTTTAGCCACTCTGTCCCCCAAACTCTGGAACTCCATCCCGCAATCCCTCCGCCTCGCCACCTCCCTGGCCTCCTTCAAGTCTTGTCTCAAGACTCTCCACTTCGATTGAACCATTGGCAACTCCTACTCCCTCCCTTCCCCTCACCTCCAGTCCTCAGCTCGGGTCTGAAACAGTGACTGTCCAGTGCCTTGGGATGTCCTCCTGGCGCGAAAGGTGCTATACAAATGTAATTTTGTTGTTGTTGTTGTAATGTGGACGCCACTCACCTTATCTTTACTGGTGTATCACTGGAGATCAATGAAACGGAGATTAACCCTGAGAACCTGCCAGGAAGACATCGTCAGTAACTGATATTGTTGTCATACCCTCCAGTGCCTCCAAGGTTCTTAAGCCGTCTTCGAAACATACCCTTTATAGAGGGTGAAGATACACAATTTGCCTGCACGATTGAGGCTGCACCAGCCCCTCAGATAAGGTGAGTTGACCTCTATTTCTCTACTCAATTTCTCTTAACTTATTGCCTCACTTAGTAAAAAAAATTAGGCTGCAAGAACTGGGTCGTGTTCCATATGTGAAAGGCGCTGTATATATATGTCATTTTGTTGTTGTTGTAGTCTTGGTGCACATTCTGTGCGATGTGTTGTTATCTGTGTCCTTCACCAAATATTTAACAACTGTTATTGCTACAATGCGTTTCATTTAACTTCACTTCTAACCTTTCATTGGCTTTGCAAACTGTCCAGCCATTTGGGACGTCCTTCTGACGAGAATGTGCTAGCAGATTATTGCAAGTTGTTGTTATTGTTGTGTTGAATAATCCAGGTTTCAAAGTGAATTTCAGTCAATGTTTTATAATTGCCCAATGTTTCTCCGCTCACCCCAAGCCCTGTCCTGAAATGCAAACTTTTGTACAATTGTTAACCTAAGATTTTAAAATCCTGTAGAAATTTAGAAAATTCGTCAGATGGAATTCTGAATTTGAAAAAGCCATTGATTGTCCTGGCTGATTTTAACACTGGCTTCCAAACTTCAGCCAGAACTTGAGAATTTAAAAAAATATTCTGCGCAATCTTCAAATTTACATCAATGAGGATCATAGAATCTTACAGCACAGAAGGAGGCCATTCGGCCCATCGTGCCTGTGCTGGATGTTTGAAAAGAGCTATTCAAAGTCAATCCCACTCTCCGGCTCTATTCTATATCGATAGCCTTTTCCTTTTCAAGTTCCTATCGAATTCCTTTTTGAATGTTATTATTGAATGTGCTTCCACCACCCATTCAGGCAGCGCATTCCAGGGTGTAACAACAACAACAAAATAACATTTTGTATAGTTCCTCTCACCTAGGGAGGACTTCCCAAAGCCCTGGACTCGCTGTAAAACAAAATAATAAATCCACTCATCTCCCCTTTACCCTGAGAATCATGTTGAGTTAATATCCTCGGAGTTACAGCCGATGTTGATTGATTCTCTTTTGACCGCAGGTGGAGTAAAGCTGGCTCATTGTTAACAGATAAAACAAAATACCAGACTTTCTGTGACACACAGTTTGGAGTCGCGGTGCTGGTCATCAAACACACAACAAAGCAAGACCTTGGAGTGTATGAATGTGAGGTGTGTATGTTTTATCTTTCTCCCGCGCTCACCCCAATATTCCTCCGAGTTCACCTTCCGACACTGATGAGTGTTGCGATACACTTCCATAGGAACTGGACAGTCAGTGTTGCCCTAGTGGCTGTTGTTACAGTATTCTTGACCTCTGTATCCCAAGCTTGTTGTGGTTGATGCTCTGCTTTGGAACGTTGAATTGTTTCCGTACTCCACATGCCTCTGTTTACCCAGCAGTCAGTAGGAACCCGGTTGTTAGTGGATTTGGGGGGTTGCTAATCCAGTCCCCAAATATTTTTTTTTAATAATAAATTGCTCATTTCAATCCACGACTGTTTGTGGGGACGTTGCTATGTGCAACTTACAGTATATTCTGTGAAGCGCTTTGAGACACAGTCTCGAAGATGTGAAAAATGCTATATCAAATGCAAACATTATTATTATTATTATTATAACCTTGTGTGTTTTATTCCCCAGATTACCAACAGGCTGGGTGTTGCTAACGATGCTGCTGAGCTGTACGTTCAGGTGCCTGCTCTGCGGTTTCCAGACAAGAAGGGAGAGCGAGCCATCATGATTGAAGGTAGGTCCTTGCGGTTTACTTTCAGTCCTGAAGCTTTTTGAGGGCAAGTGAGAAAGTTCTCAAATTCACAACTGAGCTTAGAAAAGCTCCCACAACCCAGTCAATACTTTCTGACAGAGAATCCACTGCCCCTCACAGCCTCAGGGAAATGCCAGCTCAGGTTCAAAGCCAAGACTTTCGGGTCCTGGGTGTGATGTGCAGGGATTTCCATGTAGTAAACCCAAGTTACGTCACCATCATCTATTTTCCCAGCAATCGACGGTTAAAGTTATTGATTTTCCCAAGAGCATTGGTAAACCTTCAACTTCAAGTCAGTAAAGATTGCACTGGAGGAACGCCTTGGTCTGCTGTTTATATTCCTTTATATTGTTTAAAATCTGCCACATCCTGCAGTGGCCTCGAAATTCCACATGAATACGGTAAACGATAATAAATAATAATCCTTGCTTTTGATATAACACCTTATCATGTCATTGAGATGTCTCCATGCGCTTCACAGAAAGTGAATTGACTGTATATTGACAGCGCTCTAAGACGTCTTTCCAACTCCCGACGTGAAGGGTCACTATACAAATGTAATTTGTTGTTGTTGGGTATATTTTGTGGGCGAAATGCAGCAGCCAATTACACACAGCAGTTGAATCCAGAACTAAAGCTATTGTAGAACACTGTATGCACTGTGTCACCAGTGGAACGGGTGAGAGAAAGTACTTACACTGTCTATGAATGTAAAGGAAAAAAGAGTGTTCTAATTAATTTAGCCTTTGTCGGAGGGCATCAAAGTGCTTCACACGATTTACTGTAAAGTGCAGAGCCTGTGTATTTTGGAGGTTGAGGTGGCAGTGAATTTGTGCACAGCAATGTCCCACAGACAGCTGCAAAGTGACTCACCAATTTTACCTGCGGGATTGCTGTCTGGGACACTGGGACACATTCCCTTGTGTTTCCGAATAGGGCCACGGGATCTTACAATCTTCACCTGAACATTCACCTGAACTGATCAGACAAGCCAGGGCCTCGGTTTAGCCTCTCACCCGGAAGACGACACCTCCAACAATCTCCACTCAATATTGTAGTGTCTGCGTAGACTCTGAAACCTGTGGGTTCACTTTTATTGAGAGGCAAGAGAGATACTGACTGAGCTGGCTCTAATGCCTCAAGGTTTATTTGACAGCCATATTATATTTGTATGTTACATTATGTTTGTAAAGTTAAACTATGGTTATGAAATGAGTTACAGTCTCAATGCTAATTCACTACATTTACCAAGTAACACAGAATAGCCTGCAAGCCAGGAACATGACTTGGCAACATGGAGTGGTTAGAGCACAATCTCTTTTGTTAGTGTAGAATGGAAACCATGTCAGTATTTGGCACCTTCGCTCAAATGTCATCCTTTCATTGGTCGGTTTCTATTCTGACCTAAACAAATGTAAGTAAATCAACTGCTGGCTGATATTGTTTGATCTTGCTTCTGTTATAAGTACACCTGTTACTAATTCACAGCACTCTGCATTTCCTTTGTGACAAATATCTGTACTGTATGCAGTTCTGTGTCTGGTTTGTGGCCTCTTACACCTTTAGATCTGTTTTATGTTTATCTGGTGCTAACCATCTCCTTTTGCTGTATTTACCACGCAGTTTTCCGGCATAATTTCCGTCCTACCTTTTAACACCTCTGAAACCAGTAGCTTGCTAATAACTAAATCACCTGGGGATGGTGAGACACTGCTTTGCTTCCAGGTGTGTACACTAAGTGTAAAGTATTTGCTGGAGTTGTTATCAGTCTAGAAATTGAGGCAGTGCTTACAGTTGCTACCAAAGTATTTTGAGATGGCAACTGGAAAGCCCAAACCTCTCAGATTTCCTGACTAACAAAAAGACAACCATTCTCTATCAGTTTCATACAGCGCTGGATAAGCACCAAGACATAGTAAAATATATCTAGAGAAGATAAAGGTTTGCGGAAAAGCTTTCTGGAAATAGCTGTTCTTTGCACGTTCAGTTTTGTCTAACTGATGTTGTTGAGCCAGTAATTGATATCAAGCCACACACATCAACTATGGTTTGATATTCTTGGTCAATCGTTTGAAAGTTTAGCTCAATTTTAATAAACTCTCCGACATTTCCCTGTTTCTCAGTTCTCATCCATTAAGCCAGAACATTGCCAATGGCATCCAGATAAAATCACAATAACTGTGACAATAACTGCATTTGATCAAGTGGTTAAAATGTTGAAATGGCTCAAAGTGCTTAACAAGGGGATAACAACAACAACAACTTGCATTTATACAGCACTCCACACAGGATAGTGTCCCAGAGCACTTGAAATACTTTCATGTGTGTTTGTAGATGAACATTGCAGCCAGCTCTACATGGTAAGGACCCACAAATATGAGGTGATTTTGATCCCTTGACCAGAAAACCAGGAATAATAATAATAGTAATCCTTGTATTTGATATAATGCTTGTCACGTCTTCAAGACATCTCAAAGCCCTTCACAGAATATACTGTAAAGGGAATTGAATGTATATTTGAGGGTGAATAGACCATAATAATGATAACAACAACAACAACTTGGATTTATATAGCGCCCTCACTCCACGCCGGACAGTGTCTCAGAACACTTCCCAATAATGGATCCTGAGGCTGGGGGGAGGGGGAAAAGGTGACCGAAACGGCGGACCAAAAGAAAGATCTTTAGCCGAGACCTGAAAATAGGAAAAGAGAGGGGAGCGAAGCGATGTCTGTATCAAGGAAGCTTTTTGCCAGCCAACAGTCACCATCTAGTCCGAAGCCCCCATTTCACAGATCAGGACGACAACAGAGGTATTTTCCCCACACAGGAGCAGAGAACTGATTTGGGGGCAAGTTGGGGGTTCCCTAAATACTCCTTCTCCACAAAGGAAGGGAATCAGCCACGCAGGAGAGCATCTCAAACAATTATGTTCTTCTCCCCCAACTCAGCCAACCGTGGATTCCATTTCCGCAGAGTGAGGGGAGGGTCGGGTAGGGGTTAGGCTTTCAGATTCCATTTAAGTTTACAATATATCCATTAAATCCACCACAACAACAACAACAACCGCACTGAAAGGTGAAATGGGAAATACAGAGCTCCGTAGCTCGCGTAGCTGAGTCTTGCTTAGTACCAAGCAAATCACTCAGGTAAACTGTCTGCTCTTAACAGCGGTCCTTTTAATCCATGATGTGTCCTCAGTGACCGACAGCAAGTGTTTAGGATTTACAGAGAGTGCACAGGATACAAATACATAAATATACGCTTTGCAAAAATCTCCACAACCTGAATAACAGGTGTGAAGCTGATGTGTGTGAAATACCTTGAATAATAAAGTCCATTTGCCACATTCCATGCTGATAACCATCTCTAATCCTAAATAAGCAGCTTGTTATTATGAGGTTATTAATCCCTTCACTATCATGGCTATCAGTGCAGTGTTTGGAGCCATTCTGTATCACAAATGGATCATTTATACATCTGTCATTGGTAACGTAGCATCAATCACTCTGAAGCTATTGAATCTTGTGTTTTAATCAAAGCAGATTGTTGTCTGTATTTTGGGGGTAAATCCTGACTTGTCCCTTTCATAGTGGAAGACATGGAGCTAGAGTTATTTGGGGGAATCAAATTAAAAGATGTGTAGGCCGTACAGATCATACTGTTCAGACCCACCACTAGAGTTTGGATCCATGTAATTTTTGTTGGGTGCCGAGATTCTATTGGAAGTGGATGGAGGCTGGCAAATTTCTTTCACTTACTACCTTAGTCCCTGTGGAGTCCTGCAGCTCAGCGGTTAAAGTGCTCACCTCATAAGCAAGAGACCTGGGTTTGATTCCCAGCAGGTCAGAGCGAAATCTTGGCCAAGTTTCGTTACTCCACATGCCTAATAATAAACCCTCAGGAAAAAACTCCCAAAATAAATTGGTCATTTCAATCCACGCCTGTTTGTGGGACACTGCTGTGCGCAATTGGCTGCCGCGTTTCACCAACATATTGTATATATAGTCTATTCAATTTACAGTATATTCTGTGAAGCACTTTGAGACGTCTAGAAGATATGAAAAGCCCTATATCGAATGCAAGGATTATTATTACCATGGATTTATTAAATTCGGACTGTGGACTGAGTGAATTTGCTCTATTCCTCCAGTCATTGAGATAGATCTGAAAAGGAAAGAGCAAAGTTAAAAAAAACCTTAGACTGACAAAGTGCCTTTCAAAATTACAGACACATTGTGCCTTATCAGATGATTTATATGCCGTTTCAAAGCTCTTAACACGATTTTACTGGGGAGTGTGTGTTTGTGGACAAACATCGCAGCCAATTTACATCAGCATCACCCAAACAGACAGATGAAGAGATTGACCCATGCTATTTGGGAGATTCTTGGCTAGTGCACTGGGAGAAACTGGCTTCGTGTTTCAAACAGTGTACACAGTGACGTCCACCAGCACAGGGACCTCAGTTTAATGTTACTTTACTTGGATGGGATGTGATTTTCAACAGGACAGAATTCCAACCCAGGGCTCTAAACCTGGTACTCAGGGAGTGGTGGCAAATATTTCTTTGGGAACGTTTGCTTCACTGCTTTGGTTTGAATTTAAACTGAAATGTTCAATGTTGAGTCACATTGAATCACCTAATGACCAGATCCACCTCCATTTTGCACAGATGGTAACCTCTTCACAAGCAATAGATCCTGTTAGTACGTCCCTCCCACTTGTAGACTGCTTCAAACAGTCGTTTGACCTTGTCCATTTTCTGATTCCACACTTTTCATCCTGTTTCTTATAGTCACGCAACAAGAAACTAAAGTTCCCAAGAAAACCATCATCATGTAAGTGCTTGGTTTCTTTGTTCCTGCCTGTGTTAGCTGCCATGCTGTGTGACTGCTCCCTGCATGCTAATTTATCATCCTCTGTGGACAGCAAGCTATGTGTCTGCGCATGTCAATGTTTGCCATTATCACACAGTTTCCTTTGCATAGAGCACATGGTTTCCATAGGTGTCATAAGGCAATAGCTTCATCAATCACAAGGTACTTTTCAACATCAAATTGGGTTTCTGTTTTTTTTAAAAAAGGTGAATTTAAATTCACTTCAGAAGTTTCATGCAATAAACTACTTTTGGCTTCCAGCAGTTATCATTGACGATCATTTGAACATCTTTCCAAACAACATGAAGGAGATGGCTCGCATTGCACTCAAGGTCATATTGAGGCCAATTGCTCAGTGCTGAGCGAACGCAATGAGGACCACTATACTGTATATATGTTTACAGTTGAGAGTAAATCTTTTTATACAGAATATATCATGTAAAGGCCTTACTTACAAATGTAAAGGTATTTGCGTATTATGAATCATAGTGATGGGAATGAGAGAAAAAGCAAGGAAATCAGACTGAATGGATTGTTGTTTCATAGAGATAGCTCAGGTCAATGGGCAGAATGGCCATCTTCTGTGCTGTAAATTGTTATGATTCTATGCCGTTGCCTTCTCACCACTAGCACATGCATGTGCAATAGACAGTTCAGTCTCATCCAAATCCTTCATCCATACACATGATAATTTAACCAGTTACGATTCTCAGTGCTGTTAAGAGCTAGCCAGCTGGAAATGCCAGCCGGTTTTAGTTGGAAGATCATTGTCTTAAAAGCTAAGACTTTGCAGAATTTTAGAAAACTGTCTTAATTTTAAAAAAACGTTTTTTAACTGTCTGAACTCTCTCAATGCCTTGGCACGTCCTCCCGATGTGAAAGACGCTCTATAAATGTAATTTTGTTGTTGCTGTTGTTAATTTGGAAGCTAGTCTTGCCCAGTTCTTTCACCTCTAAATTCTGACAGAATTATAAGAATTTTCCAAAATTCTTCCTGATAAATTATGAGCCAGTGATCTTCAGGCTAAAACCATAAGAAATTTCTTGATCATTATCAATACTCCGTGCCTCCGTCCAGCTTCTAAATGATAGTAATAATCCTTGCATTTCACAAAGCTCCTTATTGAGACATCTCAAAGTGCTTCACAGAATATACTGTAAAGTGAATTGACCGTATATATTTGTGGGCGAAATGCGGCAGCCAATTGCACAGAGCTGAGTCTTGTTTGTCAGAAGTGCTTTCCAACCAAAAAGAAAGTGAATAGGTTATAAACCTATTCACTTAGCGGGTTGTTCGAATCTGGAATACATTGCCTGAAAAGGTGGTGGAGGCCAATTCGATAACAGCTTTTAAAAGAGAATTAGAACTTTATTTAGGGAGAATAAGTCTGTTAGGTTATGGGGAGAGAGCTGGGCAGTGGGATTGAGTTGCTCTTTTCAAAGAGCCGGCACATTCTAGACAGGCCGAATGGCCTCCTTTTGTGCCGTAAAATTCCATGATTCTATGATAAACGTGTGCTCCAGCTGTTAAGAAGTGATTTTGTAGTTTCCATTCAGAAACCTTTTTCACGTACCTTTTAACCTTACACCATAGTGGATCAGCATGATCGTAAACTGTCTTGCGTTTGATCAGAGATTGCATTGTTCACAAAATAACTAACCCAAAACGAAACCTTGCCTGCATTGCCTGGGAGCTGATGTGTGCAGGATTTTCTTGTATAGCGACGGGGGCTCCTTCTGCCGGTTACATTTATTGAAACGTTTTTTCCGCGATTAGTGAGGAGACAATCACTACAGTCGTGAAGAGCCCAAAGGTCAAACGCCACGCAGGCTCCAGCGCCTCCCCCGCCCGGGCACCGAGGTCACAGGACACAGTATCAGAGGCTCCCGGCTCAGTCAGGCCGAGGAAAACTCCTCCCAAAACACAGCCCGAGCCCAGAGAGACCTCTGCCAAGAAGCCCACAATTCCCGCGGTTATGATCACGCTCCCGGAAGAGGAGCAGGGAGCAGCAGCAAGACCTCTGTCTGTACAAACCGCTCGAGTCCAAGAACGCAAGGCAAATTGGGTTGAAGTTGAGGAAGTTATTGAGTTCAAAGTCAAGAAAGCCTCCAAGCCCGACAGGAAGAGATCGGTTTCCCCCTCTACCCACTCGCTGTCTGAACAAAGACAGACCGGTCACAGGTCAGCAAGCCCACAGCCCAAGAGGCCTGCAAGGGTTGACCCTAACACAAACAATTCAAACAATAATTTGGTGGAACAAATGGGATCTTCTCTTCCTGATGAAAACCTAAGTGACGTAGATATGCAGCCTGTTGTCTGCGTGCCTGAGGACTCTGATGATGGTGGTGGTGATGATGGTGAAGCGACCATGTTGGAAGATGTTATCCCTGAGTTTACCCTGGATGAGGCAGTCGATGTGTCTCCGGAAGTTTCTGCACATGCAGAGACTGATTACAACAGTCAGTCAAGAGCAACCAAAGATCAGTGTGTCACGGTGATGGACAGGGAAACTTCGCTAATTGCACATGTGGGAGAAACCATTGTGTTAAGTTTTGAAAGACCCGAACTTGCAAATGATGAGCCATTGATCCTCGGAAACACACCTGATGTCAAAACAGCAACTCCTTCAGACATGGTGGACCTTCCACTCGACCATCCGGTGGGTAAAATGAAGGAAGGGAAACAAGGCTACGGAGACGAAATAGACCACAAAGATGAAAACATCGTGGTTGATAAACCCTCGGAGTCAGGTGATGATGACCTAGTAAGTCGAGACACAAAGATTCTGACCCGTAATGGCAAATTGTTAACATTGGAAGACCTGGAAGACTATGTTCCTGTCGAGGGAGAAACCTATAAATGTGGGGAGAGGTCTGAGAGTCCATCAGATACAAGTTCCGAAGAGCCTTGCGAGATCTCGGTCTTACAGGCGGAGATCAGTGAACCAACGATCGGCAAACCAGTTTTACTGAATGTTGGACGGCCCATTGTCCCTATGATGAAGCCGAGCTTTTTGCACCAATTCAGAGACCCTTCTGCTGCTGGGGGAAGGTTTGTGTCAACATCTCACGTCACTGAGATGCATGCGGTGGGGATGGGGCCCACAAATGTATCCGTACACGTCAGCGAATCCTGCAGCAAGTCAGTCATCCTTCCCTCAGTGGGAGCAGCGGAGAACAATCCAGCGTTTGAATTAAAAACATCCTTCTGTACTGAAGTGCAGCGCTCTGTGGACAACGGACAACCCAGCTTCAAAACCGAGGTTTCCACCAGAACACTTAACTATGGGACTGTCGGAGAATCAGTCACTTTACACATCAGCAAGAAGGAGTCGTCCACTGGAGCCCAGCCCAAACAAGCGTGATAATCTTAACACAACCTCCAACCCATCTAGTCACGGCGAGAGACCGAGCTTACTGTGGAATGCTGCAACAGAGAGAGAGAGAGAGGGAGAGAGAGAGAAAATTACATGAAATGATTCTAGTCTTAAGGGAGAACATTGAGAAGGAAACAGCTTCTTATTAAAAATAAAGACTTTTCTTCAAAGAAAATCATGCACTCCATTCCATCGGTTGACAAACTTCAGTAGAATGATTGGGCTTCCCTGTGTATTGTGAATGTCAATATGCTGTTAATAACTTACAGTAGATCATACCAGCCCCTTTGTAGACTTCAGTTTGTCACCAAGTATAAAACCGTTAATGTTCTCTCTTTACTTGGCCATTTGTAACTGTATCAATGAGACAGAATATGTGACGTTATAAAATGTGATTATGTACTAAATATAGATATATATATATTTTTATATATATATCTAATATAGATGCAATATATGTAGCTGTGGTCATTTGAATGAAATAGGTGGGAAACATCAGCTTAGACAAGTGCATTATCACCTAAGTTCTCAGTGGGACTCAAACACGCGACAGACTCTTGTTGCACACGGAGAGAATCAGTGAAGTATCGCTTGCTAAAGTGCTCACTTTAAAGCAGGATGAGTTACTTCATGTTTCTTTTCTGAAAGGAAAAGCAAGAGATGAAGTTCCACTGGTCGACAAATCCCACAGCGAGCGTCCTCCCTCCCATCGAGGTTGGTTAGATTACCGGCTGGTGGAAACGTGAAGCTCACACTGTTTGTTCATTTGAAATGACAGATCAGTTTCGGTTGCTCTTTCTTTCATTGGGAAAACATACAATGATTTGACAGAGAACCTTCTTGTTTAGAGATTCACCCACAAAATATAAAGTCACCACACTTTACAGTATATTCTGTGAAGCGCTTTGAGACGTCTCGACGATGAGATAAGATGCTATATCAAATGCAAGGATTATTATTATTATCTGCCAGCCATTGAGATATAAACTGAAACTCAAACTAGGAAATAACCATTGTAACTAGTCTTGTGTAGAACTCTCATTTCTTTTCTTGCTATTGTCAAAAGAGTTCTACTGACTTTAGTTAATGATAGATTTTTCTGTTGGTTGTGTAGCAGATAGGGCAGTAGGGATTCATATCCTCATTGCCTCCATAGAATAGTGTTTCACAGGTGTGAGTGAGCATCAAACCACGAGTGAGACGTACGCACTTTTTCTGAAACGGACCGACCGGCCATATGATATGCTATTTACTGTCCACTTTCTGACTGGAAAGGAAACAAAAGTGGGGAGCAAATTGTCAAGGGTGTGAAGATAATGTGTAGCTGTAACCAATGTGGCATGGTGTGCTTTACTTAGTCTCATATAGTAATGTCCGCTTCCTCTCCTTGTGTTTGCCTATGGTTAATGGACTTGAGTCTTTGCTGTGGACAAAGTATTGCAAAATGGTGTAGAAAAGTAAAGAGGTTTGTGGACTATAGGAACATGTCTTGAGAGCTAGTCTTTTTGTTGCTGTTGCTTTATTTGCGGCTGTTGTAGTCAATTTTATCCCCTTTCGAATCGTAGAAATTTCCCACACAGAAAGAAGCAGGCCATTCGGCCCATGGTGTCTGTGCCAGTTCCCTCAATGACAATCCTCTCAGTCCAACCTCCCCTTCCTTTCCACCCACACCCCTCTATGCTGACTGTTTTTAAGGGATCTGTCTACTTCGCTCTTTGAAGGGCGATATGTATTTTGCCTCAACCGTCCTGGTATCCCATATCTTAAGCGCTTTGTGCGTGAATGCATAGCTTGTTTTACTAGTTACTGACTCATTGACCAGCAAAAATAATTTGAAGAAATTATTGAAGAATAATTTGAAGAAAAGGAAGGAATTGAGATTTTACGTACTTTTGCTCAAAGATCTATCTCTGTGAATTAGGTAACCGCTTGTGACTTGTCCAGTCTAATTGGCTTAAAGCAGCTGGCCAGCTGATGAATGTGTGTCTGTCCATCAGAAGAAGAGTTCAGCTTATATTACCAGAAGTGTTGCTGCATCTCTTTAGAGTGATTGGCGCTGAACGAATAGATTATGACTGGGTGCTGTTGGGTTGTAGGGAAATCTTTCTAGAGCACTTTTCAAGTTGTGGGTTTACTGCAGTGTGGTCAAAAAACACAGCCTCTGAATACTAGGACTGCTTTCCAGCAACTAGGTTAAGAGCAGGATTCATAGGAATTCTCACATATCTTTTAATCTTACAAGGCGTTGCATTGTTTTGCGTGCACAGTTATATATGCCTCCGAAAGTATCCGCAAACCACAGTTATGCAAAAGCAATATTTCCCTTTCCAAGTCAAGGTCAATATGCATGTGGAAACCTGTAGCTCCAAGTCAAGGTCAATATGCATGTGGAAACCTGTAGCTCTGGTTAGAGAATTCGACTTCTGAGCGAGAGATCTGTGTTTGAATCCAGGCAGGGCGAAACCTTGGGCAAGTTTCCTTACTCCACACACAATAATAAATTGGTAAATTCAATCCACAACTGTTTGCGGGAACGCTGCTGTATGCAGTTGGCTGCCGTGTTTTGCCCACAAAATAAACAGTCAATTAACTTTACTATGAAGCGCTTTGAGACGTGAATAGGCACTGTATCAAAATGCAAGGATTATTATTATTACTAATTTACAGAACTACACAGAAGGAGGTCATTCAGCCCATCTGTCTGGGTCAGCTCTTTGAAAAGTCCTGTCCAAATCAATCCCACTCCCCCGCACTCTTTCTCTCCCCATAGCCCCGCAAACTCATCCTCCCCGAATAATTATCATTGCACCAAGATTTGGTCAAATTTTGCCTTTAGGTTTTACTCCTGCATCTGGAAAGAGAGAAAAAAAAACATCACTTTGCACAGTATGGATTAGCTTTGGAAAACCGCTGCCTTTGAATACATCTTCAAAACAGTGCCTTAAAAACAACAATTATATATCATGTGTTTGAAAACAAGCCTAAAATAGCCTATGCCGTTCCTGTATGTGTTTTAAGATATTCTTGTATGTACTTTCTTCTCGTACTTGCTTCCTTTTGGTGTGGTAATCTTTAGAAAAGTAAATCAAAGTGTGTCTCCTGATTTCTGTGTGGTCTTTTTTTTTGTTGCTATTTTTGCTTTTTGGGGTCTGGGGTTCAGCTGGGTGTCTGTCTGACACACGCGGAAACCCGTCACCGTTGCAAAAGAGTCTCTAAACCCAACAGAGAATTCCCCACATCCCACCTACACATGAAAACCCTAGAGGTAGACTGTTGGAATAGAATGCGCACACTTTCTCTCTCTCCCTCTCGAGGGACAAATCCTGCTTAACTAGTTCGGGAAGGTATTAGGGCAGGTTGTCAATAGCCAAGACTTGGGGAGGGAGGGGTGCCCAGAGTGTGTGTTGAGGTAACTGCTGGAGTCTAACCAGCTAAACCCACACAGGTTGCCATTGATATCTCTGTCTGGCCAAGCTTTCCTGTTGCGGGTTAACTGGAACTATCCCTACCTTCAGTGACTGGTCTGCCCTCCAAGTCCCACTGGTGAGCCAGGCTGGGGCTGTGCTGTCATCGACAGTGAGAGAGAGAGAGAGAGCCCTGGATATACTGCGGACTTCAGCCCAGCTCAGAATTCCTGATAAATAAAATCCAGTCTCTACGGTAAAATAAATAAATAATCTCTATTAAGTCACTGTGTTTAAAATAACTCCAGAGTCACAGAAGGATATCACAGGCAAAACAATGCTGGTTTTGTGGTTAAAACATTGACCTGCAGCGATGAGTGAAACGCATTGCAAAGGAAAATATGTTCAGATTATTGGGAAACATCTAAGCGTACTTGGTACTGCCCATGTGTGTATATATATATAATACATACACTGTGCGCAATTGGCTGCTGCGTTCCACCCACAAATTATACAGTCAATTCACTTTACAGTATATTCTGTGAATCGCTTGGAGATGTCTTGAAGATGTGAAAAGCGCTATATCAAATACAAGGATGATTATTATTACATGGTATAATTTCCTTTACATCTGTAGCAAGGATTGTGCTTTTTGTGTATGTATGGCTTTTAGTTCAGAACTCTGCTCTATGATAATCAGTGTCTTATGATACACAGAAAAGCAGTGTGTGCCCTTGAATGGTGTGGACTCGCCTCGCTCAGTAACCTATCCAGAGACTGGTATGATTCATAGAGACAGTTCAGTTCCAGGGAGACCCTGCTTACCTCCCCACCCACCACCCCAAGGAGAATATAACACTAGCTTCAGACACAACTATTGTGATGATTTGGGTTTGCAGGTGGATGGTGGGGTCACAGAGTCACACCAACTTGCTCCCCCATTACCCCAGTCCTTGCCAGACTTCACTGGCTCCCTGTCCCTGAGAGGATCGAATTCAAGATCCTCACCCCTGTTTTTAAGTCCCGCTAATCCTCCACACCCCCCTACCTCTCTGATCTCCTCTTTCCCCAAACCGGCACCCGCTGCCTTTGCTACACTTGGTCTGCCCTCCTCCATGTCCCCCGAATCCTCTGCTCCACCCTTTGGTGGCTATGCCTTCATCCACTATGCCCCAAGGCTCTGGGACTCCCTTCCTCACTCCCTTCGCCTTGCCCCCTCTCTTCCCATCTTCAGGTCACAGCTAAAGACCTTTCTCTTCGACCGCGCCTTTCGTCACCTTTCTACCCTTGCCCCTGGCTCGGTTCCAGGATCTGCTATTGTAAAGCGCTCTGAGACGCCGTCCGGCATGGAGGGCGCTATATAAATCAAAGTTGTTGTTGTTGTTATTGAATATCCATCTCAATCACCAGCAATAATTAGCGTTCTAGTTTTCCTCCCTTGTTTCTAATAACAACAACAATTCCATTTGTATACCAGATATTTATTCAGCTAAAGTTTTGATTTCTTGTTATTTTAATTTTATTTTAATTTTTATTTCTTGTTTCGCCCACAAATACACAGTCAATTCACTTTATAGTATATTCTGTGAAGCGCTTTGTGACACAGTCTAGAAGACATGCAAAGCCACTATATCAAATGCAAGGATTATTGTTATTTTCTGATCGGAGTTAACCGATCCAATGTTAAGTGTTTTTCCCGAGTCTGTTCACTTTATCCAGTGTTCAATTAGGAAAATATTGAGGGTTATTTGATTTTGTGTGTGCTCTCTGTTCCAAGTCTATTACTCCCACCCTCGCTTAGATCTATTGGCTCCGCTTCCCCTGTGGATCAAGTTCAAATCCACCTGGGTTCGATTCCCGGCCAGGGCGAAATGTGGGGCAAGTTTCCTTACTGCACACACCTCTATTTACCAAAGCAGTAAGGAACCTAGTTGTTAGTCGAGTGGTGAATTGTCTATCCGGGGATAATTGTGGAGTCCTGTAGCTCAATGGTTAAGAGCATTCTTGCAAGTGGGAGATCTGGGTTCAATTCCAGGCAGGACTAACCTTGGGAAACATTTCTTACTCCACACGCCTGATAATAATCCATCAAAAAATCAATAATAAATTGGTAATTTCAATCCTCGACTGTTTGTGGCGACACTACTGTATGCAATTGGTTGCCGCGTTTCACCCACAAATGTACAGTCACTTCACTTTACAGTATATTCTGTGAAACACTTTGAGACGTCTACAAGACGTGAAAAGCGCTGTATCAAATGCAATATTATTATTATTTCCCCCATATTAACAGCTCTGTCAAGAGAAACAAGAAGTAGAGACAACACAGGTGGAGTAGAATACACAGCAAGTCAGGAGTTGGATATCCAACAAAGTATCGACACAGAGTGAGTACAAATTAAATGTATTAAAGGCGCTATACAAGGGTAATTTTGTTGTTGTTGTATTAAATAGCTTTTGCGTTTGATAGAGAGCCTTTCATGTCGGGAGGACGTCTTGAAGCAGTTCACATGATATAAGAACAGCAGGAACATAAGAATTTGCCAGGTGAAAGAAGACCAAAGTCCATCTAGTTCGTCTTCCACCCTGCTGGCAGTAGCTTCATATGTTGTGTCCCAAACTATACTCTGTATTTATTTTCTAGCAGAAACCATATCTAATTTGTTCTTGAAACAAATGACATTTTCGGCTTCCAGTGTATACCAGTGCCTGTTCCATATATACAGTATATATATATTATATACACTGTAAAGTATGGTGACTGTATGTATTTTAGCTCTGCTAAAACCTTATCGACCTACTTGCTCCCTTCACTCAACAGACACTGTCCTGCTCCATATCCCACCTGTCCTTTACTGTCTTCACTGTCCAGGGCCTTGGGATGTCCTGCAACATGAAAGCCTCTATATATTAATGCATTTAGTCATTTGTATAATCCCAATAATTCATCAGTGCCATCAGCTGTACCAGCGTGTGATTAACATTGACTTTACAGATGTATAATTGTCACGTCATGTGGACCTACCATTGTCTCTTCACACAGACAGACATCGCAAGGAGACCTTGGACCAGACATCCAGTGTAGAACCCTACCCCGAAAAACAAAGAGAGTGTCGTTTGCCGAGGTCCTGTCAAACAACTCAGAGGGTGAGAATCGCCAGCGTTTGTGTCTGACAAAAGAGGATGAGGAGAAAGGGGAACATTGGCCGCAAAGAGAAGAGACTGCAACATATCCAGGGTGGGACAACACTCTTCATTCATCACACGAGCCTGACAATGAGGCATTAAATGAAGTAGTAGATTTCTCATTGGTGACCTACGTGACTGTGTCGCACGATAACAGAGGGAAGGAGCAGCAACCTGACTCTCCAGAGCTTTTGCGAGCGCATTGCGATGAGACCAAAGAGCTTGCGATTGACACGGCTTTTAAACCAGGCTCACCAGAACCTCAAGCCGGCAGTAGTGACCAAACCAGACCAGTGAAGCGTAAGTCAATGTCTCAGCTAACGGGACGTGTCTTGACCGCTGCACCCGATCCCACGTCCTGTTAGACACATAGAAACAGGAGGAGGCCATTCAGCCCCTCGAACCTGTTCTACCATTGTATAAGGTCATGGCTGATCTGTAACTAAACTCCAGTTATCCGCTCTTGCCTCATGTCTGTTAGTGCCCTGACCTAGCTAATATTCAACATTTCCCTGTGTGTTTTTGTCCTAAACTTCTGAAATTTCCATCTAAGCTGCCTTTTAAATCTCCTAAACAATTCTATCTCTCCAGCCCTCTGAGATACAGAATTCCAGGCACTCTCAACCTTCTGCGAAGAAATGTTTTGTGATCTCGCTTCTGATTGACCTCGCTCAGATTGTTTAGGGATTAAGTCCCCTGTTTCACATCATTCCATTACAAAGACATCCCTTGTCCAGGTTGTTAATTCCCTTATTATTAGTATTTTAAACACTCAAGAATGGGGCTACTGTGTAGTGAATAGATTATTTGCACTGTTTGGCAAACCATTAACAAGAGGTCACAAATTGAAGCTAATTACAAAAGTAATCAAAGGGTTGGTTAGACACAAAATGTGACACAGAGTGAATGTGGAACTATCTGTCGCATTCAGTGTCAGAACACACCATTACAAGAGTAACACTTGGAGTTAGATGGAGTTAGATTAGAAGATCACACATGATCTGATCGAGTGGCGGGGCAGGCTAGAGGGGTTGAGTGGCCTACCCCTGCTCCTTATTTTTATGTCCTTACGTTCTGTCCTGACCCACAGACCTGGAGAATGAGAGCATTCAAAGTGTGACTGTAAAGAAACTGCGTGAAGTACAGTTCAGCCCAACCACCTTCAGAAGAAGGACTATCACAGCTGACCTGAATGTAAATGAGCAACTCAGTTTGACAAGGTAACTGTTTGAGGTGGTTATTATTATGTGCAAAAGACACAATCGGAATGTATTCAACTTAGTCTTCATTTTTATTTGTCTCTCCCTTAGGGATTTGGGGGGTTAATGATTTTAAACTAATGAACTTTTACCCACAGTGTATTGTTGGTATACTGTACTGTACATAGATTGGAACACCCGCTCATAAATCAAGCCTCTAATTCCTGGTGAATTCTTTTATACTCTCACCATGGCCTTTGAATCTTCCTCACGGGGACACCCATAATTGTACCATACAGTCTCTGAATACCTTGCCTTCGGCTGCTCCCCCCACCACCTCCCACCACTCTCTGCTCTCCCTCATCCCAACCCTGCCCCCCGCCACCTCCCCCATACTCAGGCCCTGACCCCTGTCTGTTCAGTGCCTTGGGACGTCCTCCCGCCATGAAAGGCTCTCTATAAATGTAATTTTGCTGTTGTTATAATAATAATAAATAATCCTTGTATTTGATATAGCGCCTTCAAGACGTCTCAAAGCACTTCACAGAATATACTGTAAAGTGAATTGACTGTATATTTGCAGGCAAATTGACTGTAGATTTTGTTGTTGTCAATTTGCGCTCCCATGTTTTGTGCTTTTGAATGAACTGTGTTGTTTCTCTTCAAACCTTTACTATTTAGTGTTTGAATTTTCCCCCTCCTTTTTCTTTCGCTCAAAATGGACCAGGGTACATTTTTTCCGCAATTAAAACCAGTCGTTTTATCCCATGAGTTGCCTCTTGAGGAAAGGGCTGTAAACAAATAGGGAAACCACAGGACAAACCTTCCAGCTCTGCCGACACTGAATGTTTATTTCCCAATTACCCCCCAGTGTGTTGCGTGAAGCAGCAGGTAAGTTGCAAGAAGAATGGCGCAAGTTACAGAACGTCGAGAGCCATAAAGTGGATGTGGCTGAGAGCCGCCACAGTCCTGTGGCTCCACCAGAGGCTTCAGGTAATACATAACAATCATCGCATTTGATTTTAGTGCCTTTCACATCAGGAGAACATCTCAAAAGTGTCTCACAAGATTTTTACTTCCCAAGGGCAGTGACTGTAATTGGATGCAAAGCGGCAGCCAATTATATATGTGCCAAGTTGTTGTGGAAAGAAAAGAGAGCGAGGCTGAGGGACTGTGAGAACAGGGTTGGGGCAGAGAGATTGAAGGCCGACCACCAATGGTGGGTGTGGGACATGGTGCAGGTTAGAGTCCGCTGGGTGGAGGGAGAGAGCAGGGCACAGAGATAGGGAGGACAAGGCTGTGGAGGGCTTTGATGATGAGATGAGGATTTTGAACTCTATTCTCTGGGGGATGGTGAGCCAGTGCAGCCGGGTGAGGGTGGAGAATTATAGGATCATGGAGCCTGAGGCTTGATTAACTTTCTGAGCTGTCTTAAGTAATTTAAAACCTCTATCCTCACTCTTGTGAGGATACCTCCATCCTCAGCACCCCCTTATCTTTCCTCACTATCTCAGCTCTACTGGCTCTGGCTTCCACCGTGACCCCTCAGATCCTCTTCTTCACCATCGGCGGCCATGCCTTCAGCTACTACACCCTGAAACGCTGGAACTTCCTCCCTCAACCCCTTCATCTCACCCCCTCCTTCCCCATCTTCAGGTCGCGCCTGAAGACCTTTCTCTTCGACCGACCAACCGCGCTTATGGTCAACTTCCCCCTCACGCTGACTTGGCCTCGGGCTCTGCCATTATGAAGCGCTCTGAGATGCCGCCCGGCGTGGAGAGAGAGAGGGTGCTATATAAACGCAAGTTGTTTTTGTTGGAGGACTGTGAACGAATGGTGTGAGAATACAATAGTATCATTTAATATAATACTGGCAATAAATAATACTGGCATTTGATATGTTGTTGTCATAACGATTACCTACTGTATCGCAGGTCGGCATCTCTGTGAGAAATCGGATATTGTGGAGACGACACATACTATTCACTCTATACAAAGCACCAGGGTGTCCATTAGCTGTGGGCTAACAACTGCAACATCATCTGACTATTGGACAAGGTAAGTTTCTCACCCTCACTCAGTGTTGATGGTTATACTTTTGGCCAAGCCTCTGATGCTCTGACACAAGCAGATGTCCATCACCATGCTTAAGATTAACACTGTACCTGGGACGCACTGCGAGACGCTAGACTGAATGGAGGACGCTAGATAATAATAACAATCCTGGCATTTGATATAGTGCTTTTTAGCACTATATCAAAGACGCCTCAAAGCGCCTCACAGAACATATGGTAAAGTGAATAACTGTACATTTTGTGGACGAAATGCGGCAGCCAATTGCGCACAGCAGCATCCCAGGATAAATGCACCTTGTTTTTACTGAAGGAATAACGAACAGCAGCAGGGGAAACATATCAGCTTTGTAGCTCTCGCCGCTAGTCCAGAAACCTGCATTCAAGCCCCTCGTTGGGCTTTGGGTCTGTTGGTCTAGGCTGACACTCCCGAGAGGAGAATCGATTGAGGCTGAGCCTATTCCTGTTCTCACTGTAGTATAAAATGACACCTTGTTGTGAAACATGGTTTGTATTTATTACCAGCGAATAATAAATATCGCTGGGGGTTTATCTGGTGTTTGTGTTTATTACCAGGGAGGATTCACAGAGAGAAGACAGAGCCACGATCCCCAGTAAAGACCTTGAACCAACTCACAGCGAGAGGAAGGAAGATGAGGGATTGTATGTGTGTACAGCCGAAGGTGAAGGAGAAAGCTGTGAGGTTGCTCTGAGGCACGCAGGTAACAGGGCTCTGTACTCTGTCCCATTAAAACATTTCTATAGCAACAATTTACATGCTTTTCATGTAGGATAAACTTCTCAAAGTGCCTAAGGATATGTTGGGGGAGCACTGGACAATCTCAGCGAGGGGGAGAATCAAAGCTGTTAACCAGATTGCGAAGAGCCGAATGTTCTGTTTCTGGTAACATTCTTCGACTTGTGGAGTATTTGTTAGAGCGCTCGCCTGGCAAGCGAGAGGACCCAGGTTCGATTCCCAAGCGGGGCGAAACCTTAGGCAAGTTTCCCTACACCACACTCCTCTTGTTTACCCAGCAGTATACACAAACCCGGTTGTTAGTCAATTGACGGATCGCTTCTCCGGAGGTAATATTCTTATAAATAAATCATTTGGTCACTCGATCAACAGCAACAACAACAACAAACATTACATTGGCATAGCTCGGGAGGACTGTTTGTGGGACACCACTGTTTGCAATTGGCTGCCGTGTTTCGCCCACAAAATAAAATCACACCATTTCGCAATATATTCTGTGAAATCCTTTGAGACTTCCCAGCGGCTTGATTAAGTCACTACTGGAATCTAATACAGCGATTATGACTTCTGTTGTTCCCCTCTCACCTTGTTCTTTACTCTATGACCACTGGGGGGCACTGTAACGGAAAGCAAGTTTTGCAATGGCAAGATTGAAATGACTAAAACAGTGAAAAACAGACCGGTAACTAATTAAGAAGGTAAATGAGATACTTTAACTCATAGCCTGGACTAACGCTCCTGTACAGTACTGGAGCAGAGCTGCGTTGAAGGGCCAGCCTAGACTGGAGGTGCCATACTTCAGATCAGATGTTAAACACGCAAAGTATCCAGTCAGTTCACTTTATAGTGTGTTCTGTGAAGTACTTTGAGATGTGGTCAGGCCCTTTCTCATATGCAAGGATTATTATTATTAAACCGAGATCTCAATCACTCAATTTTTGCCCAAGTGTCTTGGGCAAAAATACCCCAAAGAAAACAAAGACACTTCCTGTGTTTATTGGAGGCTGTGCGCAAATTGCCTCTGAATACAGTCACTGCTTTTCACAATAATTCCTATGAAGCACTTTGGGATGTCCTCTCCAGGTGAAATCATTATATCACATGCAGGGATTATTATTATTATTATTATTATTATTGCCGAGGAAATTGCAAAAAATCTCAAAAGTCAATTTGTGCATGTTTTATAATTACTGTATATATATTATATAGCGCCTCACAGAATATACTGTAAAGCAGAGCTGCCAATCAGTTCGTTTTTGCCATATTTGGTACGATAAATTGCAGTAAATACGGCAGTACGATTTTTCTTGTTAAAATACGTTTTTGGGAAAATCCGAATTTTGGAAATTCAATGCTCTGTCTGTCTGTCTCTCCTTCTCTCTGTCTCAGTCTCCCTCTGTCTCTCTCTCTCTCTCCGTGTGTCTCTCTGTCTCTCTCTCCATGTCTCTTTCCCTCTCTGTCTGTCTCGGTCGCGCTCTCTCTCTTTCTCTCTCTCTGTCTCTCTGTATCTCTCTCTTTCTGTGTCTCATTCTCTCTCTGTGTCTCTCTCTGTTTGAGTCTCTGGCTGTCACAATCTCACTCACAGTCTCTCTCTGTCTCTCTCTGTCTCAGTCTCTTTCTCTTCAACTCTCTCTCCCTGCCTTCAATAGCAGTGCTACCTGCCTTCTGCCGTCGCCGATACGCTGTAAATGTTAGCGCTAGGCGCTGGGCTGGGCGCAAGGCATTACTGGGAACAATTTTTTTCATATACGGAAACACAGTAGGGATCTCCCTCTTAACGTCATTTTTGCTTAACAAGGGGTTTTGAAGTCCCATTTTACTTGGCATCTTTTCGCGCTGTAATTTTTCCATTAAGTACCGGTAGGTTCTGGGGAAAATACTTTTTTTTACTACAAAATACTGTTTTTAGCTTTCAGGAGTACTTTTTTTTGTTAAAAAAAGGTTGGCCGCTATGATAAAGTGAATTCAGTGTATATTTTGTGGATGAAACACAGCAGCGAACTGTGCACAGCAGTGTCCCACAAACAGTTGTCAATTGGGTGCCCTTTTTTGTTAGTTATTTACGTAAATGATCGATTTGATGTGAAGGCCAGGATAATGGAAGAAATACCCTTTTGTTTTCTAATGCTTTGCGTCTTGGGATTGTTAGCGACCAGGCAGGCAGAGTTTGCCACTTCATTGATAGGACAACATGATATATCTTCGGTTTGAAAAGTATATGCTCTTGAAATGTGTCTCTCTCTCTCTTTTGGGTGACCAGGAGACAGTTCATATGTAAAAGACAAAGAAGATGATGGGAAAAAACTGCCAGAGAGAAGGAAACTGCATTCCTATTACAATGTGAAAGAAGAAATTGGAAGGTAAGTCTGACTCACCAACAACAACAACAACAAAATGAGACTTGTATAATATACCAAGCCAGAACCCAAGTGAGCACACTAATCTCCAGACATTTGTCTGCTGAGAAGATTGACCGTAAAGGCACCAGTTCCATTTTTTGGAATCAGCCGGGTATATGATACATGTAGAAACCCATCACTGTTGCTTAAACAGGCTCCAAACTAAACTGAGAATTCCTTGCATCCCACCAACACCTGGAAATCCCAGAGTTATATTGATGGAATGGAATACGCTCTGTCTGTCTCTCTCTTCTTGGAGGATCGCATTCTATTTACCAAATTCCGGAGAGTACTGTATTAGGCGCAGGTTGGCAAGAGCCAAGGCTTGGTGGGGGAGATCCTAGAGTGAGTGTTGGGGTAACTGCAATAACCAGCTTGTTATTGATATTGCTGCCTGAAGCTATATAGTTTTAGTTCCCCCCTGACCAATACTGTAAACAGATTGACTTTGATACCATTTCCATCTCAATCACGGAAACTTGAAATTTGCACAAATCAAATTTCAATCAGTAAAAGATTAGTGAGAAGTGGACAAGGAAAGTTGTAGACGTTTGTGGATTGTAAGAGCCCTCACTCAGCCTCTTGTGGTTCCACCTTGTCCACATTCAGAGGGACTTTCAATCAGTCAATCAGCACACACTTGTCCATATAATTACCGACATATCATTAAGACGTAATGTTTAATCAGAGCGACCACCTCAGTCACAGTGAAGCTCTGCCCTTTCAAGGTTGTGCAGCTCTGGAGCTTTGGACACCCCAGGAAACACCCAGGTCAGAAAGAGAGAGAAACTCACCATCCCTAATCTGTGGTGTTGAAGCAAATGCCATCAATGTATTTGAGAATCAACTTGATAAGTACGTGAAGGAGAAAGGGATAGAGAGATATAGGTGAGGTGTAACGGAGGGATCAGGGCTTGTGTGACAGATAAACATCGGGCTTTCGGCCTCTGCCTCCACACTCTGGAACTCCATCCCACGGTCCTTTCACCTCGCCCCCTCGCTCAAGCCCGGTCTCAAGACCCTCCTCTTTGACCGTGCCTTTAGCTTTTGTCCTACCTCTCTGGCCTCCCTTATCCCAATCCTGCATTCCCTGCCCCCACCTTCCCCCCCCCCCCCCCCCCCAGCCCTGCTTTGGTCCAGATCCCTGACTGTCCAGTTTTTTTTTATGTCCTCCTGACCGTAATCAATGTAATTTGTTACTTGCTTGTGAGTTGTTAAACAAGTGTAATTTTGTTGTTGTTGTTTTGGATGTGCTGATTACTGATGGTGTCTCCTACCCTTTGACGAGAGACCGTTTCTGTTTTGTTTGAAGGGGATCGAGTGGTTTTGTGAAGCGAGTTGTCAGTAAGCAGAGCGGTATGCAAGGAGCTGCCAAATTCATTCCCCTCAGGAGAAGCACCAGTTCCCAAGCCTTTAGGGAACTCGCTATCTTATCCAGGGTTAACCATCCAAGGATCACCTGCTTACTGGACATGTTTGAGACCAAGAGGACTCTGGTCCTGGTGTTGGATCTGTATCCTTTCCATGTTTGCTCCTTCATCTGTTTCTATTGTCTTTCTGTCAACAACAGCTTGCGCGTGGCCTTGACCCCTCCGCTCTATCACCAGCAGCCTCGCCCAGAATCTATGGACTCCTTGCCTCAATCTCTCCGCCATGTGGCTCCTCATAACCCATCTTCAGATCATACCTGAAGACTCTTTGTTTGTGCCTCTGGTCATGTCCCCTTCCTCCGCAAATTTGGCGTCAAGCGATGCGAGATTGTGCCCACTATAACGGACTCTGTGTAAACACAAGATGTTGTTGATATAATATAACATCCTTTAGAGTGTCTCACAGTGCTTCACAGGGATTGGGTTGGATATCAAGCCAAGTTGGGATGGGGAGAGGGAAGTGACCAATAGATGCATTCAGAGGGATAGGAATGAGTCAGACTTAAAAGATAGAAAGAGACAGAGGGTGGGACAGAGTAATAATAATGATAATAATAATCCTTGTATTTGATATAGTGCCTTATCAGGTCTTCCAGATGTCTCAAATTGCTTCACAGAAGGGAGTTCCAGAGTTCGGGGCATAGGAAGGAATCTCCTTACTCCACATGCACCTGTTTACTCAGAAGATAACTAGGAACAAGGTTGTTAGCCAATTGGTGGTTCGCTTTCTGAGGGTAATAATCCCGTATATATAAAAAAATGGGGTCACTCAATCCACGACTGTTTGTGGGACGCTGCTGTGCATTATTGCCATGTTTTACCAACAAATTATACAGTCAATTCACATTACGGTAGTATATTCTGTGAAACACTTTGAGACGTCTCGAAGATGTGATAAGGCGCTAGGTCAAATGCAAGGATTATTATTATTATACTGGTATTATTATCCAGTGATCTTTGATGGAAGTAGATGTGTTTAGATACTTGATGATGACTGAATTATACTTGGCTATGCTGCCCCCACACCACCTCCCACCCATGACTAAACAATACTGCCCTTCACTTGCCATCCAGCCTCTCTTATTCCATTAAATGATTACTCTCCTGAGCTACGTTTAACAGATGCTCGTCTGAAAAACTGTTGGACCATTTGCTCAAAAAGGATGTGGTCACAGAAGTTGAGGTAGGATTTCATTTTCGGAGGTTTGTGTAACTGTTGAGTGTTGTTGTGTGAGGTTGATGGCTCAGTTGATGGCACTCTTGCTTCTCAAGACAGTAGTTTGGATTCAAGCCTCACTTCAACACTCTGAGCAGACTCTTGTGCAATGGAGATGAGATGTAAAACCAAGGTCCTGCCTGCCTGTTCAGGTGCTTGTTAAAGATCCCATGGCTCCGTTCGTAAAGAGAATGGAGTTTCTTCCTGTGTCTCCCCTGACTAACACTCCCCCTGCACTGTACAGCTGACATTAGTCACAAGATCTTCTGATGATATGGTGAGGATTCAAGATTTGGGGCTGTGTCAACACTTCGAACTGTCCAGTGTAGACCGACACTCTATTGCAGTGCTGGGGGAGTGAGTGCGCGTTGTCGGCTGTGCCGTTCTTTGGATAAGATGTTAACCTGAGGTCTCATCTGGCGCCTGTGAAAGATTCCTTGGCACTTAATGTTAAAGGTCCCTTGGAGCTATACGAAAAGTGAAGGGAGTTTCTCTTCCGCCAAGTCCTGGCCAACACTCCCCCCAAATAAACCAATTCACTTTATGACACCCTAAGCGTAATTTAGTGTAAGGTAGCCGCCTTTCACTTTACAGTAAATCTTGAATTGAGATTTCCTCCCAAAGTGAAAGGTATACAGGATGATTGTCATTAGTAGTAAGATTTGAATGAATGCATGATTGTGTTGGTTTTTCTAGATTCAGTCCTACATCCAGCAGGTTTTGGAAGCCATCCAATATCTCCATGATAAGCACATCCTTCATCTTGATATAAAGGTAAGATGTATTCCTTTACATTAACCAAGGTTTGAATTCTTTATATAAATTCATATACAGTACTTTACTGCAGCTCCTCATCTTGTATTTGTATGTGTTTATATATATATATGTAATAATCCTTGCATTTGATATAGCACTTTTCACGTCTTTTAGACATCTCAAAGCGCTTCACAGAATATACGGTAAAGTAAATTGATTGTATATTTGTGGGTGAAGCTCGGCAGCGTCCCCACAAACAGTCGTGGATTGAGAGACAAAATTATTATTGTTGTTTTTTTGAGTGATTATTATCAGACGTGTGAAGTAAGGAAACTTGCCCAAGGTTTCACCTTGACAGTTATCATTGCATCAAGTGCAATGATAGCTTTGTTCAAGATTTTGCCCACAAAATATGCAGTGTATTCTGTGAAGTGCATTGAGACATCTCAAAGAAGTGACATATCAAATGCTAGGATTGTTATGATGGTTGTTGTTGTGAAATTAAATTTTACAATGGTATTGAATAATCAAATTTCACATGTCATTTCACATTTATATAATGTCTTTCACATCGAGAAGGTGTCTCAAAGAAGCTAAGACCTCTCTCTGGTCCCCCAGGCTGGGGGTGGGAGCTGAGGGGAAACTTGATTGAAAGTGCATTGAGGAAAAATACTTGAGACAAGTATTAAAATTGCAAACTTTTGCAAAAAATTTTCCAAACTGTTAAATTGAGTCTTTATTCAGAAGCCTATTTTGAAATTCCAAAACAACAATATCGCAACTCGCACTTACATATTCTCCTCCATTCTGGGTAGCGTATCAAACACTGTGGAAATTAGAGAATTTAAGAATATTGTAACTACTGTATACTATTATTTCATGAGTATTATTATGTTATTGTTTTATTTTTAAATGGATCATTTTCGTATTTCCTTAATTAGCCTGACAACATCTTAATGGTGCATCCGGAGAGAGATGGCATAAAGATATGTGACTTTGGCTTTGCTCAAGAGCTATCTCCTGGCCAGTTCAGCAAATACGGTTCCCCAGAATTTGTGGGCCCTGAAATTGTCTCCCAGAATCCAGTCTCAAAGGCCACTGATATATGGTAAGTTCCTGGAAAATTGAAGTACATACAGAGCAAGGAGATCAATGGCCAAACTATGCAGTTGTAGCTGGTTAGGCTGCAGTTACCCCAACGCACACTCTGTTGTACCCAAGACTTGGCTCTTGCCAACCTGCGTTCATACTCTCTGGAATTAGGTAAGCAGGATGCTTCCCTCCAGAGAGAGAGAGAGAGAAAGAGAGAGCGAGCGTTCCATTCCAACAATCTACACATGGGATTTCCATGTGTAGGTGGGCTGCAGTTTGTTGAGACTCTTAAGTAACGGTGATAGGTTTCCACAAGTATCAGACACTCAGTTAAGCAAAAAAAAATGGAAACCTTGTTAGTTTGTTTATTTGTTTATGGTGATGTGATAATTACTAAATTACATCTCTCCTTTATCATTTTCCCTTCCCTCCCGAACAGGTCCATTGGAGTTCTCACATTTTTATGGTAAGTCAATTGGCTCCAGTTTAACTTTCAATTCCCTTAGTTCAACTTAGCGCCAATCTCTAAAGAGATCTCTGATAGGAAACCCAATAGAGATGTCTCAGGTATTCTTTGGAAAGATGAAGTAAACCCAGACAGGTCAAAGAAGCAAGACAAGTGGACAATCCCGAAAGAGGATAATGGTGCCAAGCTGTAAAGTGCAGTTTTAGGAAGGACGCCAGGGAGTAATTAATCACTGCTGTCAGCACAATTGGCCTTGTTTAAAAAAACACCTTGATACTGCAATGGGAAGCAAGGGTAAAGGTGAGATCAAAGGTGAAGGTGAAGATGTCCTTAAGTGGACCAAAGGACATCTTCACTTAAATCTCTCCTGTGATTCCGTGGCAAAAACAGTACATTCTGTGAAGGGCTTTGAGACGTCTCGAAGACATGATAAGGTGCTATATCAAATGCAAGGTTTATTATTATAATAATTATTATATTACTGTGTGGCTGTACTGCTCCTGAACCATGATTCTTACCTGTGAACTAAATCTAGTGTTGCTGTCAAACATAAGAAGACTTTTGTAATTCGGAAAAACAACAACAACAACTTGCAGTTTTATAGCACTCCTCCAGCAAGGTAACGTTTAGTAGTGCTTGGTAGGACGGACACCAAACAAATAAGTGAAATGGGAAGTGTTCAAAGAGGTAATAATAATAATAATAATCCTTACGTTTGATATACCACCTTATTTTATACCCCTTACACCTTACACACCCTGGCTCGGTCCTGGGATCCGCTATTGTGAAGCGCTCTGAGACGCTATCCGGCATGGAGGGCGCTACATAAATCGAAGTTGTTGTTATCACGTCTTTGAGACGTCTCAAAGCGCTTCACTATATTGTAAAGTGAACTGATTGTGTATTTTGTGGACAAATCCGGGACAAGTAAGTTGTGAGGTAGGACTTTTAGACAGAAAGAGGGGGAACTAGACCATTATGTGATTTACACAAATCTCAACCATGGCTCAGTCCATTTAAGAGATCTCACCCAAACATTCAGAGCTCACAGTTGGTAGTTACACGGCGAGCGATGGCTTGTTTTCTAAATCCATGTTTGTGGTTTGCTGTAGTTTAACGGGCAGTTCCCCCTTTGCTGGTGAAAATGACAAGACTACTCTGCTGAACGTCGGGAAAGGGGCCTATTCGTGGGCCGAGAGGGATTTGGAGTGTGTAAGCGAAGACGCTCGAGATTTTGTTCAAGGAATCATCAAAGTGGTTCCCAAGTGAGTGTGTTAAACTCTATTTGGTTATCAAACCATTCAGCGTAAAGAAGAGAAGTTACTATAGATTTCCACAATTGCGCACAGCCAACTGCCGTACCTTCACCCTCGTCTCCTTCAAGACCCTCTTCTTCAACTGTGCTTTCAGCCGTCTTCTCACCTCTTTGCCCTCCCTCACCCCAACCCTGCCCCCCCCTCCCCCCCACTCCCCCCCATTGCTTGGATCCTGACCCCTGACTGTCCTGCGCCTTGGGACGTGAAAGACACTCTGCAAACTTTGTTGTTATGCTGGTACAAATATTTTCTCATTGGTTACTCAATGTGATTATTTTACATTAAACCAGGTTTCATTTAACTCCCTTTAGGGACAGGCCATCAGCAGCGCAGTGTTTGAGGCATCGGTGGCTTCAGGTAAGCGATTAATTTACATGGTCTCCTCTACACACATCTCTCCTTGTGTAAGTGAGTTGTCGTTTGAGGAAGGGAGTGAGTTTAACCAACTTGGCCTTTGTTGATCTCCAGGAGAAACAAACAGTTCAGGAGGCACGCACGATCAAAACAAAAAGATTGAAATTCTTCATATCAAGAACCAAGTGGCAGGTAAAGCGGTATCGGCTAGTAACACTCTTTCTTGGCTCCAGCTCACAGTGTGTTGTTAAAGTTCCTAACAGCTTTATTTTGAAAATAGAAGGTATTTTCTCCTGGTTTCCTTGGCTAGCTCCAACCAACTGATAAATGGTTGTTTACCTAATGTGTATTTATGAGTCTTTGCTGGTTGGATTTTTACTCCATGATTTGCGAGAGAGAGAGAGAGAGCGAGAGAAAGGAACTACCACATCTAATTGTGATGGGTTACAATGTGCCACCATTGTTGGTGCTGATAGGTTGACGGTTTATTACAGTGGCTGTTATGGTTAGCAATGAAAGACTGAAGATTGAGCTACAAATACAGGGTTTTTGGTAGCTCAGTATTCAGCGCCAGTTAACGTGAACCAGTCTGGCTCAGTGGCAGCAGTCTTGCCCCCACATCAGAAGGTTGTGGGTTCAAATCCCATATCTGAAACTGAACTCACTTAGTCTAAGTTGACACTCCAATGTAGTGTCAGAAGGACCCTGCAGCGTGGGGCATTGTTGGGGTGATGCCCTGCTGATCATGTGTTAAACCAAGGTCCCGTCTGATTGTTCAGGTGGATGTTAAAGACCTCACCAGTTTGCTTGTTTCATGGATGTTTGACAGACATTGTCAACAGTCACACTCCATTTCGCAGGAAAATCGTCTGAGGCGCTTTGAGAGGTCCTTCCGGCCTGATAGGGCGCTGGTACCAAACGCAAGGATTATTATTGTCATTGTTGTTGTTGTTAAACGGAGTCTGAATGCATTGTCCTCGGTGTGTTGTTATTTACAGCGTTCATTGACCTGCTACAGATCAGTACTTGTGATGAGATCGATCCCTGACCTGCTGGGCACGGCTCCTCAGAGCTGCTCCCTGGGGATGCCAAGGCACCTGTTTAAAGATAATAGTTCCTCCACCCCCAGCGCCTCCTCCTCAGATTTCGAGGACTCCAGCTACCAGAGCAGGGCGCTGACCTTTCTGCCCGCGCGGGGCACACAGAGAAACCTCCAGCATTGGGGAGACGGAAAAGAACAAAGGGCTCCCACTCCTACCCCGGACAACCTGTCAGCCCAAGGCAGCAATCATGACAAGCACGATCGGCCGATGTTAACCGGTGGCACGGCTGTCGAAAGGAAACCACAGACAGTAATTACAGATTTGCTTGCGGAAGGGGCACAGTCGCTGAACAAATATCCTCAAGCGCTTACACAGTGGAGTCTGAGCCAAGGCAGCAAGGAATCGTCTGTCTCTCAAGCAGCTGCTCTGGGAACATTTGACCACGTAGGGGATCAGGGAGAGGCAACCGACAGCTCAGTGCTGGAAATCTCAATGGACCAGGCGCTTGCACTTCAAACCCAAGGAGAGGAAAGGGCTCAGACATTAGTGGGCGGAAGCTCTGACCTCTCACGCATTCTCCTACCAAGACACAGTGTCATCAGTAGCACCTTCTATAGTGAATCCCATGGGGAGCAAGGCCCTTGCTCCAGTAGCCTCGATAGCACGAGGGAACGCATTGCCCAGGCCGGCTACTCGACAGGAAACATGAGTGGACTGCGGCAGCCATTATTGGAGTCCTTGCAGACGGACGGGCAGCACATCACGGCAGAAAGAGCGGCCTCAGCGGGCCCGGGAGAATGGCTCCTGACTGCCGGTTGCTCGCTCTATTCTGCCGAGCGGAGTCCAAGGAAAAGCAAGTCACTCGATGAGCTGGAAGCCAAGGTTCCAGTTCGGCCCACATCCAGAGCATCTGAGAGCAAGACATTGCAGCCCTTTCCTCAGTGTGATGAGGACTGCGAGCCAGACTCAAGCGCAGTGGTTTTTGCTCATTATTCCAATATAGCACAACCTGTTTACCTGGGCCAAAGGGATTCAGCAATGACGCAGTTCAAGTCTGGGTTATATGAAGAAGACAAAGATCCAGCAGGTGTGAGATACGGTTTAGAATATTTTACCCAAGGTCTTCCTTTGGCAGCCAAGGCAAACCCACCCGCTCACACTGGCTTTGCTTCTCCACCACATCCAGAAACAGAGGTTGATTTAGGATTGGGATTCACAACAGAGACCTGTCTGGCTGGCAGCTCCGAGAGTCATCGTGGACAGTCTTTACAGACAGGAGCCAGTGGTTTCTGGTATGGATCATTAGCCCCACAAAACACAACACAAGCATTGCCTCCAGCGTCTGATGAAGGAATTGGATTCACTGGCCAGGGCTCCGTGAAACAGTATTCTGATGACCCCAATCTTTTACCTTCTGTTTCCCAGAGCAAGTGTCCTGACTGGAAAGGTTCCTCTGAGTGTCCCAGCAGAGTCTCCTCTGCCCTCACCTCAGATCTCAGCAGCCAATCTCAGGGAAAAGCCTCAAGAGATAACACCAGTTCTTCCTACTTTGAGGCAGTTGAGGCACAGACTGATTACTTTGACCTGTCTGACCCGTGTCACAGTGACTTGCCGTATAGATATTCTGCGTTGCTTAGGCCTGAAGACGCTGAAGAGAAGAGCGTGTCAAAAGACAGACCTATTCCTGCAGGTTATGCGTCTGAAGAACAATTTCCATTAGGTGATACAGAGGCAGCAGGTGCCATTCATTCAGAAGATACAATGTCCGGTGAATCATCTGAAGTCTTGTGCGATGAGACCGGATTAATGGACGATGGCTACAGTGACTTGGCTGTAGATATTTGGGAATCGGACATGCTGCAATTGCTGGACGATACTGAGCTGAATGAAAGCAATGGTGGTGCTGGGGATGGGACAGAGGGAGAGTCCGACAAGAAAAGGAGATCATCGTTGGAAAGGAAAATGCACCTAACATTTCAGAGTCTGAAAAAAACCTTCAAAACCTCAAGAGGGTCGAAGAGTTCAGCGTCATCAAGCGAGGCAAGCTTGTCTCGCAGCGAGTCCCATGCAGAGACACTCCCCAAGTCTACTGCAAAGAAGTTTGGCAAAGCTGGCCTTTTAGGATTGTTTAGGAGGTCCACCTCGTTAAACTGGGACCAGGGCTTGGCAGACAGAGAGGACGGGAGAAGTCGATATTCTCTGTCTGTGTTGCAGGATTTAGACTCTCACGAGCGCTTACGGGAACTAAAGGGGAAGAGAAAAAGCAAGACATTACCCGCCAGCCTGGAGGGCAAAAGTGCAGCTGAAAACTCTGGCCGAGAAGAGAGACAGAAAAGGTACTCAGACAACCCACTGGTGAGGACAGACCCATTGAAAGTGGAATTGGATCTAAGTCAGTACATGGAGATTGTGACAACGCCAATAAGATCCGCTCCAATCGGACAAGAGGATGGTACGTATGTGCAACACAGCTTTGAAGCAACTCGGGAAACTGCTCACTTGTTTATTTGCAGATTGTTAAATGGGAATTCTATTAATTCTATTATTTCCAGGGGTGGAGTGGGGGAGGTAATGATCTTGCAACAAAAGAAATAACAATAACTTTGTCACTCATTCCAAGACTGTTTTTACCTTTCCTCTGATCCATGGTGTTGCAATTGTCAATATCAAGGTCAAAGGGTGAAGGAAAGGGAGGTCATTTTTGAAGTCAGTTGTCTTAATGTGAAGTATGTCTTCATGTTGTGCAGGTGCGGAGGGGAGGCTGGAGGCTTCGCAAACAAGCACTGGAGACCTCCCCAGCCACTCTGTGAAGAAAAAATCTCGATTGTTTTCATTCCAATTTCCTGGCACAAAAGCGAAGGGAAAAGGTAAAATTTTGATGAATGTGATTGTTGTTCTAATGGTTCTGTATTTCTCCAGGTAAATAATGTGGCGTTATTCGTCACCATCCCCCATCCCCTGGAACTCCCTCCATCTCACCTCCTTCAAGGGCTGGCTTTGTCATCTCATTGCCCCATCCTCGCCTGACTCCACCGGCTTCCCATCATCCAGAGGATTCAATTCAAGATCCTGATCCCCAGCTTTAAAGCCCTCCATGGCCTTGCCCCACCCTACCTCTGCAACCTCGTAAGCCCCTAGCAACCTGCCTGCTCCCTCCGGTCAGTGGGCTCCAGCCTGCTCCATGTCCACCGACCCACCTGCCCCACCATCAGTGGGCGAGCCTTCAGCCACTCTGCTCCCAACCTCCGGAATTCCATCCAGCAGTTCTTCCGCCTCACCCCCTCCCTGGCCTTCCTCAAGTCCCTTTTCTTTGATGGTCCCATCAGTCACCCCCCTTCCCCTTCCCTCTGTCCACCCTCCCCAATCCCGACCCCAGCTCGGGTCTGAAACACTGATTGTCCAGTACCTTGGGACGTCCTCCTGACGTGAAAAGCACTATAACATACAAATGTCATTTTGTTGTTGTTGTTATTGTTGTTGGCAGATGTCAGCCTGGCTTAGTCGGTCTAGAGTCAGCTCTGAGTTAAAAGGTTACAGGTTCAAGTCCTGATGTGCTGTATTGGCTGAATTGCCAACCTTGTGATGAGATGTAAAACCTGAGGTGCTGTGTGCCTGCTTGAGCGCTCTGGGACGCTACCCGGCGTGAAGGGCGCTATATCAGTAATGCAACTTGTTCTTGTGAAATACTCTGTTTGAAAAGACAAGGGAGTTGTTCCCGTTATCGTGGCCAAGAATCTCTCCAGGTAACATCTGCTGCTGGCTTCATGGATGTGTGCGGCACATGGCTGTGTGAAAATCAACCTGCAGTTGGCCTACAAATATGTTCACTGCAGTCCAGAGTAAAACGCTTTGAGACGTTTCAGCGACAGGATGGGACGCGATGACAGGCTCAAGCCCAGGATCCATATTGGGAAGCGCTCTGAGACTCCATCCGGAGTGGAGTGAGGGCGCTATACAAATCCAAGTTGTTGTTGTTGTAAATTCAAGGATCATCATTATTATTATTTTATTTACATTACTGGATTTTTTCAGCGCCATCTTTCCTCGAAGGCCTCCAGAGCCAGTTGGTTGTCCTGAACCAGTCTGTGACCCTGTCCTGTACCTCCTCAGGACAACCGAACCCTGAGATCCACTGGTTCAAAGGTTAGATTTGTGTCTTGTTCCACCCACGTATGTTAGTATTATTAATCTTGTTCTCTGGTGTGAATGGATGGGGATTCCTCTCTTACTCTCATAAGGATGTTTATTATATTATACAGTAATAGGCCGTTTATCCGGCACCCTCGAGACCTGGCCAGTGCCAGTTAAACGGCATGCTGGATATTCGGGCGGCAAGTTGCCAAAAAATTTACTTTTTTTTAAACATACTATATTAATAATAGACTAAATAATAATAGAATATTGTATGGATACTTACCAATAAAGCAATAAATATTGATTACAGCCTATAAACACAGCACACAATCACAAAGCAAACTTCTACAATGGCAGATAGAAGAGTTTAAGTTTCTTAAAGCGGTACTGTCAGTTTTTCCTCTTTTTTTTCTTCCTCTCCCTCCTTCCCCCTCTCTCTCTTTCACACACACACACAGTCATTCTGGCATCTTAATGGCTCCAAACCCAACCTCCCTCCACTTCTCTCATTTTCCATCTAAATTAATCAACTCACCCCCTCTCCCCCACCTCTCTGACCCCTCCCACTCCGCTCTCTTTCTCCCCCCCTCACCTCTTTCCCCCCCACCCACCCTCTCTCTCACTGTCTCTCTCCTTCTCCCACCACTCCACTAAACAGTATATAAACCCACAATACAGTCAGGCTACACAGGCAATACATAGCATCCATCAGAGAGAGAGGGAAAAAATAAAAAAGAAAGAAAGAAAGAAAGAGAGAAAGAGAGAAGGAGAGGAAGGAAGGAGAGGGAAAAAGAAAAAGAGGGAGAGAGAGAAAAAGGAGAGAGGGAGAGGCAAAATACAGTGTTGTTTTAAGAGAAAAAAACGGAAGTGCCACTACGGGCATTATTCAGAACTAATCATACTGTACTCTCGTGAGACAATCGACTCATTAAATGCACCACTGCGATTGTGCCGGATAAGATCCGGTTATTCGAATGGGGACCTTTTTTTTGAGGTGCCGGTTATATGGAAATTTTGGTTGATCGGTTCATGGATAAACGGGCTTTTATATGGACCTGTATATGGACCCAGTGAGGAATCAGTGTATCAAATGACCAAATAGTGGCTATTCTCCATGTGGGTGGGCAGGATGTGGGGCGTAACCCTCCCTCCCTACTTCCCTTCCTCCTTACTTCCCTCCCTCCCTCCTTACTTCCCTCCCAAACCAAAACCCCCCCTCCAAAGGAACAAGCCTTTGAGTCCACCCATGGTAACATTGTGCGGCTGTCTCTCTAGATGACTTGCCCGTTTGCAGCAGCAAAAGCCTGAAGTTGTCAGCGACACCCCAGGGCTGCCAGCTGGTCACAATCTGGAACGCGACTGAGAAAGATCTTGGACTTTACGAATGTGTGGCTGAAAACAGCTTTGGCAAAGCCTCAACCAGCTGCTCAGTGACTGGCGCAGGTAACAGCAACAACAACTTGCACTTATATCGCTCCCCTCCCCCCTCCGCGTAGGGCAGTGTCTCAGAGCTCCACAGTGGCGGAGCGGGAGGTAGAAGAGGAAGGTTTTCAGGCGGGACTTGAAAAGGTGGGGAGAGGGAATGGGCAAGGCAGAGGGATTGAGGGAGAGCGCAAGAGACCTGGGTTCAATTCCTGGCAGGTCAGGGTGTAATCTTGGGCAAGTTTCCTTATTACACACATACGCGCGCCTGATAATAATACTGCAAAAAAAATTAATAATTTGGTCACTTTAACCCACGACTGTTTGTGGGGACGCTGCTGTGCACAATTGGCTGCCGCGTTTCACCCACAAAATATAGTCAATTCACTTTACAGTATATTCTGTGAAATGTTTTAAGACGTCTAGAAGACGTGGAAAGCACTGTATTCAATGCAAGGATTATTATTATTATGATAGTTTGGAGGTGTAGTGACTGAAAGTGCCATCTCTGATGATATGAGGGACAAGCTGAGGCCTATGCCTGTCGAGCGGAGGTGCTGTCTGGGTGGTGGATTGGGGAGTGAGGAGGTCGGAGGGAGGGAGGGTGCAGAGTTTAATCAGGGTCAGTATGTGGGCAGCAGAGTTCTTAATGAACTGGTTTTCAATGTCTTAAATATCTCTGGCTGGTGCAGTATACTCTGATGACAATTCATGAGCCTGGTAAGATCCCTTTCATCTCTGGGCTGTTGGGGTCCTGACGCAAGTGGAACCTTCTTGCTGGATTAAAGCCACCAAGGAACCTAAGTGGCTTCTGTCATCCTTGCATTTGATGCAGCGCCTCATGTTATTGAGTCATCTCAAAGCACTTCACAGAATAAATAATCAAGTGGATTGACTGTGTATTTTGTGGGTGAATCGACAGGGCAGCCAACAGGGCACAACAGTGTCCCACAAAACAGTCGTGGATTGAGGTTTTGTTTTTTGTTTTGTGGATTATTACCCCTGTATTTTGGCCAGTTGTCCTAGGAGCTGAGTGGGGACAGCCTGACACTCACCTCACATGTCTGCTGTCATTTGTATTGTAGAAGTTGAGCAACGACCGATATTTCTTTCTCATGTTGTTTTGCTGTAGTTGTTCCTTGCCGCCCGGATGCCCCTGCAGTAGCTCAGGTCTATGAGGATGGAGCCCTCGTGATCTGGAAACCCGTGGAATCCAATACACCAGTGACATACGTTGTTGAGTGTCAGAGAAAAGGTGGGTATTATAATAATAATAATAATCTTTGATTTGACATAGCACCTTATCACATTCTCTAGGCCTCTCAAAATACTTTACAGAATATGCTGTAAAATGCTTTTTGGGCGAAACGCGAAGGCTAAGTGAGTGCTATCTACCCTACCACTCTCGTGTCTGTCTATCCTACAGTGATCATATAGATTGGGATTTGCCACTTAAAAGCCAGTCTCTCAATTAACAGCGCTGCGAGTTTTCATCAACAAATCGTTTGATGATACAGCTGTGTGGATAATTAAAATAATAATAATATAATTATAATATGACAGATTATAATAATGCTTGCATTTCTTCCCGATGTGAAAGGTTTACAAAGGTAATTTTGTTGTTGTTATTATAACGCCTTTCATTTCAACAACAACAACAATTTACATTTATAGAGCGCCTTTCACGTCGGGAGGACGTCCCAAGGCGCTGAACAGGAGGCGTGTGACCCGAGCTGGGAGGGGAGTGTTTGGGAAGGGGTGAAACACGAAGGGGAGGTAAAAGAGTTCGGGGTGGAACAAAAGGCACGATCGAAGAGGAAAGTCTTCAAACCGGCCTTGAAAGAGGAAAGGGAAGAGACGAAACGGAGGGATTGAGGGATGGCATTCCATAGGGTGGGAGCGGAGAAACTGAAGGCCCGGCCTCCGATGGTGGGGCGGTTCGGGCGGGGGGCTTGGAGCAGGCCAAGTCCTGTTGAACGGAGGGTCCGGGTGGGCGTGTAGGGGGAGAGTAGATCGGTTAGATAGGATGGGGCAAGGCCGTGTAAGGCCTTGTAGGTGAGGACGAGGATCTTAAACTCGATCCTCTGGAGGATGGGCAGCCAGTGGAGACGGGCGAGGGTGGGGGTTATGTGGTCGCGGAGGCGGGTGCGGAATAGTACACGGGCTGCAGAGTTTTGGATGGCCTGCAGCCTGTGAATGGAGGAACTGGGGAGGCCGACTAGGAGAGAATTTCCGTAGTCCAGCCGTGAGGTGATGTATGCATGCACGAGTGTTTCGGCAGCGCGGGGGGTAAGATAATTACGGAGCCTGGCAATGTTGCGCAGATGGAAATAGGCGGTGCCGGTCAAGGCGGTCAAAGTGCTTCACACCATGTAATGTAAAGTGTAGTGACTGCCTATTTTGTGCACAAATGCAGCTAATTTAAACACAGAAATGTTCCTACAAACAGTCATGAACCAATTTTATTTTGGGTGAGTGTTGGGATAGCTCAGTAGTTAGAGCACTTGCTTAACAAGTGAGAGTCCTGAGTTCGATTCGCGGCAGGTCAAGGCAACATCTTGGACAAGTTTCCTTACTCCAACACGCCTGATTATAATCCCTCAAAATGAATGAAATCAGGAAGTATTTTTTCACTCAAAGGGTTGGTAGAAATCTGGAATTCTCTCCGTCAAAAGGTCGTGGACCTTCATGAGTGAGGTCGGGAGATGTTTGGGAGGTCAGGTCAGGGTCAGGGGATTAAGGGAGACAGGGAGAAAGCGGTAAATGGGAATTGAAAGGAATAGTTGAGGTACAGATCAGCCATGGTCTAATCAAATGGTGGAACAGGCTGGGAGGGCTGAATGGCCTCCTCCTGTTCCTATGTTCCTATAATTAAAAAAAAGTGATTGATTGATTGATTAATTCTGTCACTCAATCCACGACTGGCTGCCATGTTTCACCCACAAATATACAGTCAATTCACTTTACAGTATATTCTGTGAAGCTTTCTGAGACGTCTCGAAGACGTGATAAGGCACTATATCAAATGCAAGGATTATTATTATTATACAGGTGAAAGCTGGAAAATTATTTTGTCAGATGGCTGCGAATGCAGCTGCTACGCCAGTAACTTGCAGAAAGGTGAAGCGTATTTCTTCAAGATCGGATGCTTCAACACGGCTGGAAAAGGACCATTTAGTCGGCCGTCTGTGGAAATTGTCATCGGAGAGACTGGTAATATACTGCACACATTACAGAGCGGGGATTGTAAAGTCGGGATTCCTTTATAGGTTTTGGGATAACATCTAGAGACTGAAATACATTTTTTATATCTTCCTCTCTTGTTGGCAAACCTTAGAATAATAATTACATTTGATATATTGTTTTTCATGTCTTATCGATTATGTTATTGATAATGATAATCCATGTATTTGATATACCAACATAGTACGTCTTCCAAGACATCTCAAAGCGCTTCACAGAATATACTCTAAAGTGAATTGACTGTATATTTTGTGGGAAAAATGCAGCAGCCAATTGCATACAGCAGCGTCCCTCACAAAGTCATGAGTTGAAGCAACCAATTTAATGATGGGGGTTTTTTCTGGAGGGATTATTATCAGGCATGTGTGTGTGGGGAGTGAGGAAACTTGCCAAAGGTTTCACCTTGGCTGGGAATCGAACACAAGTCTCTTGCTTGCGAGGTGAGTGCTCTAACCACTGAGCTACAGGACTCCACAAATTGCGAGGTGTCCATGCAATGCTGGCCGTCTAAAATATTTTCTTCCAAATGTCCCCGATTCTCCTTATCAGAATGCACATCACTGGTCAACAAAAGTCACAGCCATCTGTTTTTCTGCAGTTCATGTTTTTTATTAACTCTTTCCTTATCGCCCTCCCACCCACTCTTCCCTTCCCCTCCCCCCCAATGCTGCAGTTTACCTCAATAGGACACTTTTGTGTTTATATCTGTTCTCTCCTCTCTCTCGCTCTCTCTCTCTCCCCTTTCCTGCTAGAAGTTCAGTCTCACAGTCTGCATGACAAGATGCTGACACCAGTATATCAAGCGTACACATTCTGTACAGAAATAAACAGGTATGTGTCTTGTTTGCACACAAACACACACATATACACAACGTCAAACCTCCTTGTCTCCCCTCAGCCATTGATCTTAAATCCGTGTCCCCTGGTTACTGACCGACCCGCCAGTGGAAGCAGTTTCTCTATTCACTCGAGCGAAACCCTCCCTGTAATTTTTAATGCCTCCATTAAATCTCCCCTTAACTTTCTCCACTCCAAGGAGAACAATCCCAGCCTCTCTGGTCTAATCTGGGTAATCAGACTCCCATATCGCCTATCGCAGTTTACGCGGGGGCTTTAATGACCGTCTGTGACAGGCTGACTCGTGGCTGGTAACCGTGTAACCCTCTGCCTTGTTTGTGTTAAAGAGGCCGATCCAGCGTCATCCACCAGTGCACAGAGATCTCCTCTGGGAAGTTATTTGCAGCTAAAATCACTCCGTACAAGAAGCAGAACCATCCCTCCGCCCTGAGAGAGTACGAGACACTGAGGGAACTCCATCACCGCAGCATCGTGGAGCTCCACGGGGCCTACATCACCCCAGACTACCTACTCCTGGTGGAGGAGCTGTGCCGGGGCAAAGAGGTGCTTCACCATCTAGCAGAAAGGTAGAGAGACACGGAGACTTGGCTTGCCAGGTCACACAGTGTTTACCTGTCTGGCTGTTTGGGTGGTGTGAAGGAGCGCCGTTGTTCGAAAAGAGAAGTCAGTTTCTAATCAACAATCAATCCCTCAGTTTAAAAACATTGGACAGTGATATCGCCCCCCCAGGGCTGACAGCTGGAAACTGCTGCTCAAACATCAACCGCCCCCCACTTTTGCCCACAAAAATACACAATCAATCCTGAGAGCTTTGAGGCATTGTCGCAATAGGACAATTTCCCCACCATCCCTGCCCTCCACCTCCCCCTCCCCTTGATCCCAACCCCCAGCTCCCTGACTGACCAACACTTCTGATGTGAAAGGCGGGAGCTGTGCAGTCCCTCTGCCTTGCCCTCTCACTGGCCTCCTTCAAAGCTCACCTCAAAACCCTCTAGAATATAAAAGAATTAGAGGTGGTCTTATAGAAACCTATAAGATTATTAAGGGGCCTTGACAGAGTAGATACAGTAGTGGGAGACTGTTTCCCCTGGTTGGAGAAACTATAACTAGGGGGTCACAGTCTTAAAATTAGGAGTCAGCCTTTTCACACTGAGTTGAGAAAAAACTTCTTCACTCAGAGGGTAGTGAATTGATGGAATTCTCTACCCCCAAAAGGCTGTGGATGCTTAGTCAGTCCTTGACCATATTCAAGACTGAAATTGCTAGATTTCTTATGGATAAAGGGATCAAGGGATATGGGGATAAGATGGGGCAGGTGGAGTTAGATCCTAATGAATGGCGGGGCAGGCTCAAGGGGCCAAATGGCCTACTCATAATTCTTATACTCCTATGTTCTTCTTCGACGGTCCCATCAGTCACCCCCCAAATCTCCCCCTTTCCCTCCACACCGTTCCCGACCCCAGCTCAGGTCTGAAACATTGACAGCCCAGCGCCTTGCGATATCCTCCTGAAGTGAAAGTTGCAATACAAGTGTAATGTTATTGTTGTGTAATTGGTTGTCGTGTGTGTGTGTGTATGTGCCGTAGAGCCTCCTACTCAGAGCACCTGGTGATGTTGCTGTTGGATCAGTTGCTCGAGGCTGTACGATTCCTGCACTCAAACCACACTCTTCACCTCGATCTGAGGTCAGAAAACATCCTGATTGGGGACGGCGAGAACCTGAAACTGCTGGACTTTGGCAACGCCCAACACCTGACCCCTGGTCGTCCTGCCCACATGGGGAAATGTAGAGACTTTGTGGAGAATATGGGTGAGTCTTATCCCCTCCCGCCAAACAACGTTCAATGAATATGTGTAAGCAGCCCTGCCTTCAGTTACACCTAACACCCTCTCTTTACCCTCATTCCCCACCTCCTCCTCCCATTACTCCCACCAACACAACAACACCAAATTAATGGCATCTGTACAGTGTCTTTCACATCCGAAAGGCGTCACAAGGCACTGGACAGTTAGGGATTGGCATTCGAGCTGGTGGTTGGGATCAGGAGGGGGTGGAGGGTGGGGCGTGGGGTGGGTAGGGATAGGAGTGTGACCGAAGGCACGGTCGAGGAGTGGGGTCTTGAAACGGGCTTTGAGGGAGGCGAGGGAGAGGGACAAGGCGAAGACCCACAATGTTTAGCTCATGTAAAGAGATTCCAATGCTCTTGGCTGGAGACCTGTTCTGCGTCCTGGTTCATGTTGCCGTGAGTGTCCATTGGACATCGCCACGAGGCGTGTTCAGCTGGTGGTGATGTATCAGGGAAGAGTTTCACATCGTTGTGGCCTCCTGGGCTTTGGAATCCCCCGCAGTCTGGGATGGAATCCAGTAGGGTCCGGCGATATATCGCTAAAACCCAATATAATTTTCATATCGATACGCTGATATAGGCATTTCAAAAATATCGATAAATCGAAAAGTCGATATATCGATATCGAAAAAATCGGAATGCGCGCACACTGAACTACAAGACCCAGAATGCTCATCTCTATACACGATGCACAGACCGAGGTGCAAAGCCGCCATATTGTATTCATAGTCCTCAAATACAATATACAGGTATGCAAGGGGTGAGGGGAGAGAGATGGCTGGGGGAATGGGGAGGGGGAGAGAGACGGCTGGGGGGGGAGGAGGGGCAGAGAGACAGCGGGGGGGGGGGGGGAGAGGAGAGAGGGACGGCGGGGGGTGGGGGGAGAGACGGAGTGGATGTGATAATATACAGAAAGAGAGAGATGGGGGGGATATGAGAGAGGAGAGAGACACAGAGACACAGACAGAAATACACAGAGATGGAGAGAGTGAGTGTGAGAGAGAGAAAGATATTTACCTCCTGAGGAGATAGGCCCCAAATGGGCGCACCGCCGCGCGCATGTGCAGTACGAAAAACCCGAAAATATTGATATCTCGGTATATCTCGATATGAGCCCATGGATATATCTAAATCGGAAAATTTCCATATCGACGGACCCTAGAATCCACACTCTCTCCCTGAACGGATGCCTCCCACTTATCTAATCATGGAAAACATCGGGCACAGGTTGGGGGAGAGCCAAGGCTTGGGGAGTGGGGGGGGAATCCCCAGAATGTGCGTTGGGAGGGTAACTGCTGGAGTCTCACCAGCTAAAGGCGACCGCACAGCTGGCTATTGAGAACACAGTCCGATAAGCTTTCCTGCTGCTTGTTTCGCTGGAACTGACCCATTTACACAACCACAATACTAATTATATTTCTCCTCCCGACATCTTTCATGTCCAGAGGAGGATGTCCCAGGACTGTAGCTTGCGGAGGGGATGGGGAGGGTTCCTTGTTGCCTGTGACCAGGTTGGCTGGGCTGTCATCAGCACTGCCCTGGAGTCCGGTAGATCCATCTCAGGCTCAGGAAGCAGGTGAATGAGACCTTCACAGAGGGTTGGCTCAATTTTACATTGTGTTTGTTTCCAAGCTTGTCGTATTGCAGTCACCTGAATACCAGGGTGACCCTCTCTATGTCACCTCCTAAACAAAACGTCACAGTGGAGACCACGTCTGTACTTCATCCAAACCCTCCCTCCGTTTATATTATGTGCAGAAAGTAGCATAATGTAGATTAGAAACTCTGTTGAGAACTCAACAACATTTCCCTTTACAGCTCCGGAGATCCTGGAGGGCGAGGCCTTGGTTCCCCAGACTGATATCTGGGCTGTTGGTGTTCTGACCTTTGCCATGTGAGTTACTGAATTTCATCCCAATCAATATACAGGACAGCATTTAATCCCAAATTGGTTGCCTCTTGCTTCCGCCTCCTCTGGCTACATAGGGCCAATCTAAGGTTAACAGTGTGTTGGGTCAGTGGGTACAGGCTCTTCTAACCAAGCCACACAGACCAGGAACTGCTCCAATTCAATTCAGGCTCAAATAATAATAAAATGATGATGTTGCTGTCACTCAATCTGCAACTGTTTGTGGATGTCACTGCGTAACTGGCTGCCTTTTCACCCTTTACACGCTCCCTCTGGGAGACGTCATCCGCAAACATGGGGTCAATTTCCACATGTATGCGGACGACACCCAGCTGTACCTTTCTGCCTCATCCCCAGACGATCGATGTTCTGACAGCATGTCTGTCCGACATCGAGTCCTGGACGAGGGACAACTTTTTGCAATTGAACGTGAGTAAGACCGAGGCCCTCCTGATTGGCTCAAGCCAGCGCCTCCGCACATCGGGCGCTGCCAGCCTCAATATCCAAGGCTGCACTCTCCACCTCACAAAGCCAGTCAGGAACCTCGGCATCATGTTCGATCAAAAACTTTCCTTCCTCCCTCACATCCGCGCCTTGACCGGCACCGCTTATTTCCACCTGCGCAACATTGCCAGGCTTCGCAACTATCTTACCCCCCGCGCTGCCGAAACACTCGTGCACGCATACATCACCTCACGGCTGGACTACGGAAACTCTCTCCTCATCGGCCTCCCCAGTTCCTCCATTCACAGGCTGCAGGTCATCCAAAACTCTGCAGCCTGTGTACTATCCCGCACCCGCCTCCGTGACCACATAACCCCCACCCTCGCCCGTCTCCACTGGCTCCCCATCCTCCAGAGGATCGAGTTCAAGATCCTCGTCCTCACCTACAAGGCCTTACACGGCCTTGCCCCGCCCTATCTAACCGATCTACTCTCCCCCTACACGCCCACCCGGACCCTCCGTTCAGCAGGACTTGGCCTGCTCCAAGCCCCCCGCCCGAACCGCCCCACCATCGGAGGCCGGGCCTTCAGTTTCTCCGCTCCCACCCTATGGAATGCCATCTCTCGATCCCTCCCTTTCCTCTTTCAAGGCCGGTCTGAAGACTTTCCTCTTCGATCGTGCCTTTTGTTCCACCCCAAACTCTTTTACCTCCCCTTCGTGTTTCACCCCTTCCCAACCACTCCCCTCTCAGCTCGGGTCACACGACTCCTGTGCAGCGCCTTGGGACGTCCTCCCGACGTGAAAGGCGCTCTATAAATGTAATTTGTTGTTGTTGCCAGTGTGGCCTCTCTGAGCTTGTAACTCCACGTTACAGTGAATCCCGTGAAGCGCTGAGACCTTTCAGTGTTGTGTAAGGCGCTATCACAAACGCCCTGCAGCTGACAATACAGTTTCCATTTCCAGGTTGAGCGGAGACTGTCCTTTCACATCGGATAAAGAGTCCGACAAAGAGAGAAACATAAGGAAAGGCAAAGTCAAGATTGGCAGGTGTTACACTGGCCTCTCACAAGCAGCGGTTTCTTTCCTGAAGAACTGTCTGTGCAGGAACGCAGGGTGAGTTTGTTCCCTAACGTTAAAACCGAGGTCCTGCCTGCCTATCCCTATGGACATAATAGATCCCGGGTTCTGCTCAGAAACGAGTTTCTGTTGGGATGATCTCCCGATGTGACAGGCAAAATGTGGTTATTGTTGATGCTTATCAGAGCGGGTAAGGGCAGGAGCTACTCAATCATTGCTCTAGGTTTTTGTGGTACAGATAATAATTATTACATTTAAGCACTTTTGAGATATCTTCCTGCCGACACTATATAAATGTAAAGTGTATTTGGTAACCTGCCTTTTAACGTTGATTAATCTTCTCAAAGTGCTTCAACTGACCTGTCGTTTCTGTGTCTCTCTCTCCCTTCGTAGAGGGAGGCCCTCTGCCTCCGACTGCCTGGCATTCCCGTGGTTTCAAGAGGATTCCAGAGCCAAGCTCAGACACTCCACAGTTTCCTTCCCAACCCCCAAACTCAGGTCTTACCTGAAGCAGCGAGAGAAACGCCGGAAGCTTCTGTGCACCAAGCACAAGGTGCTGCTGCCACAGTGATCAAACCAGGCACCGTGGAGGAGAGAGGCTGAGATGGGTTTGATTTTCCTATTGCAACTTCGCAATGACTTTAGATGTGACATCAAGAGTGATCTGACTATTTATGGGGATGCGTGTTTCATCCATTAAATATGCTAACAATTCTCTTTACAGGATATTGTGTGAAGCGCTTTGAGACGTCTCGAAGGCGTGATAAGGCGCTGTATCAAATTCAAGTATTATTATTGATAAGAGTTTATGAGCCACAAAGCAACATTGAGCTGGTCACACAGAAGGCATTGAATTGTGTCACCAAAACTGGTCGTAGCACTTAGATAAATCATTGTACAGCTCAGTGAGGCTGTGTCAATCTTATATTTTATATTTATGATAGTTTTAAAATGCTTTTAAAGTGTTTTCGCATCCTCTAAGCTACTTTTCCCATATCCTGGTTTATTTCTAACCCTAGAAACCTCTCATTAGAACCACTAAAATAACCATTTTATTAAATCTTTGATGGTTTTATTTACACTACACCCCCTACCACCACACACAAAATATGTTTTCTGTCTTGCTCAGTCTCTTTGGATCACACTAACATTGTCATTGAGAATCCATGGGGGTCAATTGTTCAAGTGGAATTTCTTAACACATTAAGATGGCAATTTTTTTTCTTGGCTTTCATTCATATGCATAACATTAGAGACTGATTCAAATGCATTTATCTCTCCAGCTTTCAATCTGCAAATTGTTTAACCTGAGATCCAGTGAGCATGAAGTACAGTGTTCACAAATCCTTAGTGTTCACTGTGGAGTCCTGCATAGGATTGGTAACAGCACTTGCCTTGCAAGTGAGAGTATCTGGGTTTGATTCAGTTTCTTTACTCCACCTGCCTGCTGGCCTAGCAGTAAGTGGTACCCCGGTTGTTAGTTGATTGGTGGATCACTTACGGGTAATAATTCCTTTCTAAAAAAAAATCAATCTACAACTGTTTGTGGGGACGCTGCTGTGCGCAATTGGCTGCCGCATTTACCCACAAACTGTAGCCAATTCGCTCTACAGTACATTCTGTGAAGCGCTTTGAGTATATTAAGATGCAATAAGGCATCTTATTATACAAAATTATTATTATTAGTGTAACTATTGGAGCTGTTTTGCGAAGACACCGAGCTGACTATCTTTCAGGCAGCTGGAGATCCGTAGCTTAGTGGTTAAGAGCACTCAAGTGCCTCGAGACCTCTTCCCGAAAGTCGCTGTCTGATTGTGAATCATATAAATTTTATCTCTTTAAATCAGTGGTGGCCCAGCTTTCTTGGTTGATTTCTTGTTGATTGAATATTTCTGGCCACAATATATTTTGCTATTCAGGAGACAATATCTTGTTTTAACACAGATTTACCCAAACCTGTGCAAACGTTTGGTTGGCCACCACTGCTTTGCAGGATGGGAATAGAAATTTGATTTGGGATTGAAGCTGTATTGAATTAATTGCTTTGTAGACGCCACAGCTATAATTAACTTTGTCGATATCCATCACAGAAACAATGTAGAAACATTTCCTCGTACGGGACCCCACAACTTGACTCTTTAATGAATGGGTGTAATTTTGTTGTTGCGGTAACATTTTTCCACTAACACTAAGTTTTGCTTGGTGCAGTGAATGAAGGTTTTTGTGCATTTGTTTTCTAATCCTCTATAAAGGAACTTTTTTTTCCAGAGAATGTTTCCACAAGTGACTTGTTTTTTCTATCCCCTGAACTTCACAGCAGAAAAACTGGCTCTCCCGAGCTGTTGGGTAGAAATGCTGTAGTAGAATCATAGAATCATAGAATTTTACGGCACAAAAGGAGGCCATTCGGCCCATCTAGTCTGTGCCGGCTCTTTGAAAAGAGCGATTCAATCCCACTGCCCTGCCCGCTCCCCATAGCCTAATAGACCCGTTCTCCCTAAATAAAGATCTAATTCCCTTTTAAAAGTTGATATCGAATCAGCCTCCACCACCTTTTCAGGCAATGCATTCCAGATTCGAACAACTCGCTGAGTGAAAAAATTTCTCCTCAGCTCCCCTCTACTGCGCCTTGAAACTATTTTAAATCTGTGACCACGAGTCACAGATTCACCCACGAGTGGAAATAGTTTTTCTCTATTTGCCCTGTCGAAACCCCTCGTGATCTTATAAACCTCTATTAGGTCTCCCCTCAATCTTCTCTGCTCCAGAGAGAATAACCCTAGCCTATCTAGCCTCTCCTCATAGCTGAAGTCCCTCAATCCTGGCACCATCCTAGTAAATCTTCGTTGTACCCTTTCCAATGCCTTCACATCCTTTCTGTAGTGTGGTGACCAGAATTGAACACAGTATTCCAGCTGAGGCCTCACCAAAGTTTTATAGAGGTTAGTCAGCACTTCCTGACTTTTGTACTCTATACCCCTATTTATAAAGCCTAGTATCCCATATGCCTTCTTAACAGCCTTGTCTACCTGTCCTGCCACCTTCAACGAGTCACTAACACAAATCCCCAGGTCTCTCTGTTCCTTTACACCATTTAAAATTGTACTATCTAGCCTATATTGCCTCCCTTCATTTCTTCTCCCAAAATGCATCACCTCACACTTCTCTGCATTAAACTTCATCTGCCATGTGTCTGCCCACTTTACCAATTTGTCTATATCCTCTTGCAGATGGCTACTATCCTCCTCACTGTTTACTATTCTCCCTAACTTAGTGTCATCTGCAAACTTGGAAACTGTACTCCGTACACCCAAGTCCAGATCATTGATGTAGATTACAAACAGCAATGGTCCCCAAACCGATCCCTGTGGCACACCACTGCTCACTTCCCTCCAATCTGAAAAACAGCCGCTCACTACAACTCTCTGCTTTCTGTCTCGCAGCCAGTTGTGGATCCACGCTGCCACTGTCCCTTTTACGCCATGGGCCTTTAATTTCATAATAAGTCTCTCATGTGGCACTTTGTCAAATGCCTTTTGAAAGTCCATGTAAACTACATCAACTGCGCTACCATTATCCACCCATTCCGTTACCTCATCAAAAAATTCTATCAGATTTGTAAGGCAAGATTTGCCTTTAACAAATCCATGTTGACTGTCCTTTATTAGCCTATATCTTTCTAAGTGAAGATCTACCTTGTCCCTGATTATGGACTCTAGAAATTTGCCCACTACCGACGTTAGACTGACTGGTCTGTAGTTACCAGGCTTGTCCTTCTGCCCCTTTTTATACAAGGGAGTAACATTAGCTATCCTCCAGTCCTCTGGCACGACCCCTGTGTCCAAGGAAGATTGAAAGATCGTGGCCAGAGTCCCTGCTATTTGCTCCCGTGCCTCACTTAGTAACCTAGGGTGCATCCCATCCGGACCAGGTGACTTATCCACCTTGAGCGATGTCAACCTTTTTAGCACTTCCTCTCTGGTTATAATTATTCTATCCATTTCTCCTACCCTCTCCTCTAATACCATGGCATTGGCTGTATCATTTTCTTTTGTGAAGACAGAGGCAAAGTACTCATTCAGTACATCAGCCATGCCCTCTGCCTCCACAATGAGATTTCCTCCTAGGTCCCTAATTGGCCCCACCCTCTCCTTGACCAACCTTTTACTCTTAATATGTTGGTAAAAAACCTTAGGGTTCCCCTTAATCTTACTCGCTAATTGTTTTTCATGCAGTCTCTTTGCCCCTCTAACTTCCTTTTTTAGTTCTATCCTACACTTCCTATATTCTGCTTTGTTCCCTTCTGAATAGTAACATGCAGACAGTCATGCTGCTGTGGGAGTTTAGCCTCCCCAGATAAGACTATTTTTTGTGGAACGTGAGTGGGAACAGATGTGTTCTTCTTACTCAATAAATATTTGCTGTTTAAAAATAACAGAATTTAAACACATGTGATTGTGGGTTTCTTGTTGAAAGCTTCATGTAAAAAATTCCATTTACTTCATTGAAGGGCAAAACCTTAAGCAAGTTTCCTTACTCCAAACGTCTGTTTACCCAGCAGAAAGTAAGAACCTAGTTGTTAGTCAGTTGGTGAATAGCTTTACCAATTGCCGTAAAAAATATTTTTTGTCACTCAATCCATAACTGTTTGTGAGATATTACTGTGCGTAATTGGCTATTATGTTTCCTCCACAAAATAATCATACAGTATATTCTATAACTTTATTTTGAAGGGATTGTTGTCACCTGTAATAATTCTGATTTGTAGATCAGCTATCTGCCTGGCGTGACTTCAGTGCACAGCAGTCAAGCTGAACAGTAGTGTCAATGCAAAGCCTGAACTTGTGTTTCTAACTTGGGACGTCCTCTCGACGTGCAAGGCGCTATATAAATGTAAGTTTTGATTGATTAAATGCAATGTACACCTATTATCTGTTGACAGGTTTCAGATTTTTAATGTTGGATTACATCAAGAGTATTGACTTGAGAATTTAATCTATTTAGGATGAGGTAACCTCCTGACACCTTCCCTTTATCAGGTTGCTCACAGAAAACTCATTAAATTATATTGCAGAGTCCTGGTTTCTTCAGCTCAAAAGGAAATCATACTGTCCTGTGCACACTGTGTGTGTTACATTATATATGGGGCTTCAGATCTTGGGGATTTATCTTTAGTAATTTTAGAGTGTTGATAAATGTGAGGTTTTGTTACTGTACTGAGAACACACAACCGTGCAGAGGAGAGACAGTCGCCCCCCCCCCCCCCCCCACACACACACACACAGTCTTCTCAACAACAGCAACAAATGACATTTATATGTCACCTTTCACATTAGGAGGACATCCTAAGGCCTGGGCAGTCAAGGATTTGTACCCAGGCTGGGGTTTGGGATCAGGAGGGAGTGGAGGGCAAGTGGGGGTATGAGGGTGACTGAAGGTGCGGTTAAAGAGAGTCTTGAAAGAGGCAAGGTGGGGACGGGGGCAAAGGGACTGTGGGATGGAGTTTGTGGGGTAGGAAGGCTGAAGTTCCAACCAACTCTCAAACCTCCACCATACTCAGCTGCACACAGCGGAGAGAGGGGTGGAGAGTCATAGATACACAGCAGAAAATCAGGACACTGCAGAGAGAGGAGAGAAAACCTCACTTCAGAATGACCTCAGCTCAGGTATTTCCTTGTTGTTTATTGGAATTGACGCAGATTTCCTTTTTTAAAAAAAAATCTGTGGTGTTTTATTGGGACTTACAAAAAAAAACTATCATTAAAACTTTCAATACATAAACATGTGAGGACAGATAAGGTTAGAGTAGAGAGGTCCAGGGGTGGAGTTGGAAAAGCACAGGGAGGGTGGGCCGTAGTGTCCGGCGATATATCTATATATCGGTATAACGTTTCATATCGAACGCCAATATTGGAAATTCAAATATGTCAATATCGAAAAATTCGATATGGAAAAAAAAATCTGTATATCACAAATATCGGTATATCGTGTCTGACGATATATCGATATATATTGGTGTAAAGCGAACCTTTTCAGCTTGCCTTGTTGCCGGCTTTGCAAACCACCTGGGCCCAGAGCACGGAATGTGCGCATATCGGAATGCGTGTGCACCTCTGAATGCGCGAGCATGCGCAGAATAAAAAACCCGGCGATATCGATATATATCGGTAGATGAGCCAACTGATATATCGATATTGGAAAATTTCCATATCGACGGACCCCAGTGGGCCGAATGGCCTCCTTGTGCCGACAGTTCATTGATTCCACTCTCAAATCCATCTCAGCTTTTGACGAAGGAGACAATTATTACAAGTTGGAGGGCGGGCGACGCTTCTAAACAAAAATGAACGCCTTCTGAAGAAAAATCTTAACCAGACACTTCAAATGATCAAAAGTGCCATTTCGCACACAAAGCAATTAAAGATTTTAGAAAAGAAAACTGCACAATGGTAATTAATCTGCTCCTACTCTAGGTTTACTGGTCACCAGTCTAATAAAAATGACACAGAAACAAGTGTGTCGGGAGTGTCTTGTGTTATATTTAAATCGAATGCGGTTTGATTTTATACACTTTAAAAAAAAACGAATTATAAAATTGCACCTCTGCAAACCGGTAAAGAAAGCAGGGAAATCCTTATGAAGGTTACACTGAGCAGCAGACACACAAAGCCTCTACATTCGTCCTCAAACTATTCCCGACTTTAAAATACATTCTTATGGACAATAATAAGGAAACCAAACCCTAGCACGGACAGCAATGTACCGCCTTCACATACACTAAGATCATATATATACATATATACATATAAAAAGTGATATTAGGACATTGAATAAATATCTAGGACTCTTGCTAAGAGGTTTTCCCCCTTCATTTAATCCTAACGGGAAGGAATAAATACCACAACGGAGACAGCCTGGGTTTCTGAACGGTTCTGAAATGTCTTCAAACACTTCATTCAATTTTGTGATTTCTTTACCGTTTCAATTTCCTGAGAACAAAAAACAATTTGGGTGAGTGAGGTGAGATGGTAACTGTCTGTATTCATCACTGGTTAAATTCAAGTGCCAACACCCTCTGATAATCCCCGTTTATTTTGTATAATGTAATCCCAAAGCTGGTGTTTTTTTTGGCACCTGACACTCCTGGTATCCCATCGACACAGAAGACATCAACAATAGGTCGATTCCAACACTGCACCCAAGATGTATATACAAGGAGCATTTCCAATTCTTTTATATTTAATTACAGCAACAAATGACATTCCCCAGATTACATCAGTTGTAGCGCATTTCGGGAGGATGTTAGACAGTAAAGAATTTGGACCCAAGCTGGCGATGGGAAATAACAACAAAATGATGTTTGTATAGTTCCTTTCATGTCGGGAGGACGTCCCAGTGTTCCAGACCCGAGCTGGGGGTTGGGATTGGGGAGGGAATGATCAGAAAGGGTAAGAGGACAGCCAAATCCATTTCACTGATGAGAGAGAAGGCGGTCAGTGAAGGAACAGGTTAGTTGGAATTGACTCACCTCAGCCAGAACTGATCTCAGCTTCAAATAAGCATCATCCAAAACGTCATTAACGATTACTTCATCAAACATACCAGCCTCCTTACCTACAAAACACACACACACAACAAACTGGTCTTTATGGAGCAACGATAATTCCCCTCAAAATAACCTCTCTCCGCTGTGTTAAACTGGGAAGAAGCACTCCCGGAATCTAGCACTGAAACAGCAGGACAAACAAAGCAGTCTCCGCTCAAACCTCTCCAGTGAGGGAGTGGGGGAGGGAGGTAACATGGTAAATAAGCCAGGGGGAGAAGGAGGCAACCTAAGAGGAAATAACAACTATGGCCCTACATTGAATTGTTTCAGAACGCACCATTGGAATTGAGTAGATACTTTAAACTAGAAAATAAATCCAGGAAATACAAGAGGCTCGGAATCTGAGTGAGACAGAGACTAGATTTCAGGATTGACAGCTGAATGTATTTTTATGTTCTTCCCTGTGTGGTGTATACACCGTGTGCTTTAGGACACAAGCCCTGAATTGTACTCACTGAATTCAGTGGCCTTCTTTGCTTCTGCCAATCTCTTTGCTAAACTCTCCAGGGTTTCGGTATTTCGGGCTTTTAACCGCTTCTCCTAAAAGCAAAAACGGATTCAAAATGGTAAAATGTTAAAAAGTCACCAACAATTTCATCAGCTCCTTTCTAATTGTTAGGAGAGGCGATTAGGAGATTGGGGGGTCCCAAACAGAGTAAAAACACCAGCACGGACTAGCGCAAGACCTGGGTTCAATTCCGGGTCAGGGCGAAACCGTGGGCAAGTTTCCTTACTCCACACACCTGATAATACCATGAAAAAAAATCAATAATAAGTTGGTCATTCAATCCACAGCAATTGGCTGCCGGATTCCACCCACAAATATACAATCAATTTACAGTTTATTCTGTGAAGAAGTGAAAAGCACTAACAAATGCAAGGATTATTATCATCATCAGGAACTCCCTTGCCAGAGTCTCAAAAGACCAGTGGCAGTATTGACACACCCATACACACACACACAGCTTACCAGAACTTCAAAGGAGGGAGGCTGTATTGAAATATAGATGGGGTTCAGTTCAGTTTTCTTGATGTTCTTGACCCCCTGCATATCCACATCAAGAATGCAGATCTGTTTTTTGGCTTGCACGGCCTGCACTGCAGCCTTACTGAAAAGAGAAAGGTACAAGCTGTCAGCCAGCCTGGCTCAGCCATAGTCCTCCAGCCTCGAGACCGTGGGTTGTTGGTTGAAGCCTCTTTTAGTCGAGGCTGGAGCTGGTATTGATTTATTTAAGATGGGATACATGACCATTAAATTTAGTTCAGCGTTCCAATTACAACATACATATCTCAAAGCACTTGGCCTGTCGCTGTGAGCGGAGCCTGGCTCAATATACTTGGAAGTGAATTGACTATATTTTGTCTGCTCAATCAACTACAAGTCAGGAGCCAGGTTTTTCCCTGGTGTCCTGGCCAGCCATCCTCCAGATAACATCGGTCACTCATTCCAGAACCTTCACATCAAGTTTTCAGCTTTAATAATAATAATCCCTGCATTGATATTTCAAGTTGTTGAGACAAAGCATTTCACCAAATATACTGTAAAGTGTAGTGACTATATTTTGTGGGTGAAGTTGACAGCACAGCAGTGTTCCTCAAACAGTTGTGAATTTTTATTCTATTTACTTGAAACATAGCAGCCAATTTCACAGCAGCGTGGATTGTGTGACCAATTGATAATAATTTTTTTTGAAGGGATTATTACCCCCGGGAAGTGATCCGCCAATTGACCAACGACTGGCTTCCTACTTACTGCTAGCTAAACAGAGGCCTTTGGAGTAAGGAAACTTGCATAAGGTTTTGCCCTGGGTGGGAACTGAATCCAGGTTCCCTCACTTGTGAGGTGAGAGCACTCACTATTACACTCGACAATACACCGGTGACATCATGCAATTAGAGGTGAATTCAGCTTCATCAACGAGAGTGAAACATGCGGATTGTATGCTTGGGTTCATTATTCACTAAGTGCTATCTCACTACTGTTTTGTCAATGATTGGATTGCTCAGTGAACAACTTCTGAAGGAGATTAAGCAGCAGGAGCTGGGTTAAGGCAGATTGGGGAGCAGCTATTTCCAGCAGTTTAGGAGGGACAAATCCTTCACTAGTCTTCATTAGAAAAAGCAAAGTGGGAGCACATCAGGTTAGCCTTCCAACCCGTCTCCACAAACCCTGGCAATTCATTAAGATGACTAATCCTTCTTCTGATATATTAAACTGAGGCCTTGTCACTGGGGGTAGGAAATCCTTCCACTCAGCTCCTGTTAATCCTGCAGCCAAAGCCCTAATAGGTAGGGTGGTCCTAGCTGGATAAGCAGTGGGGAAGCCTGGTCAGACAGTGCAGGGCCGTACGCAGGATTTTTAATGGGGGGGTGCGAATTGCTAGTGATGGGACCAACAATGGCCGGGGGCTTGTGGGCTGCCCCCGAAGCCCCCTCGAGGCTCCGACGTTTTACACAGTTTGAGGTCTTATTTAATCGGTTCAGAAGATCCAATATGAACGGTAAATGTTTCATGCCCTTGGTGTTTAAGAGCATCATTATTTATTCAGTGTTTTTATTTTCCCCGGTAGTCCGTGTCTAATTGGGAAGGTAGAATGTGTTCGCCGATAAAAGCAAACACGATTGTTGACTCGATGATGTAAGGAATGTGAACGATAAAGTAAATTACAATCCAATTAAAACAGTACAATGACGAATGCTTGATAAATGTATGCGTATAAGAGAAAATGATCATAAACTACAGATTGACGGTGATTAATAAGTTGTTCTGCATTGTTATCCTGAGACTCAATTTATTTCGGACTGTAATGAACAATAATGTAATAATCACTGCGGATTATATCATGGCCGATGATTGTGATGATATCGTTCTGTATTCTAGGTGAGGTATAGTTAGAATTCCTATTTGCGAGCCCAATACTAGCAAGGTGATGTCGAAGAACCTCGTCATGCTTCGCAATCATCTGTAGGGCTGCCAGAAAGTTCCCCGGATTACCTTTGTAATGTGTGCCGTCACTCGTAACGGTGTTACTTTCCACGACTCTTTCATTATCTCCTGTAAGTGCAATGCACTGACGTCCACAGGATAATACAGCTTCGGCAACTGTTCTTATGATATGTCGATTTCTTTCAATGTTTTTCTTCTTTTCATCGACCAAACGAATGTCTATCTTATGTTATGGGTTCGCAACAGAGTCGCGCATTGATGCCGATCTAATCATAGAATTTACGTGGTAACCATTTCGTTCATGTTCCTTCGCCTTCTCGTTTAGTTTGTAAAACATGGTAAAGGGTGTATTAACAAATGTCCACATCCGTTTCCTCTCACTTGTTTGGACCATCAGTGCACAGTGAATGCAAAAGGCAGCATCTAGTGAAGGACTGTAGACCATCCATTTATAATCTCGCAAGTATCTCATCTTGAACTGGCGCTGACAATGGTGAAGGAACCGTGATGGGAAAATGTAATCTTCAGATGGGATGAATTGGCTTGTCAAGAGATGGTATTTATATGCAACATCAAGTTTTTCAATTGCATTGGTCAACTCCTCAGGGCTCAGAGTAGCATTTATGATGTTTCCGATATCATTAACGAAATGAGTAGACCTATGTTGTATAATTATAAGGGGCTCGGCAACTTCAGCAGAATTCTGGACACTTGCGCAAACCTTGACCAGGAGATTAGGTGACTCATGAGGTATATACCAGGCTTCTAAGAGACGCCCTGAACGTTTACTGGCGACAGCATCTGACAAATAGTGAGCTATATGGTACACTACCACACTGGTATCACAGACATTACTGCAGAGGCGTCTTAGGTTTAGCGGACATAGCTGGAGAAGCCGGGAGGAAACTGTCCATAGTGCTACTATCCTATGGGAACCATTGCACGGTCACAGAACACGAGGTAGACCGACCCTAACCTACATCGATACTCTGGAGCGCGATTCGGGTATTGGCAGGCGGGAGTTGTCAGGCTGCATGGAGAGAAGGGATCAGTGGAGAAGTGTGGTTGTCAATGCCCGAGTTCGCTCGATCAGATGACGGTGAAACTATTTTTATGCCAAATTCGTGCGACATTGATGTTTTTTCACTCTGGGTACAAAACTGAATGTGAAATAAAGTAGCACTGTTTATCTTTGCGGTCATATGTTTTTTGCATGCCAGTGGACGTCTCTAAAAGCAATTTTTAATTACAGGAATACATCTTTAATAATATAAATCAAATGTGATAATCAAGACAAAACAAGAAACATGATATTTCAGAAACACGCCTATCAAAACTTAAGTCATTTTTACTTACATTAATCAGATTAAAATACGATTTCAGCTTCCACAAAGTGGTGCTACCTTTTTATGTAGTGACTGTATACGGGATGATTTCCGATTGACACACCACGTAGAATAGGCGCTAAAGCATAGGTCTACGTCCATGAGTATTTCTTTTAAAGATAGGCATTTCTGTCCAGACACATATAACTTTTTTGTTGGGTTCTCAAAAGCTTTAATTTCTCAGAAGCTTGTAAATATGTTGTCATTGTTTGCTAGCATTACAGTCACACCTCTCAAAACTTGAGCAATTTTTACTTAAGGTGATCAGATTAAAAGATGATTTTACCTTCCAGAAGTGGTGCTACCCTTGTGGCTGTATGATTTCCAAACGAGGATTTGAGTCTTGGCGCGCGCCTATGTTTATCCAATCACGAGTCACAGACTCGCCGCGTCATAGACTGGTCTATCGACGCGGTATGTTTTGGGTAGACGCCGATTCTGGTGTGCGACTCGATAATTTTATATTAATACTAAATCATTCAAAGATGTGTGTTTATAATTTATACATAGTTTTGAAGAACTGATTGTTACTCAAATGTTCAATAAATTTACTTGGTATTTAAATTTGATAAAAAATACAATTATCTACCCCGGAAAATGTGGACCTTTTATAATTTGGGGGGGTGCGTACGCACCCGTCGCACCCCCCCTGCGTACGGGCTTGCAGTGACCTATCCATGGCCACCTGTGTGGTTTTAACTGGTTAGTCTCCAACAGTTACCCCATCACACACTCAGGGTTCCCCAAGTCTTGGCTCTTGACAAGTCCTTTCCATAAACTCCCTGTATCTCCAAAGTCTTTGAGCATTATACGGTGTATCAAAATACCAATTTACAAGGATTAATCGTTAAACACTCCAAAAACACTGTATTGAAGGGTGCTGTGAATTGTTATTGTATTAGTATTAATGCAAAGCTCGCAAACCATTTCACAAAAATAATAATCCTGGCATTTGATATCGTGCTTTTCACGTCTTCTAGACGTCTCAAAGCATCTCACAGACTACAATGTAAAGTGAATTGACTGCATATATGTGGGCAAAACGTGGCAGCCAATTGTACACAGCAGCATCCCCACAAACAGCCATGGATTGAAAATGACCAATTTATTATTGTTTTTTTGAGGGATTATTATCAGGAGAATGGAGAAAAGAAACTTGCTCCAGGTTTCACCCTGACCTGCCTGGAATCGAACACAGGTCTCACACTTGTAAGATGAGCGCTCTAACCACTGAGCTACAGGATTCCCAAATATTATTAATCTTGCACCTGATGTATAATGACAAAATGACAAACCGTCTAAAAGTCTTCTAAGTGTAGTGACGGTGTTTGGAAGGAAATATGGCTTCACCCATAGTCACTCCAATTTACAGAATATCCTGAAAAGTGCTTTGAGGATCCTCCTGGAATGAAAGGCACCAATCAAGTGAAAATTATATTCTGTTGTAATAATAATATGGACACTCAATCCACGACTGTTTAAGTGCATTGGCTGCTATGTTTTGCCCACAAAATATATAGTAAATTCACTACAATAATAATAATAATCCATGCATCAGATATAGTGCTTTCCATGCCCTCTAGAAGTCTCTAAGCACTTTGATAGTATATCACAGTATATTTGAGATAGTATATCACAGTATATTCGGTGAAACGTTTTGAGATGTATTGACATAACACGCAGTATCAAATGCAAGATTATTATTATTTTGCAATTACAGGCAAGCCTCTAGTTAGGACACTTCTATTTAGGATATTTCAATTGAAGGACCATCATTTTTTAACACCTTTTGATCGATATAGGACACTTGGATTCGTTTTAACGAACACATTTTTTTTACATGCGCAGTACATATTTTGAATATCGCAGTCGCATTTCGCGCGTCTTTTTGTCCATACGCACAGTCCATAGTGTATTCACGGGTAAATCCAAGCATTTGAAATGGCCAATAGCGTGTTGCCACATGATTGTTTGAAAGCCAGCTGATTTTGAAGCAACACACGCTAGTATTGCAGTCATTTCCGAACATTCCCGAGCAACTTTGAGCAATTTACAGCCTCTACTGCGCTTCTATCAAGTCAGGGAGAGAGAGAAGTAAGTGAAATGAGCAGCGGTAATACCACTAGCGGCCAGAGACCCCGCAAAGTCATCACTTTAAATACCAAATTGGGGGTGATAAAGTGCATCGATTCTGGTGAGAAAGGTATGGATGTCGGGAGGGCTTTAGGGCTAGCTAGGATCGACAGTGGCTACTATAAAACAGAATAAGGACAATAAACTGGCAAGTTCAAGATGTGTTACAGCTACAGGTGCAAGCAGATTAGCAAAACATAGGAGTAATGTGATGGAAAACATGGAAAGAATGCTGAGTGTCTGGATTGAGGATCAGAACCAGCGTAATATACCACTCAACACCCTGGTTATCCAAGAGAAGGCAAAACCATTGTTTAGGGAATTAGATGATCAGGAAGGAGAAGGCTCAATGGCACCATCTTTCAGTGCTACCAGAGGGTGGTTTCAAAGGTTTAAAAGACGCTATGGGCTCCACAACATCAAGATGAGTAGGGAAGCTGCAAGTGTCACTGCCACTGTCACACTGCCAGTATTAAAGTTTGCCAGTATTAAAGTACAATACTGTGCAGTTACCTCAAGTACCCCTTCTTGCCTATGCATGTTAATTTGTGTGTTTTGTGTGTTATTTAGTGGGTTTAAGGTCTGAAAATGTTGTGAAAAGAACACTTCTCTGGTTATATAATGGGACTGCATGGGAAATCGTGTTTCGATTTAGGACATTTCGATTTAGATACAGTTTTTCAGGAACGCAACCCCGTCCTAAATAGAGGTTTACCTGTACTTGCTCCAAACAAACACAAGATGGTTTTGCCCAAGTTCCTGCACTCACCTGGTTCCATATATATTTCCGGAGAATTTGGCGCTTTCTATGAATTCTCCAGCCTGAATCCCACGAAGCATCTCCTCCCGCGATACATAGTGATAATCTGGATAAATCACCAACAGGAAATTACCTCAAACATACAGCACTCTGTTGATATTCCCACTGAAACTGTTCCTATCCTTTAAAACCACAGGCATCCTTCACATTTACAAGCACATTATGTTTTTCTCTGACCTATGGCTCTTTCAATTCGGCACTTGGGAGTCAGTCTGGCTCAGTTGTTTTGTAAACTCTATGTCAGAGGTTGTAGATTCCACCCCCACAGTCTAGGCTGACAATCCAATCCAGTGCTGGGGAGACCCTGCATTATCGGGGGTGTCATCCTTCAGATGAGACATTAAACAGAGGTCTCGTCTGTAACCCATTCGAGTGGATGTAAAAGATGGAGCTTCTCTCGGTCGGTTTCCTTGCCAACAACCCCCCCAGATAAAATTGGCCATTCACTGTGACTGATTGTGGGATATTGCTGTATGGAAATTGGCTATTGCATTTTCTCCACAAAATACAATTAATGTCTTAATGACGTGTTAAGGCACTATATCAAATCCAACGATTATTATAAAAATAATAGTAATAATAATCCTTGCATTTCATATAGCGCTTTTCACATCTTCTAGACATCTTAGCGCTTCACAGAACATAAAGCGAATTAATTGACTGCATATTTGTGGGGGAAACACGGCAGCCAATCGCGCACCAATTTCCCACGAACAATACAGTGACCAATGTATCATTATTATCAGGCGCTTAGAGCAAGGAAACTTGCCTAAGATTTCGTCCTGCCCAGGATTTGAACCAAGATCGCTTGCTTGCATCTCCACTGGCTCCCTGTCCCCCAGAGGATCGAGTTCAAGATCCTCGTCCTCACTTTCAAGGCCATTCATGGCCTTGCCCCAGCCTATCTCTCCGACCTGCTGTCTCCCTATCAGCCTGCCCGTCCCCTCCGTTCAGCAGGCTCTAGCCTGCCCCATGCCACCCGCCCGAACCGGCTTACCATTGGTGGCTGGGCTTTCAGTCTCTCTGCCTCCACATTCGGGAACTCCATTCCGTAATCCCTTCACCTCGCTTCCTCCCTTTCCTCCTTCAAGGCCAGTCTCAAGACCTTCCTCTTCAACCGTGCCTTCTGCTCCCCTCCTAACTCTCCCCCCTTTCCTATTCTCCTTCCCCCTGCCCATCCCCTGACCCATTCCCCCTTGCTCGGGTCCTGACCTAGTTGTTCAGCGCCTTGGGAGGTCCTCCTGACATGAAAGGTGCTGTATAAATGTAATTTTGTTGTTGCGAGGCAAGTGTTCTAACCACTGAAATTATTATTAAATTGAAATAATTTAGTGTGTAACTTTTCGTTACAGAAGTAATTTACAAGTGAAAACAATCACTGACCTTTGCCATCCTCTTCTCCTGGTCTTGGATTTCTAGTTGTGTCTTTTTTTCAGAAAAAATACAATAAATAATACTGTGAGCAACAGATAAGTAACTTCTTACAAACCACCAGATTTTATCACCAGGTTTTGATAATGACATGCCTTGCTCATTTCACATAGGACACACTGAATAGAACTCATCCATTTATTCAATCTTTTTTTTTAATCTAGCCATGGCAGACCTGACTATGATCAGGGACAATTCAGGTAGACCTTGCTTAACATTGCTTCAGTCAATGTTGTTTCGTTGCTGATACATAGGGGAACATATTTCATTTAATGTCATAAAGTTCGCCATTACGTTGTTCGCCAGCGGGTGGAAACAAACTACTTTGGGTGGCACCGGCCTACGCAGACACTAAACGTCTGGTATTCTTGCTCGGGTTCGCTTAACGTCGTTTCACTTAGTCGCACTTTTCGTGAACACAACTGCAACGTTAAGCGAGGACGAAGTGTAGTCGATGCACTAAGGTGCAGTTTATTTGTGATTCTAAATGTTACCTACGTGAGACACTGAATCCAAATATTCCTTCAAATTCCTGGAGAAGGCGTTTCAGCAACGTGCTCTTGCCAGCACCAGACGGCCCGCTCAGCACCACAGGCCGGGGCCCTGCCATCACTGCAACAGATAAGTCAATAGCTCGATCGGAAAACATAACATAACAATTTGCTAGCCAAAAAGACTAAGGTCCATCCGGTTTCCTTGTACCATTCTGACAGTAACATGTACCTGCCGTGTCCCAAACTGTATATACTATATCCCAAACATAAGTCAATCTAATTTCCTTTAGAAACAAATCAACTTTCTGCTTCCACCACCTCACTAGGAAGCCTTACTACTCGCTCACAGTATGAGACTACTCGCTCATTGAAGTAGGGTTTCTGTACATTTGTTGAATTTACCCTCTTCGATCGCAGGCCGTGTCCTCTGGTTCTACTGTTCATTACAAGTTCAACATAAATGTTTCATTTAGACCAATGACGGCCAATCATTTTATTCAGCCAACAAAATAAATTGTCCATCACCCACTGCCTCCTCTCCACTGGCTCTAACCCCGATCGTCTGTTGTGCCCTCTGCTCCACCATCGGTGGCCGTGCCTTCAGCCACCACGCCTCAAAATTCGGGAACTTTCTCCTTCAAAACACTTTTTCTTTTCTATCCCTCCACCTCTTCCCTACTGCATAAAGACCCCCCTTTTTGATCGAGCATACAGTCACCTCCCCCCCTCAGCTCAGCATCAGACTCCACCATTTCCCAATCTGACCGCTCTGATGTAGTGCCCCAACATATCAAAGCACGTCTTTAATAAATGGCACTAACACCCATGCATCAAAACCACAGGGTTCACTTCAGTGTTGTCGTAATGCCTTCCACTCCTCTCTCACACTCGCCATCACGCCTCTCAGCTCGTTCACATTCTCAGCAGGTTTGTTGTGTGGAATCCCAGGATATTGTGTGAACTTCTCTCAAACATTCCTAGCGCCCAGCCCTTTCAGGACAGAAATTTGTACTCTTGTTTGAATAGCACTAAATGCCAGTTTAGCAGGTTGGTTTACATTCTAAGGTGAGCACATCAACACCCTTCAATACAATTTATATTTGTATTGCCTTTCATGTCACAAGGACATCTCAAAATACTTTACAATGCTAGCTTGGGCATCCAAACTGAGTTTAGGTGGGTATCTCATCATTATTATTAACTTAACTCCAAGCTTAATTCCACCAAACAGCCAAAATTGAATTGAAACTCCTGACATGGAGGTTGATTCCGCAACCTTGTCTTGAGTGGTGAGAGTTCTACCAGCTGAGCCAGGTTGAATGTTTACTTAGCTATTAAATACTTGCATTCTGTAAGGCACTGAGATGCTAGATCGACACGAAAGACCCCATACAGACAAGATACGGATCTTCTGTGCAGTAAACATCTCTGGTTCTAAACGTGTACATTGAACTTACGTGTGATAGAAACTGAAAGAAAATAAATATTTATAGGATAAAGCTTTCGGGTGTATCAGATTATCCACTAAATAAGATCACAGTGGTCATTAGTGGAAGTCAATGACTTAACTATAAATCATTTAATTATAAATAATTAATTTGTCCAAATTGTCCAAATTGTCAATAAAACAGGAAATGTTTAAATTGCATTAAGAAAAAGTCTGGCCAGCCAGGTGTCTGAAACCCTCCATTGTATTTATCTAATCCAGAATTGCCCCGCTTATCAAATGGATTGACTGTGTATATTGTGGGCGAAACTCAGCAGCCAGCAGTGTCCATAAAGGAAATGAATCATTGAATTTATAGACTAATGTTAAGTACCTAAGCAATGACTATAAATGCACACATTGCAGCTGCCAGTTTAATCCCAGGCCTTCAGGAGGAAGAAATCTATAATTGGATCATCTGATGGCATATTCATTCTCTACTCAAATCAAATGCAGCACAGCTATAACTTGGGAGTAAATGCCTCAGAAACAAACTAGCACTTAGTACATACAGTAGAGGGCAGTGAGAAATAATCATGTTACGCACAATTCAGACAGTCAAAAAGAAACCGATGAATAATATTTCCTGCTAATTTAAATGGTTTAAACAATATGGATCATGGAGGTCATGCACACGGCACGAACAGGCTGATAGAAACCTCATGTCATCTCTGGTTTCCACAGATTTGGCAGTAACGCCCGCCACCAGCAGGCACTCTGCATGTTATGGACCAGATAGCAGGAGATTTGAAACAGGTTGAAGCGTAAAAGACATGGGAGATCTAAACAGTTTTTGTTTGGTGGTGACTAAAACTCAGATTCAACCTTAATATAGCAGGGAAACCACCTCGTCGGGAATTCTGTATAACCCATCACCAACAATATACACATTTAAAAGAATTACATTTATATACAAGTGTATAATTGGATTAGCCAACAATGCTGTGTATTCCCAGGTCTGTCTGTGGGCTGATGAAATGGTATGGAGTGTTCCTTCAAGGTGAAATGTAAGGCATCCAAACCTCCCTGGATGACTAAGGAAATCGGGGCCAAAATAAAACAAAAAAAAGAGGCTTATGATAAGTGTCAGGCTCAAAATTCAGAAGGGAACAAAGCAGAATATAGGAAGTGTAGGATAGAACTAAAAAAGGAAGTTAGAGGGGCAAAGAGACTGCATGAAAAACAATTAGCGAGTAAGATTAAGGGGAACCCTAAGGTTTTTTACCAACATATTAAGAGTAAAAGGTTGGTCAAGGAGAGGGTGGGGCCAATTAGGGACCTAGGAGGAAATCTCATTGTGGAGGCAGAGGGCATGGCTGATGTACTGAATGAGTACTTTGCCTCTGTCTTCACAAAAGAAAATGATACAGCCAATGCCATGGTATTAGAGGAGAGGGTAGGAGAAATGGATAGAATAATTATAACCAGAGAGGAAGTGCTAAAAAGGTTGACGTCGCTCAAGGTGGATAAGTCACCTGGTCCGGATGGGATGCACCCTAGGTTACTAAGTGAGGCACGGGAGCAAATAGCAGGGACTCTGGCCACGATCTTTCAATCTTCCTTGGACACAGGGGTCGTGCCAGAGGACTGGAGGATAGCTAATGTTACTCCCTTGTATAAAAAGGGGCAGAAGGACAAGCCTGGTAACTACAGACCAGTCAGTCTAACGTCGGTAGTGGGCAAATTTCTAGAGTCCATAATCAGGGACAAGGTAGATCTTCACTTAGAAAGATATAGGCTAATAAAGGACAGTCAACATGGATTTGTTAAAGGCAAATCTTGCCTTACAAATCTGATAGAATTTTTTGATGAGGTAACGGAATGGGTGGATAATGGTAGCGCAGTTGATGTAGTTTACATGGACTTTCAAAAGGCATTTGACAAAGTGCCACATGAGAGACTTATTATGAAATTAAAGGCCCATGGCGTAAAAGGGACAGTGGCAGCGTGGATCCACAACTGGCTGCGAGACAGAAAGCAGAGAGTTGTAGTGAGTGGCTGTTTTTCAGATTGGAGGGAAGTGAGCAGTGGTGTGCCACAGGGATCGGTTTGGGGACCATTGCTGTTTGTAATCTACATCAATGATCTGGACTTGGGTGTACGGAGTACAGTTTCCAAGTTTGCAGATGACACTAAGTTAGGGAGAATAGTAAACAGTGAGGAGGATAGTAGCCATCTGCAAGAGGATATAGACAAATTGGTAAAGTGGGCAGACACATGGCAGATGAAGTTTAATGCAGAGAAGTGTGAGGTGATGCATTTTGGGAGAAGAAATGAAGGGAGGCAATATAGGCTAGATAGTACAATTTTAAATGGTGTAAAGGAACAGAGAGACCTGGGGATTTGTGTTAGTGACTCGTTGAAGGTGGCAGGACAGGTAGACAAGGCTGTTAAGAAGGCATATGGGATACTAGGCTTTATAAATAGGGGTATAGAGTACAAAAGTCAGGAAGTGCTGACTAACCTCTATAAAACTTTGGTGAGGCCTCAGCTGGAATACTGTGTTCAATTCTGGTCACCACACTACAGAAAGGATGTGAAGGCATTGGAAAGGGTACAACGAAGATTTACTAGGATGGTGCCAGGATTGAGGGACTTCAGCTATGAGGAGAGGCTAGATAGGCTAGGGTTATTCTCTCTGGAGCAGAGAAGATTGAGGGGAGACCTAATAGAGGTTTATAAGATCACGAGGGGTTTCGACAGGGCAAATAGAGAAAAACTATTTCCACTCGTGGGTGAATCTGTGACTCGTGGTCACAGATTTAAAATAGTTTCAAGGCGCAGTAGAGGGGAGCTGAGGAGAAATTTTTTCACTCAGCGAGTTGTTCGAATCTGGAATGCATTGCCTGAAAAGGTGGTGGAGGCTGATTCGATATCAACTTTTAAAAGGGAATTAGATCTTTATTTAGGGAGAACGGGTCTATTAGGCTATGGGGAGCGGGCAGGGCAGTGGGATTGAATCGCTCTTTTCAAAGAGCCGGCACAGACTAGATGGGCCGAATGGCCTCCTTTTGTGCCGTAAAATTCTATGATTCTATGATTCTAAGATAAATTCCTATTTATGCCACAATTCCTATGGGATGCACAGTACTGTACCCGAATAAAAACGCACACACCTTAATTACACAGTTAATTAAGAGATACAGGAACGAGCACCCTTAACAGAAGAGCAGACCGCAATTCAAAACTGAAGTTCGCAATCAAGTGTAAATGCGTTTGAAGATTAACGTTTAAAACTAGTCCAGATGTCAATATTTTAACCAAGATTCAGCATGCACGGCTGATTGCTGGTTGGCAACACTAGCAAGTAGCGCACATACACAAACACACACAAGAAATCACACTTTTAAAAGCATTATTTTGCTGTTTATTAATAATGCAAATAGAGAAGAGATTAAATTTAAATTGAATACTACATGCTGGATGTGCTATACCCCAAAGATTTCTCAGGGAGTTGAATTCACAATGGGAATTGCAGATTCTAAACTAGAATGCCAGTGTTAGGAACTAATGTTAAATTATACAAACCCTAACCTGAGCTAAATTATAGCACTGCGCTACATGTGACATTAGACCTAATTGCAACTCAATGATAGAATTGTCAGTATAGATCCCCCCCACCCACCCTCCCATCCATATCAGCCTTACCTCTGAATCGTTGATTCACTGTTGATTCACTACCTCTGAGAAGCTTCCCTCCTGCTTGTTGTTCAGTCACAGGATTACTGAGCACCAGCAGAGCAGTGAGCCAGCCTTAATTACGTAGGCTACTGGTTCACGTGAACTAGATCTTCCAACAAGGCAATCGGCTAATCAGCTCCTAATACCAGGTTACCCAGAGGCTGGTTTGTCCTTCAGAAGTGACTGCTTTAAAATCAGATTACTGAACTTCCAGGAATATTGCCAAAATAAAATTATTCTTAGTTTTGGTTTCAGCTTTGAGTCTGTACTGCAGATCACGTGTCAGTACTGTACTTTGAAGTGACGATGTGTACTTAATAATACGCTTGCATTTGATATAGCGTCTTATCACCTTCGAGATATTTCAAAGTCCTTCACAGAATATAAAGTTAATTGACTATTTTGTGGGCAAAACGCAGCAGCCAGTTGTGTACAGCAGTATCTCACAAATAGTCGTGGATTGAGTGACCAAATTATTATTACTATATAGTAGTTTTTTTAAGGGATTATTACAGCTCGAAATCAATCCGCCAATTGACTAACAACCGGGTTCCTACTGCTAGGTGAACAGACATATGAAGTAAGGAAACTTGTCTAATGGTTCACGCTGCCTGGGAATCAAATCCAGGTCCTCTCGCTTGCAAGTCGAGCGATCTAACCATTAAACTAGTCTCTACAATGCTTACACTTCTTGTGCTTTTCCCTCACTGTAATCAAGATTTTAAATATATTTTGCAATCTGGACCGCATTTTCCTCCAATTTTCCTATCCACTTAACAACAAAATTACATTTCTATAGAACCTTTCACATCGGGAAGACACCCCAAGGCTCTGGACGATCAGTGTTTCGGACCTGGGCTGGAGGTCGGGATTGGTGGAGGTGGGGAGGGGAAAGGATTGTGATCGAAGGCATGGTCAAATAGTCTTGAGACAGGTCTTGAACGAGGCAAAAAAATGGACGAGATGGAGGATCTGTGGGGTGGAGTTCCGGAGGGTGAGGGCAGAGGAGATGAAGGCCTACCAATGGTGGGCTAAATGAGGTGGGGGATGTGATGTGCAGGCCGGAGCCTGCTGAGTGGAGGGAGCGAGTAGGTTTGATGAGATGGTGTGAGGGGGTCATGGATTTTTTTTAAAAAAAGGATAGGATTGAAAGGCGCTATACAAATGTAATTTTGTTGTTGACACAACAGCCGTTTTTAAAAGGGTGGGAACTAGGAAACGGCGAAATGGGAATTTTCCGGATATGGATATATCGGTTGGCTCATATCGAGATGTACAGAAATACCGATATTTTCAGTTTTTTCGTACGGCGCATGCGCGCGCGCATCGGAGTGCGCGCGCATTCGGGGCCTATCTTCTCAGGAGGTAAATATCTTTCTCTCTCTGTGTCTCTCATTCTCTTCATCTCTGTGTTTTTCTGTCTGTGTCTCTCTATCCCTCTCTCCTCTCTCACATCCCCCCCCATCTCTATCTATCTGTATATTATCACATCCACCCCGTCTCTCGCCCACCCTCCCCCCCCCAGCGTCCCTCTCTCGCACCCCCCACCCCCGTCGTCTCTCTCCCCCACCACCACCCCCAGCCGTCTCTCTCTCCCCCCACCCCCCCCCCCCGCCGTCTCCCTCTCCCTCCCCCCCCCAGTCGTCTCTCTCCCCCTCCCCCCAGCCGTCTCTCTCCCCCTCTCCTCCCCCCCCCTTGCGTCTCTCTCTCCCTCCCCCCCCAGCCGTCTCTCTCCCTCCCCCCCCAGCCGTCTCTCTCCCCCTCCCCCCAGCCATCTCTCTCCCCCTCTCCCCCCCAGCCATCTCTCTCCCCCTCTCCCCCCCAGCCATCTCTCTCCCCCTCTCCCCCCCAGCCATCTCTCTCCCCCTCTCCCCCACAGCCGTCTCTCTCCCCCTCTCCCCCCCTCACAGCCGTCTCTCTCCCCCTCCCCCCCCCCCCAGCCGTCTCTCTCCCCTCTTCCCCCCCCCAGCCATCTATCTCCCCCTGCCCCCAGCCGTCTCTCTCCCCCTCTCCTCCTCCCCCCAGCCATCTCTCTCCCCGTCTCCTTCCCCCCCCAGCCGTCTCTCCCCCTCTCCTCCCCCCCCCAGCCATCTCTCTCCCCCTCTCCCCCCCCCGAGCCGTCTCTCTCCCCCTCTCCCCCCCCAGCCGTCTATCTCCCCCTTCCCCCAGCCGTCTCTCTCCCCCTCACCCCCCCCCCCAGCAGTGTCTCTCCCCCTCACCCCCCCCCACCCACAGCCGTCTCTCTCCCCCCACCCCTTGCATACCTGTATATTGTATTCGAGGACTATGAATACAAGATGGCGGCTTTGCACCTTGGTCTGTGCATTGTGCATAGTGATGAGCATTCTGGGTCTTGTAGTTGATTGTGCTCTCATCCCGATTTTTTACCTCGATATATCGGTTTTCGATATATCGGTATTTTTTAAATGTCTATATCGGCATATCGATATGAAAATCATATCGGGTTTTAGCGATATACCGATATATCGCCGTTCCCTAGTGGGAACTGTGCCAGTAGACAGGCAGAGGCTTAGAATGTCTGTGAGGGAAAAGGAGATGGCGCTGGAAAGGAAAAAGAGGGGTAGGGATGACATCGAGGGAGCAAGTGGTCGGTCTCATGTGGGTCATGTTATATTGGTGGTAAGAGAAGAGGGGGAAATAGGTTCATTGGTGAGGAAGAAGGGATGGGTTGGGGCCGGGGTGTGAGGGGAAGATGGGGAGGGGGTAATAGAAGGAAGGGCAGAGGCAGATGAGCAGATCCCTTGACTTTGGTTTTCAGAAAGTCCAGCAACATGTCAGTTGGCGTTAACAAGATTCAGTTCTACAGACACCATCTATCTTCTGATATTTTCCTTTAAGATGATTTCCCTCCTATGATGCATCCGATAATCATTGAATTACATTGGATGTTAAAACACAAAAATAAGTTCTTCAGTCCAACTAGTCTGCTCAGTGAAAGATTAACTCCAATTTATTTCAGAATGCAAGTCTGCACCAGAGTAGTGTAATTACATGGGAGACCTAAACAGAGACACATTTGGAGACTAAAACCACAATGTTCAAAATAAACCATCTCAGCACGCTTAATGTTAGTCCCCAAGTTAGTCTGAGCACTATTGGAAAAGAAGAGTTTCTCCACGTGTCCTTGAATCATAAGAGTTTTTATAGCACTGAAGGTCATTTGGAAGCCAATGGTACCTGTGCCAGCAATTTGAAAGAGCCACCAATTAGTCGTTCTTACCACAAAGCCTACAATTTTTTCCTCAAGTATCTATCCAATTCCCTTTTGAAAGTTATTCTCAAATCTGCACACAGGCCTATAATCTATTGACTCTTCATGTACTTGGCAAGAATATAATTAATACAACCATTCATCGCATTGACCCCTGGAGCATTGACGAATCTATCTATCTGTATCCAATTAGTGATGCCAGGACTAGTGTACAGATCCTGTAAACAATTCAGCTCAGAAACTGCAGACAATTCCTTCTAGATCCTTTTTCCTACCCTTACCTGTTGGATCAGAAAAACGGAATTCAGGCATGCCAAGTTAATAATCATTCTTGCATTCATAGCAGGCGTACATCTTCTCAAAGACGTGTGCCTGCTCACGTCTTCGAGAAGTCTCAAAGTGCTTCACAGAATATACTGTAAAGTGAATTCACTGTATATTTTGAGGGCAAAACATTTATTTATTATGTATTTATTTGAAGGGATTATTATCCCCAGAAAGCAATCTGGGAATTGAACCCAGGTACTCTCGCTTGCGAGGTTTAGTGCTCTAACCACTAAGCCACAGGAGTTGCAATTAAAATCCATCTAATACTCAAAGGACATAAACAAATGACTTAGCAGGTTTGAAACTGCAAAAATAGAAGTTCGGTGATTGCTCTTTTAGAAATTAGAACCATAGTTGTTCTCTAAACAAACAGCACTAAAGATAATTAATAATACCTTACATTGAATACAATGCCTCATCACTTAGTTAAGACATAGGAATCGCTGGAGGTCTGTCCAGTTCGACTTCTGCCATGCAGGTATTTGCATGCTACATTAATGGAGATGTTGCTCAGGCCCGTACGCATGGGGGGTGCGACGGGTGCGTACGCACCCCCCCAAATTATAAAAGGTCCACATTTTCCGGGGTAGAGAATTGTATTTTTTATCAAATTTAAATAACAAGTAAAGTAAATTTATTGAGCAGTTCTTCAAAACTATGTATAAATTATAAACACACATCTTTGAATGTTTTAGTATTAATATAACATTATCGAGTCGCACACCAGAATCGGCGTCTACTCAAAACATACCGCGTCGATAGACGAGTCAATGACGCGGCGAGTCTGTGACTCGTGACTGGATAAACATAGGCGCGCGCCAAGACTCAAATCCTCGTTTGGAAATCATACAGCCACAAGGGTAGCACCACTTCTGGAAGTTAAAATCATCTTTTCATCTGACCACCGTAAGTAAAAATTGCTCAAGTTTTGAGAGGTGTGACTGTAATGCTAGCAAACAATGACAACATATTTACAAGCTTCTGAGAAATGAAAGCTTTTGAGAACCCAACAAAAAAGTTATATGCTGGACGGGAATGCCTATCTTTAAAATAAATACTCATGGACGTAGGCCTATGCTTTAACGCCTATTCTACGTGGTGTGTCAATCGGAAATCATCCCGTATACAGTCACTACATAAAAAGGCAGCACCACTTTGTGGAAGCTGAAATCGTATTTTAATCTGATAAATGTAAGTAAAAATGACTTAAGTTTTGATAGGCGTGTTTCTGAAATATCATGTTTCTTGTTTTGTCTTGATTATCACATTTGCTTTATATTATTAAAAATGTATTCCTGTAATTAAAAATTGCTTTTAGAGACGTCCACTGGCATGCAAAAAAAATATGACCGCAAAGATAAACAGTGCTACTTTATTTCACATTCAGTTTTGTACCCAGAGTGAAAAAACATCAATGTCGCACGAATTTGGCATAAAAATAGTTTCACCATCATCTGATCGAGCGAACTCGGGCATTGACAACCACACTTCTCCACTGATCCCTTCTCTCCATGCAGCCTGAAAACTCCCGCCTGCCAATACCCGAATCGCGCTCCAGAGTATCGATGTAGGTTAGGGCCGGTCTACCTCGTGTTCTGTGACCGTGCAATGGTTCCCATAGGATAGTAGCACTATGGACAGTTTCCTCCTGGCTTCTCCAGCTATGTCCGCTGGCTCTTGATGATCAAGAGCCAGCTAAGGAATCGCAAGAAATACAGGATGAGATGGTAGTTAGTGAACCAAGCTGTTCCAGTGACCAGGAAGTTGCCGAGCCCCTTATAATTATACAACATAGGTCTACTCATTTCGTTAATGATATCGGAAACATCATAAATGCTACTCTGAGCCCTGAGGAGTTGACCAATGCAATTGAAAAACTTGATGTTGCATATAAATACCATCTCTTGACAAGCCAATTCATCCCATCTGAAGATTACATTTTCCCATCACGGTTCCTTCACCATTGTCAGCGCCAGTTCAAGATGAGATACTTGCGAGATTATAAATGGATGGTCTACAGTCCTTCACTAGATGCTGCCTTTTGCATTCACTGTGCACTGATGGTCCAAACAAGTGAGAGGAAACGGATGGGGGCATTTGTTAATACACCCTTTACCATGTTCTACAAACTAAACGAGAAGGCGAAGGAACATGAACGAAATGGTTATCACGTAAATTCAATGATTAGATCGGCATCAATGTGCGACTCTGTTGCGAACCCACAACATAAGATAGACATTCGTTTGGTCGATGAAAAGAAGAAAAACATTGAAAGAAATCGACATATCATAAGAACAGTTGCCGAAGCTGTATTATCCTGTGGACGTCAGTGCATTGCACTTACAGGAGATAATGAAAGAGTCGTGGAAAGTAACACCGTTACGAGTGACGGCACACATTACAAAGGTAATCCGGGAA